>CM056053.1:169098016-169524591 GCA_029574335.1 Rana kukunoris | reverse complement strand
TCTGACTTTTTTTTTGTCGGAGTTTAGAAATAGAACATGTTTTATTTTTTTTCCGATGGAAAAAACTCCTATTGGAAATTCTGATCGTCTGTGTGGAACGTCGACGGAGAAAAAAACATGCATGTTTTTTTTTTTTTAACAGAAAAGTTTTTATTTGTCTCCAAAAGGAGAGTTATGAAGACATACAGCAAATGACAATCACAAAAACATCTAAACAGAACAAACAAAAAAAAAAATTTAGAGTAAAGAATAAAACATTGCAGCTATAGCTTACAGGAGAAGCAAAACCATATTCATAGACCGAGTCTCAAACATCATGTGCGCGATTCTTGCTGGTCGTCAGCGCACCAGCACCTTCAGATTTACATGTTATGTGGGCAAGGGCAAGGAGTATGAATGTCAGGCCCTGGGCTCCAGGGGGGGCGACCGGGGGGAAGGGGAGGAGAGAGGATAGAAGGAGGAGGGGATATGGGACCAGACTGGGGGAGATCAAGGCCAGGGAAAAGCAGCGGGAGGGAAGGAGGGGGAAAAGGGGGAGGACTCAAGTCAAAAGGCGGCCCATCGCCTCAAGGGCAGGACCCGGGACCCGGGGTTACTGCTTGGACCAGGCACCCCAGATCTTCTCAAACTTTTTAGGACATTTACGATTCATGTACGTGAGCTTATATAAGGGCAGCGTTGCATTCACCAGAGCTTTCCACTGGGAGACCGTTGGAGGATCCGGCTGTTTCAAACATGCATGTTTAGAATCAAGTTGACACATGCCTGGAAGCATTGAACTTATTTTTTCTCGGCTTGTCGTAGTGTTTTACGTCACCGCGTTTTGGATGGTCGGAATTTGGTCTGACAGTGTGTAGGCAAGACAGCTTGAACGGAATTCCGACGGAAAAGTTTATCACGTTCGGAAATTCTGATCGTGTGTACAGGGCATAACTGACAGCTCATCATCATGTTCTTACCTATTGATTTCACATACAATAAATGCTGAGAATGAAAGGAACAACATTTGCATATGCTGGTATATAAAGAATAAATATGATTTTGCAAAAATATGTCTTTGTAACTAATACACCTGCTAAATTTCCAAGCCTAAAATTTCGGATTGTATCCCTGCATCCACACCGGATGCTGGCTTAGGCTACAATAAATGATGCATCTGACCACTGGATATACTATATCGTTTTTACTTTCCTATTAATATTTTTATTCTTATTATAATATTTAGGCTTATGTGTAATATTGTTATTTTAATAATAGTATTTTCCTTATAATACATTTATTTTATTTTTTACTATTGATTGATGTTTTAGCATATGGTACTGTTGCTTTCACCATTTCCTTTTCTATATAAGAACTGATTTCTGCTTCTACAAAGAAAGGCAATGAAAATATATACAAGATCTGTAGTGAGGAAATTATTTAGGTTACAAGTCAAGCATATCATATACAATGGCCTTGTTCACCTTAATATTTTCTACAAACACTCAAATGATTCTATTAATTAAATGTTCCTTTTATTATTCTTTAGGAATTTACCATTAAGCCAATCTAAGTACTGCATTAACGCAGGGCTGTTTCATAATTCCCATAGTTTATTGTTATTGTTTTGTTTTTGTTTTGTGATTATTCTATTCATTTTGGGTCTCACTTGATTTACTTTCCTCTCGGCTTAATAGACGTGAATTAAATAATTCAGTGTTTGTCTCGCTGCAGTTACACAGCGACTTGATTGAAAAGCCATGTTTTTTGTGTCCTTAGCTGAACTCATTAGCTTAAAATAAATTTTAATTCTATGAAATAGTTTCTAAAAATGTAACCATTACAAACTGAAACAATAAAACTGGAGGGTCCATAAAGATATGTTGGAATCTTAACTCAATATGGTGTAGGTTATGAGGAATTTAAAGGATTTGTTTATATAACAGCAGAACCCCATCAATCAGAATCGAAGTTTAACTTCATGATTTTAAAATATAATACATTGTCCTTGCTGCCTATGAAAAAATGCCACTACGATGGGTTACTGTACTGATTAAAAGAAAAAGATGGGAATGGTGCGCTTATTCAATAATGTGCCATAAAGTAATATACTCAAAGAAAAAATATGATGAGAATCCAAGCATATAAATAAATACATGTGAATAAAGTCCAACTAAAGCCAGTTGGTAGGAGTTCATGTAAAGGCAAAAATCTCATAGAAGAAAAAACAGATAAAACATCTATCCAAACATCGACTGTTAAATTTATGAAAATCTGGCATCAAAACATCTTGGGTAATTCCACACATAGAGGAAACAGCTCGCTCAAAGAAATGGCACTTCTTGTATAAATGGCGCTCAAAGGTCCCCTGAGGAAGTCACGTGACCAGGGACGCAATGTGTCGGGTGGAGCCTTGTGATGTCAGTGCCGGTGGTGTTTTAACAGAAGTACGGTGAAGAGACCTGTGTGTCACTACGCCCATTGCTTTTTACTGCGGTTTTTATCCTTACTTGATGTAAGCAGTTTGTTTACTAAATAAATGTACTTTTCATTTGGCAATATTGCACTATGGCTGTTTTTTGTTTCCTTTGAGCGACATTTATACAAGAAGTGCCATTCCTTTGAGCGAGCTGTTTTCTCTATGTGTGGAATTGCCCAAGATGCTTTGATGCCAAGTTTTGGGCGTAGTTCTTCGTCTTCGCCTGGAACCTAGATGCCTTAACATCAGCAGGATTCCTTATCTGACTATCTAATGAGCCTTGTTTGACCCTTGGATCATTGTTGGAGGTGAGCGGTCAATTCATAAATTTAACAGTCGCTGTTTGAATAGATGTTTTATCTGTTTTTTCTTCTATCAAGTTATCTCTATGAGATTTTGCCTTTATATGAACTAACTCCTACCATTGGGCTTTAGTTGGACTTTGTTCACATTTATTTATTTATTTGTATGTTTGGATACTCATCATATTACTTTATGACACATTATTGAATAAGCGCACCATTCCCATCTTTTTCGTTTACATTCATTACACAGTGTCTTTTGAGTACACTACTAAGTGGTTGCAGCTAATTTACGGTCACTATACATGTATTATATATTTTTTTTCTGACTTTATTTTCACTATATTCACTGGAGGTTTATGGTTTATATTTACTTAAAAATTAGAACATTGTAGCGTGCACGTTTTTCCCTTATAACACTGTACTGATTAAATCACTCCAACATTCTCAGCATCCATCTTTGCTTTTAAAAAAGCCATTACCTGCCACCACTAGAGGGTGCTGCTTGGAAACTGAAATAATTGCATTGAGATGAATAAACAACCCATCTCCGGGAATTAGATTTTTTTCATTGCACTTTAGAATGTGCTTAGGGTTGGGAGGTTACAGTCAGGAAATTATGAGAAATGGTAAAATATCATATGAAACGGAATGACCCGTGGAGCCCAGAGACTTTTGAGGGATGGGGGGTACTCCTGTGCCAGCGTCACTAATGACTCTAGGGTCTAAGGTCACCCTGTGCCCCTTTTGGGCATAGGGTGACTGATAAATTATAATTCATGTTTTGCAGGAGATCTGGACATATTACAAGTTGTTAAGACTCCAAATGGAGTGTTTTCATTCAACGGGGGGACACATGCTTTTGAGGTGTTAATTGCGTCTGCTCCTAGACATTAAATTGTGAGATGCTAACTAAGTCTGTATCCATTGTATTAATTAAGTCTGAAAGGTCAGATGTCTCTTTTCAGGGGTAGGGAATTAGCATGTCAATTATGTTTAGTAAATGAATGTGTTTGTGTAAGAGGTGAGGGGAACTTGTCGCAGAGACAGGACATCTGGGGAATAATTAACTCCTCTGAATGTCGGTTTCTAAAAGAATGTGATTGAAGCCCAATTGTATGATGTGTGGGTGGAGTGTGTCTTTGTTCCTTTGATTAATGTAACATGCCTGTAACTGCATAAAAAGCTGAGAGTGTACGATTAAAGTTCATTCATTTGACTCGGAACACAGAGCGCGTGTCTCGTCTCTCTGAGGGAATTCTTATGGATCGGGTCTGCTGGCTTGTCAGACTGTCGGATAAGCTGTCGTGGTTGGGGCGATGGAATGGATATCTTAAACGGTGGTGACCGTTACATCATACATGCATTTTTAAAAGCGTTTGGGACAAGTAAACTAATACAATTATAACACAAGTACAGTTAAACTTTAATGGCTAAGTTCACCTATTTTATTTATTTTTCTAAATTCCAACTCCCCTATGTACCAATATAGCATTAATGTACTTCTTTTGCAAAATCATTTATTCTATACATGCTTATTACCTCACTTTCTTCATGGCTGTTCAAAAACACTTATTCATTACTTCTGCCTTACTTCCTGGACAGACTTTAGCAGAGTCTAGATCAGGGGTCTTCAAACTACGGCCCTCCAGTTGTTCAGGAACTACAATTCCCATCATGCCTTGTCATGTCTGTGAATGTCAGTATGTTACAATGCCTCATGGGATGTGTAGTTCTACAGCAGCTGGAGGGCCGTAGTTTGAGGATCCCTGGTCTAGATGATGCAAGGGTGTGTGCTAATGAGGTAAGGTCACTTAAAATAACTAGTGAAGGCAATTAGTGTCTCTTCTTTCAGTTAAGTAACCCAATAGCTCCCAACTGTCCCTGATTTTGAGGGACTGTACCTGATTTGGAACAAATTCCCTCTGTTCCTCTTTCCTCCACATTTGTCCCTCATTTTGGTCGGATCTATATGATTGTATATAAGATGCAAATTTTTATCTCTTAAAAAGTGTTTTTGAGAACTAAACCTTTTATCCAAAGTCTAAATTGCTGCATTTGTAAAAAGCCTATATAAAGGAATAATAGTGGTAAAAAATAAAAAAACACTTGTGGGTTTAACTTTTTTTGTATAAATCTCTTTTAAGGGGTCAGACAGGGGGTGTGTCCTATGCCTAAATAATTTTACTAATAGGTGTTTCTCATTCCCATCTCTTAAGCCTTGTACACACGAACGGTTTTCCCGGAAGGAAAACTGCCAGGAGAGCATTTGGCCAGGAATCCTGGCCATGTGTATGCTCCCTAGCAGTTTTCCAGACAGGGTCGTCTGTATGCTTACCTGCTAAACCCGCGACTGCTCGATAAATGTTTGACGCATGCGCGGTAGCATACAAGTTTAGTGTGGGGTGAAGCAAGATGGCGGCAACGGCATTGAATGTGACGAGCGCCAACTCGTCGTAGTCGACGACGTCACCACGTTCTTGCCATTTAAAAGAGCATGGCAAGCTTGCCAGGAATCCGTCAGGAAAACTGACGTTTTTTTCCTGACGGGATTCCCGACCATGTGTGCAGGGCTTAGAAGTTGGGCGGTATGAGTAACCCAGTGACACCAACAATCTATTTAGCTCTTAATAAACACTAACATAAGCAGGCACATCACCAGTGATAATAACATCACAGGGCACTTAATTGACACCCTTTATGTCTTTAGCTTCCCCATACCACCAGTGTAGGGGTGCTCTTACTATTGACAACAATGTACCAAAGCCAACCAGTGACTGCCATTGTAACAGGGGCACTTCATTGACCACCAAAATAACAGACAATTCTACCTTGACAGCCAATCTAAGAAGGCAATTTACTGATCACCAACGTAAATAGAAACTTTTGTAATGATCATGAATGTACAGTAAGGAGACACTTCACCACTGAGCAGGGGCGGACTGACCATTGAGTCACTCGGGCACTGCCCGAGGGCCCCATGTCACTAGGGGGCCCCATCAGGGTTCCCAGGCTCAGTAAAACCAGGGACAGTATGTAAAAATCTGTGTTTTTTTTACATCTGTCCCTGATATGTCTGAAACCAACATGCTTCTCATGTGAAAATCCTGAGATTTTAGCTGCCCCGCCTCTGCACTGCCTCCTGGCGTGGTGGCCATCTGTAAGCCCAGGGGCCCCATAGTCTTCTATTGCCCGGGGGCCCCATACGTTGTCAGTCCGCCCCTGCCACTGAGCACCAAAAACAAGGGAGTCACGGACTACCAAAGTACAAGGGGCACTACATAGGGGGTACAGTCCATGAGGACCACCAATTTTGGGGCGGTTTTCCACTGGACACCAATCCTAGGGATAAATCTCTCCAATGACCGCCAAAGGGGGGCATTGCACTGATCATCAATATAAGTGGACACATAAACATTGGCCTCAAAGTAAGGAAGGACTACGCTGACTACTAATGTGCACAACAATTTTCCCTGTTTACGTTTTTTTTTCTAGCCATAACAACTGTTTTTTAAAGGGGCAAATTTGCAGGCAATGAAGTAATGAAGCATAAAGAGCCATCAGTTGACAGTCTGAGATGAGAGAAAAAAGTTAGGCAATCAGTTGCAAAAAATTATTTTATAATATACTGTATAAAAAAAGAGTTATTGGCTATATACTTCCGAAAATATATATTAATTAGATCTCATATATATATATATATATATATATATTGTAATAGTCAGAGTCCCGGTCCCTATGAAATGGGAGGTAAAATGGACACAGGGTTTGCGTGTCTGCGGACCGCAGAACTACAGAGCGTAGCGTTTAAATGGAGAAAAGTGCTCTGTCAGTTTTCTCCAGGTTTTGATAGTTCTGAATGGGGCTGTGTAGTTGGAGATCCTGCAGAGACTTGGGCAGGATGGGGTCTCCAACCCTGTGTCCAGATCTTACAGACAGCCAGCAGGTTGGGTTCCCAGCTGAACACTGACAATATAATCAGGGACTGGTCAGAACAGAGAGAGAGGTGGAAGGTGTGCAGCTGGCTGTTACTGCAGGACAGACCTGTATGTGGGGCTCTGTCTGTCTGCCCTGGAGACTACATCCCTGGTGTGGGGGGACTTCGTGCCTGAGGGACTGGGAGGCTGGTGGAACTGAGGTGACTAGCGAGTCCAAGAGGGGCTGAAGGAAGTCCGGAAGTCTGGGAGACAGTGGGCTGGAGAACCTGTTGAGGCCAGGAGTGGGCCAGGTGAGCAGGTACAGCAAGGCTAAGTAAGCCTAGGAGCCAGGAGGCTTGGTATTTTTGAGTTCTATGAACATTAATGGAGAAGAACCCCTGCGTGGGAAATCCTGTATGTGAACTCTTCTTTTGTTTTCTTCAATAAAAATGGGCTGCCATGCCCTCAAACATAACGTCTGACTGCTGTGGACTCGCTAAAAAAACGCATTTACCATTGAGTTAAACCCCCAACGTTTACAGTGGTGGATTCAGCGGGCATCTAGACGGTGAAATCCGGGTCCTTGCTCCGTGGTGAGTCGCAGCAGGAGTTACTGCTAGCTGTGTGTAGCAGCCAGGCAAACTGCATTGCGCAGAAGTTTTTTTTGGACTGTGTTGCATACAGGTGGTGCATCTGTGAGAAGATTTTTTTTCCCCCTTTTTATTGTTGTGAACTGTGTAACCAGCTGCTGTGCATGCGACTGCAAGGATGCGACAGTCAAAACACAAAAAGTTCAAGTTAAAGCAAGTTAAAGGGGAAGTGAGCTCAGCGTGGCCTGAGATGTCTCCACCTAGGAGGGCCAGTCAAAAGGGGCCAATGGTGTATGAGACTGTGAATGAGTGGTTCAAGTGGAACCAGACTAAAGAATCGGATGCGGTACAAAGGACTGAGATAGTGGCATCTGATTACATGCAACCCATGCTGCCTACAGAGGAGGTTGGAGACTTCCTGGAAGAGTTTGAAAAAGTCGCTGTAAGGAGGAGATGGCCTAGAGACCGGTGGCCAACATTGCTGCAAACCTTACTGCTGGTAGAGTACCGGTCGGTTTACCATTTGATGGATGGGGACCAGGATAACTATCGCAAGTTTAAAGAGGAAATTCTTCTTAGAGGAGAGATCAGTCGCATCATAGGCCGCCAGCAACGCTCCAGCAAAGAGAGGTCGTCACCCATAGCAACGGGAGAGGCATCACTGCGACAACAAAGCAACAATCGAGCAATGGCTCAAGAGAGCATGAGTGTGCATCAGTGTACCAGCCGTGCGTTTTCTGCAAACATATCGGTTGTCACCCCTGGCAACAGTGGTAAGAAGTTTGTGTGGCCTGATGGGGGTACCGATGAGGAAAGTAAAAATGTGTATTATGGCCGCTTATGTGAAGTGGTCAGCCCAGAAAGGACACAACAGTCTGTAACCACCATGAGGTGTAGCCAACCATCTTTGGAGTGCTGGTCTGCTGTTACCCCTAGCAACAGGGATACTGTATTGCATGCAGGGGGTGTTGGTGGGTCTGGAAAGGCTGCAGTGTTTCTCCATGACCACATGGAAGATTCAGCCTATGGAGACACTACAGATAAGAGACAACGCACTCAAATGAAGGCTATGACAGCGGTTACAGGAAGTGGTAAGACTGTTGCAGTTTATGGGACAGAACCCAATGAAGTAGAAGTGTGTTCAGCGGGGAGATCCGCAGTACAGGTGGACTCGTTACAGTGCGCTACCCATAGGGGGGAGGCACAGGGTAAAGTCCAACTGTCAGCAGGACTAAAGACTGAAAAGGACATGGGGACTCTCTATGTACCTGGTGGAATCCAGCAGAGTGCTGGAAGAGCTGTACTAGGGGTGACCAAAGAAATAAGTATACCATGTTCCCTAGTGACAGATATAGGTGCTGTGGGGTTGCCCAGAGAAACCTCCCATGAGCCCACGGTGTTGGAGCGGAGGGTTTCCCAGGTCAGCTGTAGAGCTTCTCTAGTGGGTAAGGGGCCACCCACAATAGCTACAGCTATGTTTAAGTGTCATGATGATCCTCTAAAGGTTGAGAAATGTATTTCTGGAAATGTCATATTTGAGAATGTTGTTGGTGATATGTTTACTAAAAAGGATGGGAGTAGGATGTCTTCCTTGACTACCAGAGGCAGAGCTGCAGGGTTGTCAATGGAAACCTCCCGGGATCTCCCTGTGTTGGAACTTGAGGTTGTTCAGGACCGCTCTGGCCCTACTCTGGGGGTACAAGGAGGAACTGCTCCACACAATGAGAGTGTGTGGGTGCCGACCACCCGCCTGGTATGTGATCAGTTTGGTGAAAAATGTATTCATACTGTAAAAGCTAGTAGTGTAAAGCAGGATGTGATGGTAGCGCCACCAGAACAATCTGGTCAAAATAGGGTATTGCATCCTGTGGTTTGTGACGAAGCATCGTCCCAATGTGACATAAGTGAAACTGTGCTTGTACAATGTGATGCGTCTAGCGATGACAAATGTACTGTATCGGGTAATGAGACCCAAGTTTCTTTGGTGCCTCTTGGAACAGGTGATGCAGAAGGCCTGTCAGGGAAGTACCACTGACTGGGACAGCTGGGCTAAACAATTGCTAGCCATGCTGGATAAGGCTAGGTTGGGTAACACAGATTTGGACATAACACCTGCTATGCCCAATGGAGGGAGTGCAGGGTGGCCAGTGGCCAAGGGCGTGTTGGCCCCTGCAGAGATTGGTTTCCTCCAGTCAGAAGGACCGGTTAAGGGCGCATGCATGGCAGATGTGTTATCCGCAGCCCAACCGCTGGAAAATAGTGAGCGAAAAAATGCCAATGTGACTTATGACCTGCAGCGGCTCACTGATGCTGTGACGGAAGAGATAAATGTGAGATGTATGTCTGACGGCGCTCCAGTTGAGCACCAGGCTGTGAAGACTGATACCGCCAGTGAGGTGGGGGTCGCTGAAAATGTCTCTACCTTTCCAGCTTCAGTGGATGAGCCCCTCCAAGTCATTGATAAGGGAAAAGTCCCTAGAAAGGTCTTGTATGTAGACGTGGGTCGCATTAAGGTGACTAATGTATTGTTAAAAATGCTTAAAGTCCAGAAAGGCAATTTGCTGTACACTTGGGTGCCTCCATTGTGGTCGGACAAGGTGGTACTGCGTAGTACCAGTAGGTGGAGCCAAGTAGTACAGGCTATTCTTTATGGTGATTACAAGAGGAACTGGTTGGTACCATGTTTATTGGCAGTGTGGCAGATGGTCTCAAAGTTCTCTGAGAGGGTACTTCCAGTTACCGGTTTGGATGGAAGTTGCTCAGGAGAACGTTTGACAACATCAGAAGTCTCTCCGCCTGATGCGGTGACTAGGAAAATTTCTGCTGATGCAGTCCAGAGTGCGGCTGAGCGGTGGTCAGTAGAGGGCACGGACACTGCTTCACCCACTAGACTTTACAGGAAGAAAGGGAGCGAAATGGACGTGGCAGTAGCAGAGATTTTACCTGTCAATCGCACAAAGGTACAAATTAAAGTACCCGGAGACACTGTGGGAGAAAGTGCTAAAGGAACAGGTTCTCTATATGAAGAATGTGAGGGTTTCAGGAAAGGCAGTGTTCCCCTGAGAAAAGAAAATAAGCCCAGGAACCCCAGAAGAGGGAGAAAGCGTAGGATAGAAAAAAGTGGGATCCCATGGAGAGTCAGGGTAGGACTGACCTGGAAGCGCACCCGAAAAAAGGGTTGGGCCTACGCGGCTGACAGCCGGCACAGAGGTGTCCCAACCCTAATGACGTGTGCTGGTGTTCCGCCCCCTTCGGGATCGAAACAAAGGGGGGGGATATGTAATAGTCAGAGTCCCGGTCCCTATGAAATGGGAGGTAAAATGGACACAGGGTTTGCGTGTCTGCGGACCGCAGAACTACAGAGCGTAGCGTTTAAATGGAGAAAAGTGCTCTGTCAGTTTTCTCCAGGTTTTGATAGTTCTGAATGGGGCTGTGTAGTTGGAGATCCTGCAGAGACTTGGGCGGGATGGGGTCTCCAACCCTGTGTCCAGATCTTACAGACAGCCAGCAGGTTGGGTTCCCAGCTGAACACTGACAATATAATCAGGGACTGGTCAGAACAGAGAGGGAGGTGGAAGGTGTGCAGCTGGCTGTTGCTGCAGGACAGACCTGTATGTGGGGATCTGTCTGTCTGTCTGCCCTGGAGACTACATCCCTGGTGTGGGGGGACTTCGTGCCTGAGGGACTGGGAGGCTGGTGGAACTGAGGTGACTAGCGAGTCCAAGAGGGGCTGAAGGAAGTCTGGGAGACAGTGGGCTGGAGAACCTGTTGAGGCCAGGAGTGGGCCAGGTGAGCAGGTACAGCAAGGCTAAGTAAGCCTAGGAGCCAGGAGGCTTGGTATTTTTGAGTTCTATGAACATTAATGGAGAAGAACCCCTGCGTGGGAAATCCTGTATGTGAACTCTTCTTTTGTTTTCTTCAATAAAAATGGGCTGCCATGCCCTCAAACATAACGTCTGACTGCTGTGGACAAGCTAAAAAAACGCATTTACCATTGAGTTAAACCCCCAACGTTTACAATATATATATATTTGCTATGACTCTCGAAACTTTGATTGGAAGCCCAATTAACAGTTTAAATCAGGTAAATAAATTCCCAGGGCATAAAAGGCATGCAAAAATGTACAGTTCATTTATTTATTTTTAAAAAGCAGCCACAGTAGTTTCTCTGCAGAGGCACGATCCACAAGGATTATTCTCCTTGCTGATTTGAGAGGACTAGCTCTGACTCTGCAGTGGGCATGAACATTGCAGAGAGATCTATGAATCTCTACTCTAAAGTAATAAAATGGTAAGACTTTTTACTACTTTTGTTTAAATGCTCCTGGAATACACAAGGGATAGGAGGGCCCTGGTCCTGTAAGCCTACAATCTAATAATTCATATCTACACATCTCAGGTCTTTTTCAGCAAGACAGTGCAACAAGATGTCAAGATGCACAAAATTCCTCCATAACAACCAATCCCATTTCAGGTTATTTTAGTCAGCTCAGTTAAGAGATGGTGATGCAATTTTTACATGTATTTACATACAAATTGAACAAGTCAGCTTGTGTTTGAAATTTTGAGGCCTTTTACAGTAAATCGATGAGAATAGGAATAGGGAAGTTGATACTGCAGACTTATTTTAACCACTTGCCTACTGTGCACCTACACCCCCTTCCTGCCCAGACAACATTTTAGCTTCCGGCACTGCGTCGCTTTAACTGACAATTGCGCGGTCGTGCAAAGTTGCTCCCAAACAAAATTGGCATCCTTTTTTTCCCACAAATAGAGCTTTCTTTTGGTGCTATTTGATCGCCCGTGCGGTTTTAATTTTTTGGGCTATAAACAAAAAAAGAGCGACAATTTTGAAAAAAGACACAATGGCCCAGATTCAGAGAGAATTAGATTCTCGTAGCGTATCAGAAATACACTACGCCGCCGTATTTTACCTGGCTCTACGTGGAATTCAGGTAGATTTTGTCCAGTAAACGACGGCGGCGTAGTGTATTTCTCCCGTCGCAATCCATCTGCGCGAGTAGGGGGCGTGAAGCATTTAAAATAGGCGCGTTCCCGCGGCGATCGAACTGCGCATGCTCCGTTCGCAAATTTCCCGCCGTGCATTGCGCGAAATCACGTCGTTACGTCGTAGTAGCGTCGTTTACGTACATTCCTATTCCCGAACGAGTTACGTTAAAAAAAAAATATATATTTTCAAATCGACGCGGGAACGACGGCCATACTTTACATGGGTTACGCACTGTTAGACCAGCAAAAAGCTCCTCTAACATTACGTAGCCAAAAAATGACGTAGGCGATTGCGAGGGACACTCGTACCTTCGTGGATCGCCGTAAAAACTAATTTGCATACCCCGATGCATGAAAACGACGCAAACTCCTCCCAGCGGCCGCAAAAATATCGCAGCGTAGATCCGAAGGCTTACGAAGACGTAAGCCTCTCTGATCGAAGCCCGAAGCCGCCGTATCATGGTTTGAGGATTCAAACTAGTGATACGGCGCGCAAAATTTGAAATTACTCCTGTCTAACACCAGTTAGACAGGCGTAATTGCTCTATGAATCTGGGCCAATATTTTTTGCTTTTTGCTATAATAAATATCCCATTAAAAAAAAAAAAAAAAAAAATTGATCTCGGTTTAGGCCGATACGTATTCTTCTACATATTTTTGGTAAAAAAAATAAAAAAATAAAATCGCAATAACCGTATAGTGACTGGTTTGCGCAAAAGTTATATTGCCTACAAAATAGGGGACATAATTATGATTTTTTTATTTTTATTTTTTTACTAGGAATGGCGGCGATCTACGTTTTTTTTCGGGATTGCGACATTATAGCGGACACATCGGACACTTTTGACACATTTTTGGGACCATTCACATTTATACAGTGAACAAGGCTATAAATATGCATTGATTACTGTATAAATGTGACTGGCAGGGAAGGGGTTAACCACTAGGGGGCAGGGAAGGGGTTAAATGTGTAGCCTAGTTTGTGTTCTAACTGTAGGGGGAGGGGGGTGACTGGGGGAGGTGACCGATTGTGTCCCTATGTACAAGGGACACAGCATCGGTCTCCTCTCTCCCTAAAGGACGTGGAGCTCTGTGTTTACACACAGAGCTCCACGTCCCGCTCAGTTACATGACAATCGCGGGTGCCTGGCGGCCATTGCAGCCGCCGGGCATGCGTACGGTGTTGTTAGTAACCCGATGGGTGCGCGGCGCGTGCGCCACCTAGCGGCTTGAATTGACATCACGTCATATGATGTGATGTCAGGATAATGGAGTATCCCGCCCGCCGTCATTTCACGGTGGGCGGGTATTAAGTGGTTAAGGGATGTTTATAGGACTCCCCATAAACCGGATACAGCATATAATAATTTTAACAAAAATAGTAGAGACTCACACCTTTGTATATATTTAACTTTATATAGCTTTATCGATACTCATAAAAAATAACTATGATCTTCAAGAAAAACTGTAGGATAAAACAAACAGGTTAGTAACCCATGCAATTACCACAACAAACCTACGAGAGCAACAAAACATATATTAACCACTTTGCAACCGCCCTATGCCGAAAGTACGGCTCTAGGACGGTTGCTGTATTCTAACTGGCCGTTAATTAACGGCCTGTCAGAATCGCGCTCCCGCGCGCCTCCTGAGGCGCGCACACGGGAACATCCGTGACCGCCGGGTCCAGAGGACCCGGCGGGTCACGGATCACGGTAAATCGCCGCTGATAGCGGCGGTTTACCACGTGATCGCGCCGTCCAATGACGGCGCGATCAGATGTAAACAGACCGGCGTCATTTGATGACGCCGGTTCCTCCCTCCTCTCTCTGTACCGATCGGTACAGTGTGAGAGGAGAAGGGAGGGAGCGGATGGCAGCGCCAGTGCTGCGGGCTGGATCTGTGACAAATGCAGTCACAGATCCATCCATCCCTCCCTCCCTGCTCAGCCATCCCTGCTGCATATACTCTGCAATACTCAGGCATACTCTGGCAATACTCTGGGCATACTCTGCAATACTCAGGCATACTCTGGGCATACTCTGCAATACTCAGGCATACTCTGCAATACTCAGGCATACTCTGCAATACTCAGGCATACTCTGGGCATACTCTGCAATACTCAGGCATACTCTGCAATACTCAGGCATACTCTGCAATACTCAGGCATACTCTGCAATACTCGGGCATACTCTGGGCATACTCTGGGCAATACTCTGGGCAATACTCTGGCAATACTCTGGCAATACTCTGGCAATACTCTGGGCATACTCTGCAATACTCTGGGCATACTCCGCAATACTCTGGGCATACTCTGCATACTCCGCAATACTCTGGCAATACTCTGGGCATACTCTGCAATACTCTGGGCATACTCTGCAATACTCTGGGCATACTCTGCAATACTCTGGGCATACTCTGCATACTCCGCAATACTCTGGCAATACTCTGGGCATACTCTGCAATACTCTGGGCATACTCTGGGCATACTCTGGGCAATACTCTGGGCAGTACTCTGGGCAATACTCTGGGCATACTCCGCAATACTCTGGGCATACTTAGCAATACTCTGGGCATACAGCAGCCCCTGTCCCCGCGAGCTCGCATGCAGAAGCGAACGCATACGCAAGTCCCGCCCACATATAAAAACGGTGTTCAAACCACATGTGAGGTATCTTTATATCATGTTTTGGGGTTTTATGTATTTTTGTAGCAAATAAATGATGATTTTTACATGTAGGAGAGAAATGTCAGAATTGGCCTGGGTGCTCCCTTCATGTTGGGCCTCTGTATGTGGCCGCACTGTGTAAAAGTCTCACACATGGGGTATCGCCATACTCGGGAGGAATAGCAGAATGTGTTTTGGGGTGTAATTTGTGGTATGCATATGCTGTGTGTGAAAAATAACCTAATAATATGAAAATTTGATGAAAAAAAAATAAATCTTGATTTTGCAAAGAATTGTGGGAAAAAATTACAACTTTAAAAAACTCACCAGGCCTCTTTCTAAATACCTTGGAATGTCTTCTTTCCAAAAATGGGTCATTTGGGGGGTATTTGTACTTTTCTGGCATGTTAGGGTCTCAAGAAATGAGAGAGGCTGTCAGTACTTCAGGTGTAATGAAATTGATCAATTTTCAGGATTTGGTACCATAGCTTGTAGACCCCATAACTTTCACCCAGACTAAATAATATCCAACATTTTTTATTTTTTTTACCAAAGATATGTAGCAGTATACATTTTAGGCCAAATTTATGAAGAAAAATTACTTTTTTGCAAAATTTTATAATAGAAATGAAGAAAAATTATTATTTTTTGCAAAATTTTGTTCTTTTTTCATTTATAGCAAAAAAAATAAAAACCGCAGAGGTGATGAAACACCACCAAAAGAAAGCTCTATTTGTGGGAAAAAAAGGACAAAAATTTCATTTGGTTATAGTGTTGTATGACTGAGTTATTGTCATTCAAAATGTGAGAGCACCGAAAGCTGAAAATTGGTCTGGTTATTAAGGGTGTTTAAGTGCCCAGTGGTCAAGTGGTTAATATAATAAAAATAGTATGTTAAATATATACTGTATATCAATCAACTATATAAGGTCACAAGAAACTAAGCTAAGAACTACTAAATGTGGTTTAAATGTGTATTATGTACATAATCGTTCTATATGAAGAGACTTTTTATAGCATTAGGTGGATGCTTATATAATCTTTTTTTCAATCATTCTTTAAAAAATGCTTTTAAAAGTGCAGGCTGTATGGGTGCCATTCTGATTCTATGTTCAATAATTAGTGAGTAACCAAGCCTGGAAAAGGAAAGCAGTATATATACTGTGTGTGTGTATATATATATATATATATATATATATATATATATATATATATATATATATATATATATATATATATACACACAGTGCCGATCCTGACCTCCATGGGGCCCTAATCAAAGTGACTTCTTACCTCTTCTCCCATGCAGCCAGCGAGTTGAGAAGCGGGATGAAAGGCCGAAAATTACTTCTCACCAGGCGGGGGCCTCTAGTAATTTGGGGGGCCCTAAGCGGCTTGCATAGTGAGCCTATAGGGCGGATCGGCCCTGTGTGTGTGTATATATATATATATATATATATACACACTGTATACATTGTAAATACAGGCCCTGATACCTCAAGACAACTAGTTTGATTGAAAGAAAGGGTATAACCTTTACCTGACCATGCTCTGTTTTATTTATTTTTGATACCCCAACATGAACACTTACCAATTAGATACATGCCAATCCAATCCCCAGCATCAACTTCTTCTTTAATATCCCAGTAGATAACCAGGTCCTGGGAGTGTCCAATGGCATAATAGGAGCTGCTGACCATTAACGTTGACCGACTATCCGACGTGACAAGGTCGGTGTCACTGGTAGACCGTGGAATGGTTACTCCTTCATGAGGACTATTCCTGATGTCCATGTTATGAAACTGGTCCGGATTGTAGCTGTACCGTAGAGGTTCTTTACACCGGCGCCTATTTTGAGAATTCCTCGAAGGAGAAGCCATGGCAGCCAGGCCGAGGAACCTATTTTGGTACAAATTCTGTAAAAAATTGAAAGATATAAAACATGTAAAAATGTGTAATACAACAAAAGAAATGATAAATGAATTGCATAAAACTTTATTTTATAATTCCTGTCTAAATGTCTATTTCTTATTTATCCCAAGCTTCGTGTTCCTCTTGGCAACTAACGCATCAGTGTTCACATTTGTAAAATCAAGAACCTCGCTGATCAATTAAATACAGGCTAGAGCGCAGTAAATATTGTTTGAAAGGACCTTTATCTGATAGGAAGAATGTGGTTTAGCCGTGGTTCACACTGGAACGATTTGACATGTCAAGTCTGCGGCATTTGCCAGCAATATCCAGCAATGGCACGTCCTAATCGGTGCGACACCGCATCTGTAGCGCTGCACAGATTTCAAAAAGTATTTTTTTTTGCGATTTTTGCCTGTGATTTACATTGACATCTGTGCAGAAACTGCACAGGTGTCTCTGTAATCGTGGACGAAAGACAAGCGGGAGTGAAGTTGTGCAAACTCACACGGCTTCACTCCTGCAGCCCAGTGTGAACCCAGGCTTAGGCTTAAAACCACACAGGTGTTGATTTGATTCAACGCACATCTGAAACAATAACACCCTCAAAACTTACAGCATGTTAGGAAAGGGTTAAGTGTATCCTGCTACTCCTGTGACAATCATCTAAATTCCTGGATCAACATACCATTAAATGTTTGTTAGGCCGTGTACACACGGCAGAGAACCTCGACGGGCAGAACACATCGTTCCGCCCGTCGAGGTTCTCTGCCGGCCGTCGAAATCGGCGACCCGCCCGTCGGGAATGGCAACCAGCCATTCATCCAGGCGGGCCGTCGAGCAAATAGAGAACATGCTCTCTATTTCTGCTCGACGGCATTCCCGACGGGATGCTCGCCGAGAGCGTACACACGGCCGAGGTCCTCGCTGGAATGCAGCTTCCAGCGAGGTTCTCGCTGGTTTCCAGCGAGAACCTCGGTCGCGTGTACGCCGCCTTATGACAGAATAATGAGCTGGGTAATTGTTATGTCGCATATACACGATCGGACATTCCAACAACAAAACCGTGGATTTTTTTCCGACTGATTGTTCGCTCAAACTTGTCTTGCATACACACGGTGACACAAATGTTGTCGGAAATTCCGAACGTCAAAAATTCGGTCACGTACAAGAAAAAATTCAATGATTCTGAGCATGCATCAAATTGATTCCGAGCATGCATAGGATTTTTGTGCGTCAGAATTGCATACAGACAATCGAAATTTCCGTGTGTATACAGCATAATTCATAAACAGACAAAAACCCTTTCTGATGAAATTTTGTACAGTGTTGCTAAAAAGAAAACTGCATCAGCAGCATTATATATCCAAAGAACATTTTTTTTATCTCATCTAGTGATTTACTACTAGCAACTCAGAATGTTTAAAGGGTATTGCTTAGGATGAAGATCACGATTCTCTCACGATTCTCACGGCGTAAAATCTTTTACATTTATACAAAAAAAAAATGGGCTAACTTTACTGGCTAGTGTTTTTTTTTTATTCATACAGTAATTTTTTCAAAAAAAAGTGCATTTAAAAAGCCTGCTAAGCAAATGCAGTGCAACATAAAACATTGCAACAACCGCCATTTTATTCTCTAGGGTCTTTACTAAAAAGTTATATAATCTTTGGGGGTTCTAATTAATTTTCTAGCAAAAAAAAAATAGTGATTTTAACTTGAAAAGAGCTGTCAGAAAAAGGTTTGGTATTTAAGTGGTTAAAAATTCCTAATTTACATACAGAAGAAGTTTATTCCTTTGAAGAGATGCAATGTTTTCAAAACTTGGCAGACTGCCCAGACCTGACAGATTGCCCAGACTTTGACTTGGCTGAGAGCAGACAGGAAAATCTTTGCATACCAAAGTGCAGGAGAGAAAATTCTTTTCATGTCAAAGATCGTGAAACTATGTATCAAGAATTGCAACGGAAAAAGATTGCGATAACGATTCTTGACGATTAATCGTGCAGCTCTAGTAGTGTGCTTTCACAAACAGTGTTGGGAGACACCGTTATATGAGTCTCTACAGGACAGCAGGGAAGCAGAGGCAGAAACAGTAAACATTAGAGTAAACTTTTCTTACTATAGTCAGTAAGCTGTAGAGAAGGTGCGTTTGGCTAGTCATATACTGTTAGGGCCCTTTCACACGTCCGCTCCGCCTGTCCGTTCATTACAAGTCCGTTTACTGACTTGTAATGAACCCCTATGGGAGCGGATCCGTTAGCGGATGTTTTTGCAGACGGAAGAATGTCCTATTTTTCTTCCGTCCGGCCAAACGGATCGGATGCAAACGGACAGACGGTCCGTTTCCATCTGACTCCCCATAGGGGAGAGCGGAGGAGAGAACGGGGCGGTCCCTGCACAGTGTGAGGGGACCGCCCTGTCCGCCCGACAGCTCAGCGGAGACCCCCCGCTGAGCTGACAGACACACGGAGCGGACCGAAAAATGGACCGCTCCGTGTGTAAGGAGCCTTAGTTTTTGTTTTGTTTAGAAATAGCTAGACAAGTGAATGAAGGAATCCTCCTGCTGGGACATTATATTCTGAGAGCTGCACCCACCACCATCAGAATACGTGGATCAATGGCTGCAGACACTGATCAAGAAAAGTTTTCTAGTATGTTCCTTCCACAGAAGTTGATCTTCCGATGAGGGAAGATAGCCACACACTGATCATATTTTGACCAATCCCTGCTAAAGAGACCTAAAGAGACCTAGACAAGGGATTGATCAAAAGTGGAAAAGACACAATCTGGAACAGCTGTGCATGGCAACCGATCAGATTCTAATTTCAGCATTAAAGTTTAGGCATGCATATTTTTGCATAATTGTATTGGTCCAGCCTGGACCAGTGAATGTACAGTAAAACCTTGGTTTGTGAGCATAATTCGTTCCAAAAACATGCTTGTAATCCAAAACACTTGTATATCAAAGCGTTTTTTACAGGGTATAAAAGACAAGAAAGGCACCTCTAAGGCCGCGTACACGCGATCGGTCCAAACCGATGAAAATGGACTGAAGTCCAGTTTAATGTGTGTACGGCCCATCGGTCCGTCGTCCTTCGAACCAAAGTTTTAAAACTTGCTTTAAAATCGGACTGATGGACGCCTGACCATCGGTCCAAACCGATGGTTAGTACGCAAAAGCATCGGTTCAAAAACCTGCGCATGCTTAGAATCAAGTCGACGCATGCTTGGAAGCATTAAACCCGGCCCGACAACCTCTAGTGTGTTCTGTGCTCACTGCCGGATACTGTGGAGCTCGACTGGCATTTTCCATTGAACGGAAAGTGTGCTTTAAAACTTACTCTTACCCACCATGAAGGGAATTTATTAAACAATTGAGCAGACAGAATCTAGAGCAGGTGTCCATGGCCACCATTCACCTTGATCTTTCATTTTCAAAGTTTAAAGCTGAAATTTAGGTATACATATATTTGCCTAGTTAAATTGGTCCTGCTTGGACCAATGTAAGTATGCATGTGTCATACCTTTGGGATCCCTGTGGAAGCTAGAAATCGCTGCAGTATATCCTGCTACTACGGTGATTGATGCTAGCTTGTGGGTCCTATGTGGAGTGGCTGCCCTACTGCATAGTCACTTGCTTGGCACAGGCACCATCCAGAGAACACTTTGCATTTCCTCTATGAATAGATGAAAAGCAGATTGTGATGTCATTGCCCGTCCCTCCACTTTGTCCAACCAAAGAAAGCTAGCGGCTTTCACTGTAGTAGCAGTGCTTACTACAGTAACTTTTTAGCTCCAACTGGGATCCCACCGGTATGGCATATACAGTAAAACCTTGGTTTGAAAGTAACTTGGTTTGAGAGCGTTTTGCAAGACAAGCAAAATGTTTTAATACATTTTGCCTTGATGTACAAGCAATGTCTTGATATAAGAATAGTGTCATGGCACAACTGAGTATAAAAAAAGAAGAGAGTCCAAACTGATGAAAATGGACTGAAGTTCAGTTTCATCAGTTTACAGACTGATGGTCTGATGTGCGTACACACTGTCAGTTCAAAAACCGATCGTGTCAGAACGCAGTGACGTAAAACACAACGACATGCAGAAAAAAATGAAGTTCAATGCTTCCAAGCATGCGTCGACTTGATTCTGAGCATGCGCAGGTTTTGAACCAATGCTTTTGCGTACTAACCATCGGTTTTGACCGATCGGTAGGCGTCCATCAGTCCGATTTTAAAGCAAGTTTTAAAACTTTGGACTGAAGGACAAAAGACTGATGGGCCATACACACGGTCAGTTTGGACTGATGAAACTGAACTTCAGTCCGTTCTCATCAGTTTGGACTGCTCGTGTGTACAGGGCCTAAGTGTAGCAATATGGTTACATTTAATTAAGATACAACATTTAGCAACTTATTGCTACACTAAGGCTGCGTACACACGATTGGTCCAACCCGATGAGAATGGTCCGACGGACCGTTTTCATCGGGTCACCGCTGAAGTGGCCTGATGGTCTGATGTGCGTACACACCATCTTTTGGCTTTTGTGTTTAAGTGAAAAGATTATTAAATGTTAATGGTTAAATGTTCATTTTGTCTGGAGGTACAGAAATAAATAGCTTAACTTAAAAACTGCACAGCTAATATAGTTAGGCTGCAAGTAAATGATTTTTATTAATGTCTGCCAATGTTTAAAAACCCTTAATTCATCTGAAATAATATATGTAAATGGGACATCCTTGTTTTGATCACTGAAAATAAGCTACAATTTTCCATTTGTTTAAAATGTCTGGTAGTTCCAGTATATTTGGGAGCAGAAAAAATATCATTTTTATTTTCAGGAAATCATCATGGGACCTAAAATGGACCAAACTGCACCCTATTAAAAGTATAGGAAGAGTCCTTTTTTCAGACTAGTTGAATGTTACAATACAACAAAGCAAAAAACAATACAACAATCACTGCTGATGCCTAGAAACCAAGTAACAGTCCTTTTACTTTGTTTTCTTAACCTAGGGGCATATTTCTAAAACTGTTAAAATTATGTTCACCAAACATTTACTGCAGGGAATTACTGTAACTTAAAATACTTGTCACCAGGAATATACACCTGTAGGAAATGTTTGGTGAGTGTCATATTCATCTGTAGGAAATGTTTGGTGAGTGTCATATTCACCTGTAGGAAATGTTTGGTGTGTGTCATTATCACTTGTAGGAAATGTTTGGTGAGTGTCATATTCACCTGTAGGAAATGTTTGGTGTGTGTCATATTCACTTGTAGGAAATGTTTGGTGAGTGTCATATTCACCTGTATGAAATGTTTGGTGAGTGTCATATTCACTTGTAGGAAATGTTTGGTGAGTGTCATATTCACCTGTAGGAAATGTTTGAGTGTCATATTCACCTGTAGGAAATGTTTGGTGTGTGTCATATTCACGTGTAGGAAATGTTTGGTGAGTGTCATATTCACCTGTAGGAAATGTTTGGTGAGTGTCATATTCACTTGTAGGAAATGTTTGGTGAGTGTCATATTCACTTGTATGAAATGTTTGGTGAGTGTCATATTCACTTGTAGGAAATGTTTGGTGAGTGTCATATTCACTTGTAGGAAATGTTTGATGAGTGTCATATTCACTTGTAGGAAATGTTTGGTAAGTGTCATATTCACTTGTAGGAAGTGTTTGGTGAGTGTCATATTCACTTGTAGGAAATGTTTGGTGAGTGTCATATTCACTGCTTTGTAAAGATACCCCCTGGAGTTCAAGATTCTTTATTTTTTTTTCCTATTTCCACCCATCACATTTTACATTGAGCATGACATGAATAATAAAGGAAAAGAAAACTTGTGGTGCTGCAACCCCTAAATGTAATGTCCGCTGGGGCAGGTGTAATAGTCTATGCCAGGTGTGACAGTAGGAGATGCTATCACGGTAACATTGGTAATTTGAGGGACACAGGGTGTGCACATTTGCTTGGTGCAAGGCTGCATAGCATAGATGTGGACTGGAGAAAACTGCTTTCTCAGCTTTCTCCAGGTTTTGGTATTCTGGCATGGGCTCTGTAGTTTGGAGAATCCATAGTGTCTTGGGTAAGACGGGATCTCCAACCCTGGTTCCAAATTTTGCAGGTGACTCAGGTGAGCACAGCCCTTAAAATGAGAGGATGGGAAGACCTCATGGCTCCCAGTTGGAGACTGCTCCACACCAAGAGAGACAGGAGGTCTCCAGGAATCAGAGGGGCTGCAGGAGGCAGTCAGAACATGTGTGACTGCAAGAGGCAGTAAACGGACTGAGGACTAAGGCCAGAGCAAACTGTGGGCACTAAAGTGAAGCTTAAACAAGAAAGCAAAGCCACGCCACACACTAAAACAATAGCATTGATATGGGCAAGATGAGTGTGAATTAAGTCCTTAGAGCCTATAAAAATTTGGCATGGATCTCTCTTGAGTCAGTTCATACAAAACAATCCTGGAATTGTACACCACCACAGTGACAGATATAAATTATTGAAGTGATCCCTTCACCGGTAATATTTGGCCGCTTACCAGAGGGCAAGCACAGTACGCAATCGGCTATAGCCCAGCCGCAGCCTTTAAATTCCTAGGAACGATGAGGGAAGGAGAATTCCAGCAAATCACACTAGGAGCAGGCTCATGTTCATCCAATGATGTAAATGAAAGAAAGGATGCACCATAGCATAATTCCGTTTGATAAGAAATCGGTTTATTTAAAAAACATTATACTTACAAACGACAGAATAAAAACAGCATAAACGAAAGGTGCCGGCCGGCAGATACTGAGGAGCCCTTCCTCCTAGTGTGGTGATGTCACTGCACGTCCTTCCAGACGCGTTTCGTCATAAAACAGACGTTCCCCATTAAGAAAGTCTGTTTTATGACGAAACGCATCTGGGAGGACGTGCAGTGACGTCACCACGCTAGGAGGAAGGGCTCCTCAGTATCTGCCGGCCGGCACTTTTCGGACACTCTCTACTTTGCAGATAGAGAAAGGAGCTGTGTGTTAGTGGGTGTCCTGACACTCCTGCTCGTCCCCTCCCCCTCAAGAGGCTTTCTCCACACCAGGAAGAAAGCCTTGCATTACGGTGTTGAGTTACAGACAGAAGAACGGGAAGTGAGCATTTCTCAAAAGAAATAAGGACATTTAAAAGCAAAATGGAAGGATGAGGCAAGTGAAGGAGGACTACATGGCTTGGATTACCAACCAAAGCTCCATCGCTGTTTTCCCCCGCCCGTGTGTAGAGGAAAGACTGAACCGAGCAGGTTCTCGGCTTTCCCCTCTGGACTTTTCCCGTCATAAATTCCATACATGTGTACGAGGCATAAGAGTACCAAGGCCAGTGGAATACGGAAACACCATCTGGGGCACTATTATCTGTTATCGTCTTCAGGAATCAGGATCCACACCACAAAGATGTCCTGATTTATACCTTCACTCTCAGTTAAACTGTTGCTGTGATGTAAAAGAATTAGATTGTACTCTGTATATGGGAAAAAAGACAGATTTAATGCTGTAAATAAACTGTAATGTCATTAGGTACAACTGTTATGTAAATGTATACATACACCCTTTGCCTCCAAAACAGTCTGAATTCTTTGAAGCGTGAGTTCAAAACCTTTGCTGATAGAAAACATTTAATTAAATTTTTGGTCCATGCTGACTTGATAGAATTTTGCAGTTTTTTCAGATTTGTGGGTCAAAAATGAATGCTGAAAAAAAAAACTTTGATTTCTTCCTATCCTAAAGAGTCATGTATTGCAAATTCTGACACTACTACTGAAATCTTACAGCAGAAATCAAAATTCTGGCAGTTTACTGATGTTTTGTTGCCCTAAGCCAGGGGTCTCCAATCTTTTCAAACAAAGGGCCAGTTTATTGTCCTTCAGACTTTAGGAGGGCCGGATTGTTGTCAGCATGGGCAGAAAATGTCCCAGGCCCAGCGTCAGTCAGAATAAATTAGGGCCTCAAGGTTCGTGGTCAGGAGGAGGAGTAGTGCCAGTATTAGTATGAGGAATAACATTGCTGTCAGTGGAAGAAATAGTGCCTCCTTGTTGGTGTCAGTGGGAGGAATAGTACCCCAAGGGCCGGATAAAGGCTAGCAAAGGACCGCATCTGGCCGCAGTTTGGAGACCACTGCCCTAAGCCACCATATTCAAGATTCTACATTCTGTGCCTTCAGAAATGCTCACCAATGGTTATTTGAACAGTCGTGGACTTTCTATCAGCTACAATAAGTTTGGCCATTCTCACCTGACTGCTCTTATTAACAAGATGATTTTATTCATAGAACTGCCTCTTATTGGATGTCTCTTTTCTCACTTTCTCTGCAAACACTAGAAGCTGTAGCGCATAGAATTCCCAGGAGATCATCAATTTCTGAAATGCTGCAGCCACTAGATTTGGTGTCAACAATTATTCTGTAGTATGATCTAATCTGATTGCATAGCTTCCAACTGTCTGTGATTTCCAGGGACTGTCTCTTATTAGAGATAAAGTCGCCCTTTCCTCCTCATTTGTCCCTCATTTTGGTCTGATTTATATAGTTTTATATAAAATGCACTACTTTTTTATCAAAAAGTACAATTTCCAAATTACTGCATTCATAAACTTAAAAAGCCAGTATAAAGGGATAATAGTGGTAAAAGAAGCACTTGTAAGTTTAACCAATAATTTTTATTTTTTTTGCACAATTCTCCTTTAACCACTAGGATACCGCACAACGTCAAATGACGGCGGGCGGAATACACTATTGTTCTGACAGGACGTCATATGACGTCCTGTCATTTAAAGCTGCTAGGGGGAGCTCCACGTCCTATCAGGGAGAGAGGAGACCGATCTGTGTCCCTTGTACATAGGGACACAATCGGTCACCTCCCCCAGTCACCCCCTCCCCCTACAGTTAGAACACTGACTAGGACACACATTTAACCCCTTCCCCGTCCCCTAGTGGTTAACCCCTTACCTGCCAGTCACATTTATACAGTAATCAATGCATATTTATAGCACTGTACACTGTATTAATATGAATGGTCCCAAAAATGTGCCCGATGTGTCTGCTATAATGTCGCAGTCCCAAAAAAAATCGCAGATCGCAGCCATTCCTAGTAAAAAATAAATTTAAAAAAAATCATAATTATGTCCCCTATTTTGTAGGCAATATAACTTGTGCGCAAACCAGTCACTATACGGTTATTGCGTATTTTTTTTTTTTACCAAAAATATGTAGAAGAATACGTATCGGCCCAAACTGAGATAATTTTTTTTTTTAATGGGATATTTATTATAGCAAAAAGCAAAAAATATTGTGTTTTTTTTTTTTCAAAATTGACGCTCTCTTTTTGTTTATGGCCCAAAAAATAAAAACCGCAGAGGTGATCAAATACCACCAAAAGAAATCTGTACTTGTGGGGAAAAAAGGACGTCAATTTTGTTTGGGAGCCACGTCGCACGACCGCACAATTATCAGTTAAAGCGACGCAGTGCTGGAAGCTAAAATTTTGTCAGGGCAGGAAGGGGGTGTAGGTGCACAGTAGGCAAGTGGTTAAAGGGGGTCATGATAGGGGTGTGTCCAATTATTACACATTTTTGCTAATAGGTGTTCCTCATTCCTTACTTAGTTGTGAGGTATGTTGAATTGAGTCGAAATCGATTGGAAGGGAAGTTATGGCTATTTGATTATTTTGCAGGTTCATTATAATCAAATAGGTAAAAAAATTGAAGTGTGTATAGTTACCATTAGACCTGCCCAACTGACACCCCCCAATGATTTCCAATCATGAACAATCCATCTCCTAGACCAGGGATATGCAATTAGCGGACCTCCAGCTGTTGCGGAACTACAAGTCTCATGAGGCATAGCAAGATTCTGACAGCCACAAGCATGACACCCAGCGGCAGAGGCATGATGAGATTTGTAGTTTTGCAACAGTTGGAGGTCCGCTAATTGCATATCCCTGTCCTAGACCAAGGTACAATGATGGCCCTCACCTCACACCCAATGGCTATCTGCATCCATCAACCATTGCTTCCTTGGTTCCTGTGTGGGTGTGTTTTTTTTTTTTATAAGAGAGTTTAAGTGAGTTTATACTGGATTCTACAGCAGTGGAGACGGGTGTTCTATGCTTCCCTGGCAATGCTTGGCCAGCCACATAAAGACCTGCCCATCAAGACAGACTTCATTAACATAATCACACCCAAGAACCAGCACAGTGAATGGACATAATCTAGAAATAAGTTGGCAGTCTGCCTTTAAAGAGGAGTTCCACCCAAATTTGGAACTTCCTCTTATCCCACTCCACACCCCCTTACATGCCACATTTGGCATGTAATTTTTTTGGGGGGGGAGTGGGGGCTTCAGTAGGAGTGGGACTTCCTGTCCCACTTCCTGCTTCCGCTGAGGGGCTGAATAGGCGAGAGGCGTAATCGCCTTTTTTCAGCCCCTCCCTGGAGGCGATGGCCTAGGACACTGACAGGTCCTAGGCCATCGCCTCTCCAATCAGCGGCGAGCCGCGCCGCGCGCGCATGCGCAGTGCGGCTCGCGCATGCGCAGTGGATGCCCGGCCGTGAAGCCAAAGGCTGTCACGGCTGGGTGCCCACAGTCGGGATGGAGACGCCGGCCGGGGAGGGGGGGAGAGGAGCGGAGCCCCGGTCGGCGCGTCGCTGGAATGCAGGAGCAGGTAAGTCAGTGTTTATTAAAAGCCAGCAGCTACACTTTTTGTAGCTGCTGACTTTTAATAAACACATTTTTGGGCTGGAACACCCCTTTAACCACTTTAAGAAAGAGCCTGTTTTTAGAATTTAAAATAAAAAAAATTGCTAGAAAATTACTTAGAACCCCCAAACATTATACATTTTTTTGTCTAACATGCTAGAGAATAAAATGGCGGTCATTGCAATACTTTTTGTCACACCGTATTTGTGCAGTGGTCTTACAAGCACAATTTTTTTGGAAAAAATTTACTTTTTCGAATTAAAAAATAAGACACCAGTAAAGTTAGCCCAATTTTTTTTGTATTGTTAAAGATAATGTTACACCAAGCAAATTGATACCCAACATGTCACGCTTCAAAATTGCGCCCGCTCGTGGAATGGCGTCAAACTTTTACCCTTAAAAATCTCCATAGGCGAAGTTTAAAAAATTCTACAGATTTCATGTTTTGAGTTAAAGAGAAGGTCTATGGCTATAATTATTGCTCTCGCTCTAACGATCACGTCGATACCTCACATGTGTGGTTTGAACACCGTTTTCATATGCAGGCACTACTCACGTATGCGTTTGCTCCTGCATGCGAGCTCGCTTTAAAAAAAAATCTTATTAATTTTACTTGATTTTAAAACTGTTTTTAAAAAAATTGGGTCACTTTTATTCCTATTACAAGGAATGTAAAAAAGACCTCAGATCTCATATTTGAACTTAAATGCAATAAAAATATAAATAAATTGTCATTTGAAAAAATGACAAAAAAAAATGTCCCTTTAAGGCCGCGTACACACGATGAGATATGTCTGCTCAAACTTGTCCAACGGACAGTTTAGAGTGGACATGTCTCATCGGATTTTGGTCCGATGGCATGTACACACCATCAGATCAAAATCCCCGCCGGCAGACAGCGCGGTGACGTGGCGGTGACGTTGACGCCGCCACGCCACCGCACCAGGAAGAAAAATACTTCCATGCATGCGTTGGCTCCGGTAAGCCCCCCTCCTGGCGCTAAAAGTGATCTTGCAGTGTATTCTTAAACAGAATAGTGGAACAGAAAAAGACCATGTCATCGCTTTACAAAAAAAATTGCTTTTTCAAAACGGAAAGACTAAAACTTTTTTACATTTACATTGTACAACTTTCTGGCACAATTTTCATTTAGATTTTCCAAAACAATATAATATGAGGTCAAACGTAAACACTTTCAATTTTTTATGCAATCAGGCAGGCCCTTGCACTACATTGTTGAAGGTAAATCTAAAGGAAATCGAACAATAAAAATTGTATAATGTGTAGCCAGCTTTAAGCCCTGTACACACGGCCGAATTTTAGATGACATTGGCCGGTTCATTAAAAAGTATTTGGCTCGTACCTAGAAATACGATTTTTTTTTTCAGGACAGATTTCACCTTTGGTATACATACATACATTACCAAATAGGCTTTCATTGTTTTTCAGTTGAATATGAAGAGAAACAATGGCACCAGGGGGAAAAGGAATTGCCGTATATGAAGAAAATAAGCTCTTCAAGTGTGACAGAGCATGCTGATAATTTACAACTAAGCATCTGAACAAAGGTCTTTCCCTTAAGAAAATATATTCTGGGCAGAGCACAGCCAGACATAAAGGCCTGCTCCACTGTCACATCCCTCAAAATACATATATCATGGCTGCCTCTCTAAGGCCTCGTACACACGAGCAGACAGATTTGTTCAAATCTGTCTGTCCGACAGATTTGAACAAATCTGTCTGCTGGGATTTTGGTTTGCTCGCGTGTACACACGAGCAAACCAAAATCCCCGCCAGCAGACGGCGCGCTGACGTGTCGGTGACGTGGCGGTGACGTTGACGCCGCCACGTCACCGCACCAGGAAGTAAAACACTCGGCGGCGGTGCGGGACGACATGTCTGCTGGTAAGTGTACTAACCAGCAGACATGTCGGGCGGACGGATTCCCACCCGATAGATTTCAAAGCATGCTTTGAAATCTGTTGGGTGGCCAAATCCGTCGGCTCGGCCGTACACACGATCGAATCTGTCTGCTGAAACGGTCCAGCAGACCGTTTCCAGCGGACAGATTTGATCGTGTGTACGAGGCCTAAGGGAATAAACATTCCCGCCTTTTGTATTGTCTGCATCTTACAGATAAAGGGCTTAAAATGTGCTTGGTAAATTGCATTTCACAGAGAATCACCAATGAATACATTTTGATCCTATGGCATTGATATATAATACATGTAAATTATTTTGTAACACTAGAAGAAGGTTAAAAATCTTGCAGCTATAAATAAATATTTATGGAAAGCTACTTGGCATGGCTGGATTGCGAATAGGACATGAAACATTTTAGCTGCAAGATATATATTTGTAATATTTTTGCTGCATCATTTACAGTATACAGTGTCTTGCAAAAGTATTCCCCCCCCCACCCTTGGCTTTTTAACTATTTTGTTACATTACAGCCTTTAGTTCAATGTTTTTTTTAAATCTGAATGATATGTGATGGATCAGAACACAATAGTCTAAGTTAGTGAAGTAAAATAAGAAAAATACTATATATACATAAAACGATTTTTCAGAAATAAAAAAATGATAATTGGCATGTACGTATGTATTCACCCTCTTTGTTAAGAAAGCCCATAAAAAGCTCTAGTGCAACCAATTACCTTCAGAAGTCACATAATTAGTGAAATGATTAATCAGAGAGGCAGCACAGAGACCTAAGGTAACCCTGGAGGAGCTGCAGAGTTCCACAGCAGACACTGGAGTATCTGTGCATAGGACGACAATAAGCCGTACGCCCCATAGAGTTGGGCTTTATGGCAGAGTGGCCAGAAGAAAGCCATTACTCTCAGCAAAAAACAAAATGGTACATTTTGAGTTTGCGAAAAGGCATGTGGGAGACTCCCAAAATGTATGGAGGAATGTGCTCTGGTCTGATGAGACTAAAATTCGAACGCTATGTCTGGCGCAAACCCAACACATCACATCACCCAAAGAACACCATCCCAAAGGTGAAACATGATGGTGGCAGCATCATGTTGTGGGGATGTTTTTCAGCAGTCGGGACTGGGAAACTGGTCAGAGTTGAGAGAAAGATGGATGGTGCTAAATACAGGGATATGTTCGAGCAAAACCTGTACCACTCTTTGTTTGATTTGAGGCTAGGGTGGAGGTTCATCTTCCAGCAGGACAATGACCCCAAACACACTGCTAAAGCAACAATTTTTAGTGGTTTAAGGGGAAACATGTAAATGTATTGGAATGGCCTAAGGGGAAACATGTAAATGTATTGGAATGGCCTAGGAAGTCTCCAAAAGAGTAATAGTGAGATTCCATTGCAGAGAAGACAGCTGGCAGGAATCAGCTGAGATAGGTCACCACTAGAGGAATCTATGAAGGCCATGGGATTGGTTTTCCATCCCACTACACTAAAATATCAGTTTTGGTTGAACTGACCATTTGGTAATAGCTGGGTAATAGCTGGGTTCCCATAAAAATCCTGGGAAACAGCTCCATGCAGTATATTCTCTCATAGTGTGTTCTATAATGTAAAAGAAAGCTTGCAAAAGGACAGACAAAAGGGAACATAAGTGGAACAGCTTCTCCAGAGCAACCAATCATTTTTTAGTAAACAAACATTTTGTTTGGATGAGTAAACAAGCTTAACTTTTCTTTCAGTTGGTTTTTGTTTTTTAGTTTTTGAAATTGGTTCTTGCAAACAACTAAGCTACAAAAGGGACAGAAAACAGTAAAAATACAGTAAGGTCCTGTTCACATCTGGGTGTAGCAGAAACAAGTATGGGAACTAGCGTTTCTGCAAATGCACAAAAAAGTGCTAAAATGCATGAAGTGCTTGTAGTGGCATTATTTCTTAATGACACTCCAAATGTGGATAGCAGTCATGCATTTTGTCACGTGTTTTCTTGGCTTAGTGCCAAGAAAGTTTGGTATATGAGCTTCTTTAGTGCATTTTCTGGAGCAGATGGAGGCTCATTCAAATGAATGGTGCCACTCCAAAAAATGCACTAAAAAAGGTGCTGACAGACCTAGCCGGGACAGAGGCTTTTGGAGAGGACTGAATTCTAGCCCCTTGCCTACTGATCATGGGCCATGGATTTTAAGGGAACAATACTCTTTGCGAGGTGTATGCCTGGGGACCTTGAAGTAATGCTACTTTGGATTTAAGTCCATGTCCCCCCACACAGACTCTGGGAACACTGTATATGCGATATTAGAAAGACTGACTGATTCATACTGTAAGGAAATGCTAATGTCATCAACTCCAGCCACCTGTTTGTCTGTTATAATGTAAATGAGTCTAGTGTGGCTTCTCTTTCAGCCATTGTTGTCTGGGCTAATTAACCCTGCAATTGTATGAAAAACTTCTATGTTTAAACTTATGATAATATATCATCTACTGTGTGAAGCTCGGTGACAACAAGTCTGACCTGTAGTGAAATCCTGATTTATCATCACAATGACCAGGCTGCTTAAAGGGATTAGTTAATTAGGTCTGGTCGCAGGTGTATTTTCAGAGTAATATGAGCAGGACCTCCTCTTTTTACTGTATATAAGACTTGTATTCTTTTCAATAAAATCTCATTCTTGTTTGACCCTCAACACAGAGTTTCGTCTCGTACTTGGGGGGAGAATTATTCATATGGGTTTCTTGTTCGGCTGATTGGAGTGTTCAATAACTGCCTTTGTGTTTGGGAATGGAGTGTCCTAAACGACTTTAACCTCTTTCATACTCAGGGTGTCGTTACAGGTGCCAATAGCGCAACATGGTAGCATTGCTCAAGTGTGACTGGAGCCTTAAAGTACAAAAAAGAGAAAGAGAAAGAACGAAGAGGCAAACCACAAAGGCTGTAAGAAGCAAGTAGCATGGCTCAAAAAAATAGTAATTTGTTATGTTGAGAGGGGAATAATCAAGACATGATTCCCAAATTGAAGGTAACCTATCATGCGTGTCATAAAGAATAGCAGTCAGCTTCTCATTAATGAGAATGAGTTCTAAACTTCAAGAAAGTTAAGTGGCAAAAAATTCCATACCTGGCCTTTGGTTTGTTTTGTGGCTGTCAATACATGGGAAACATGCAAATGGCCTGCAGAGAATTTTTTTTTTCAAAGGGTTTGTATAGAAGCATGTGGGTGCCCCGGTCTATTCCTGTCGATCGATGCTGAAAAAGCGTTCGACAGGGTAGACTGGGGACTCATGTTACAAACCCTGGAAACTCTGGGTTTCAGGAAGAGGATGTTGGAATGGATTGGAGCCCTATACCAAGCCCCAACTGCCAGGATAAAAATCAATGGGGACCTGTCTAGCCCTTTTACAATGAGGAACGGTACTAGACAGGGGTGCCCCCTTTTACCGCTTTTATTCGTCCTATCTATGGAACCCCTATTATCAAAAATACGGAATTGTCAGAAAATAGAAGGAATTATGATAGGTGAAGATGAGCATAAACTATCGGCATTTGCGGATGATGTGCTCTTCTATATAACTAATCCTAAAACCTCAATCCCAAATATATTAGATGTATGTAGACAATATGGGGAGATCTCTAATTTTAAATTCAACATCAATAAAACTGAAATACTCAATGTAAATGTACCCAAAAAAGATGTACAAATATTAAAATCGGAATATAAATTTCCTTGGGTGAGAGAACTCAAATATCTCGGCATCTACTTAGCAAATACAAGGAAAAAAATCTATGAAACTAATTATATTCCTTTGTTAGAGGAAATTAAGAAGGAAATTTCCAGAATAAAAAACAGACCAATCTCATGGTTAGGACGAATAAACGTCTGTAAAATGGTACTGGTACCTAAGATTTTATATAAAATGCAGATGATTCCCATTAAACTCCCAAAACAAGTGCTCCGAACCCTGAAAAATTTGATTATGAACTATATATGGGGAAATAAAAAACATAGGATTTCATTTCAGACTTTAAAACAAACAAAAAATAAGGGGGGACTGGCCGCCCCAGATATCAAAAAATACTATGACGCAATAATTCTGTCGAGAGTAGTGGAATGGGCTAGATCAAACAAAGAAAAAAGATGGGTCAGTGTAGAGAACGCACTAACAAAGGTGAGATTGGATAAAGTAATATGGAACCCCCCACAACTTAGGGCTTTAGATATTGACACACATGAAATAACAAAAAATGCATTTAAAATATGGGACATAACACAAAAAAAAATGGGCATGAATTTCAATTCACCACTCATTTCACTAAAGGATAATGATTATTTTCCACCAGGGAGAGTAGAGGTGGCGGGAAATTGGATTAAAAAAGACACGGCCCGGGCGTGTGAGGCAGTGTTTTCTTTGAGCTCCCGGTCTGAGCCCTCCGTTACCGGCTCCAGAGCTACTAATTCCAGGCATGCAATCACAGAAAAAGCAGAAAAAGAGAGTGCCTACCCGAGTGACCCGATCCAGCACCTCCGCGGGGGATCTACACCACTATTTTCAGTCCCAGCCACGGATATCCCCCGGGGCCAGAGCTACCACGCCACGAGGCACAGCACGTGTGCCCCCGACGGAGAACCACAGTCGAGGAGACTGGGATTCCCTCTCAGACACCCTGGAACACTCCGGTCGGTCGACCCCTGGGTCACTGCCAGATCATACCACTATGGCATCCCCCTCACAGTCCCCGGGATGTCCCCCGCCAGATCAGGACATTCGGGCCCTGTTGCAGGCCCTCTCCACAAGAACCGACATGGAGGCCCTCATCCTGAAGTTGGAGGAAACCCACCGTCGAGACTTCCAGGAGGTTAGGGAGGAAGTCTCCACCCTGTCGGAGCGCGTAACTACAGGTGAGACATCACTCACCGCGCCGGAGCTCCTGGTCACGGGGCTGGAGAGATCCAGAGACCAGCATCGAGATGCGGCGATCGCCCTCCAGCTACACCTGGAAGAGGTCGAGGACCGGAGCCGACGGAACAACCTGAGGCTCCGGGGAGTACCGGAGACGGTGGAGGCGGAGGTCCTGGGGGAGAAAATGCAGGAGCTGTTCCGATCAGTGATGGAGGAAGTGGAAATAGACAGGGCGCACAGGGCCCTAGGCCCCAGGTCGGCCGACCCGGACAGACCGCGTGATGTGGTATGTAGACTCCTGCGCTATACCCAGAAGGAACGGATCCTGCGTCAGGCGTGGGAGCAGAGAGAGGTACTCCTGGGGGATGCCCAGGTTAAAATTCTTCCTGATCTCTCCAGAGCGACCCTAAGACGCAGAGCTATGCTAAGGCCTATTTTAGACCTAGCGAAACAAAGAGGGTTTACCTACAGATGGGGATATCCGTTATCGGTCACTTTCCGAAAGGACGGATCCGCCTTCACCTTGCAGACCCCAGCAGACCTCCCGGCTCTCTTCGGATTCCTGGAAGCGGAGCAGATTGAAGTCCCGAACTGGCTGCAGCTGTTACCACGATCCGCCGGCAGATCGGGCCCCTCCACATATAGAGCTGCGGCACAACCCAGACAGCAGAGGGCTAACAGGAGACACCAGAGAGCACCATCTGGAGACGAGAGACGTGAGTAGGCCTGTGGCCAGCATCCCCTAGGAACGGCTCCCTACCCCCATGAGATCCCCACCTTGCCCCTCCTATGCTTGTCAGGTGCCATTCGCCCGGCGAGGCGATCGGAGGACGGCAGAGAACATTGACTTGCCCACCCCCTGCCGCTACCCCCGGCCTGTTTTTCATGCTCCCCCTAGACTGGGGATAGATACTAGGGATGATGGGGCCCCCGTTTGTTATGGTGGGTGGGTTACGGGGATTACCCTCAATGCCCCCCCTGATGCATATTCATGTGGGCTCCCGCGTTGTTAGGACGCGCCCTATCGGTGGTAACTTTCAAGCTCTGTCCCCCCTGGTGTTCAACGTTGCATGTTTTTTATGTTGGGACTTCCAGAGCTTAGATCCTGAACAACTTTCATTTACTACCACCTGTTTGCACCCTGGGCAAGCTCTTTAACCTTCCGGACCTTAAGCTAGAGCTATTGGCTGTACCTTGGATCATTGCTGGGGACATGATGGGAGGTGGCGGGGCAGATGAGACTCACACTGTCTCACATGGTGATACTGCTGCTATGTGTGGGTCTTGTTGGGGGGGAGGGGGCGAAGACTTCTGCAGGATCCTTGTTTCCTGGACTAAGAGGGAGATTGTCTACTAATCAGGTTTGGTTTACTATTGTGCTTAACGGATGCCCCTCCCTGTCTGAGAGTTCCTGATATTACACACCGGGGTCCGCACTTATGTTAACTTGTTGTAGATATGACCCTGACCAATGCTTTTACTGTTCTGTTTACTTGAATGTTTAATTTGATTGCAATGCCGACAACTGACATGATTTGCTGACTGGACGGTGGAGGTTGGCAGGGCCGGGAGCTCGCTCCGCCGGCTCTGTTCACCCACCTACCCACGTAGGCCCGCGCTCGGTACCCAGTAGTTTGCTGGAGAGCGCTCTTAGCCTGTTAGGCTTACTTAGTTTTTTTTCTCTTTTTTTTTCTATCTCCTTTTCCTTTCTTTTCTTTTTTCTTTGGAGCCGCTTAGCGGCCTGCTGCTCTGGTTCTTCCTTCGCCGGAGCAGTAGCTCACTTTTCTCATCCCACTTTACCCCCCCCCCCACCCACCTGACCTGACCTGGTGGGGCCCACTCCTGACTACCATTCAGACCAATTTCTTTGCTTACCTTTGGTGATCTTACCCCCCCCCCCTTCCCCTGTCTGTGAGCATGGACGAGCTGACTATTATATCATTAAATGCCAAGGGTCTAAATACCCCTGAGAAGAGGAGGATGCTGTTGAACGATATGCGCCGCCTGCGGGCGGACGTGGTCCTTCTGCAGGAGACGCATTTTAAGGAGGGCCACTCACCTGTGCTGAAAAACAAATACTACCCGATCACGTACCACTCCACGTACGCGTCGGCCAAGTCTAGGGGGGTCTCCATATTGATCCCGGCAAGAGTACCCTGGTCGCATGGAGATGTACTGTTAGACACAGAGGGGCGGTTTCTATTTTTAAAGGGCAAAATAGGGGAGACTTTAATTACATTTGTAAATCTTTATGCCCCAAACGAACGACAAGACACTTTCCTGACGAGGCGCTTTAAACAGCTGACTGGCTTTGCAGAAGGACAACTGGTAGTAGGTGGCGACTTGAACATCCCTCTGTCACCCGCTGAGGACACATCCACTGGATTGTCCTCGACGTCGGGGACCACACGGAAAGCCATTCAGACGCTACTACATTCCAACCGCCTGGTAGATACCTGGCGGCTGTGTCACCCTGGAGAGAGGGACTATACCTTCTTCTCCAGGCCCCATCAATCCTATTCTAGGATAGACTACTTCTTAATCCCCCGCAGACACTTGGAAGCCGTAAAGGATTCCTCAATAGGTTCCATTACTTGGTCGGACCATGCTCCGATCACGTTGGTCTACGCCCTGACAGAAAGACAGTCCGCCCAGAAGCACCCATGGCGTCTGAATGAGTCCCTTTTACAAGACCCGGATACTATGACGGAAGTGGTCAGGGAACTGGGACACTATTTTGACGAGAACACCGACCGGGACTGCACACCAGGGATAATCTGGGAGGCCCATAAAGCGGTGGTCAGGGGCATACTTATTAAACATGGAGCTAGACTGAAGAAATTAAGAACTGAGCGACTGACTGCACTACTTCTTAAACTGCAAACGTTAGAAACGCAGCACAAACAGGCCCCGTCGACACAACTGAGCACTGACCTAGACAATACCCGCAGGCAAGTCACTGATGTAATGCAGTATAAAGCCAAGGCGGCAATACAGATATGCAGACGTAAGATCTATGAATCAGGCGACAAATGTGGCAAAATACTTGCCCAAGCCATCCGCTCACAAAACAAGTCAACCTACATACCACACATCATGTCACGTGGAGGTCAAAAGATCTCTACGCCCCAACACATTTCTCGGGAGTTTAGAAATTTTTATCATGACCTGTATAATCTGCCAACCGCCCCACCGACCCAAGACATCGAATTATCAGAGAGCTACATAGCCTCCTCGCATATGCCGACACTACCCACGGGGACGAGAGACCTTTTGGAAGAACCGATTACCATATCGGAACTGACGACAGCATTGAGCAATGCCAAACCAGGTAAGGCCCCGGGACCGGACGGCCTGACTATTGCCTATTATAAGACTCTTCTTCCCTCCCTGGGTGGACATCTAGTGGCCCTTCTTAATAGTTTGAGTACTGGGACGGAATTGCATGCCTCTACGCTACAAGCTCAGGTAGCTGTAATCCATAAAGACGGGAAGGACCCGGGTCAGTGTGGTAGCTATCGTCCGATTTCGCTATTAAACACCGACCTTAAGTTATTTACCAAAATCATAGCGTCTAGGATCCAGCAACACCTGCCAGACCTGATACACCTCGACCAGGTGGGCTTTGTCCCGACTAGGGAAGCCAGGGACAACACTGTTAAAGTGTTGAATCTGATTCATGTAGCCACGACATCAAAGACCCTCTGCGTCCTTTTGGGGACAGATGCCGAGAAGGCATTTGATAGGGTCAGCTGGCCATTCATGTTCAACACCCTGAGACATATAGGGATGGGACCGAAAATGATGAACTGGGTTTCGGCGGTTTACACAAATCCGACAGCTAGGGTTAGGGCAAACGGAACGCTGTCTGAGACGTTTCCAATTACCAATGGGACCAGGCAGGGCTGCCCACTCTCACCCCTCTTATTTGCTCTGTCCCTAGAACCCTTCCTAAGACATGTAAGATTGAACCCAAATATCAGGGGTGTTGAAATAGGAAACGAACAATATAAAGTATCAGCTTACGCTGACGACATGCTCTTCTCGCTAACATCGCCACTGATATCCTTACCTGCTCTGATGCGTGAATTTGACAGATATGGACAGTTGTCCAACTTAAAGATTAACTTTACAAAATCGGAGGCGATGGGGGTGGGAGTGGCGGAGTCATAGCTGGCCCGTCTTCGAAATAGCTACCCTTTGAAATGGACTGACACAGCCCTGACCTACTTAGGCACGCGTATTCCCCCGAAGATCTCCCAGGTATATAAGTTAAATTTCCCGCCCCTACTTAGATCTGTCCAGACGCTGCTAACACAGTGGACTACTGGCTTCCACTCTTGGTTTGGCAGGAGCAGTATACTTAAAATGACCATACTTCCAAAATTTTTATACCTCCTACAGGCTCTCCCCGTACACATACCAACTGACTTTTTTAAACAAACCCAAACTACCTTTACAAAGTTCCTGTGGGCCGGAAAGCGCCCCAGGATTCATAGGACGGTCCTCTCCCTTCCAAAGGCGTACGGGGGCATGGCGATGCCAAACATCCGTTCATACTACCACGCCGCACATCTGACCCGACTAATAGACTGGTGCAGACATGGAGGCACCAAACTTTGGCCAAGACTAGAACAGTTACAATGCGAGACCCCTTTGGACAGAGCGCCCTGGTGCCCTGCGGCGATACAAGGACTCCCTAAAACTCACCCGCTGGTAGGTAACACCATTAAGATCTGCGCGAGACTTCTGACACAGACGCGCCTCTCGTCGGGGAGCTCACCGTTGCGCCCAATATTGGGAAACCCCTCTTTTGAACCTGGCATGCGGGACGCAAGATTCTTCAGGCTGAAGGAAAAGGGTATTTTTCAAGCCTCTCATTTTGGAGTGCCAGGCCGTTGGAAAACGGTCTCGGAACTTATGGACCCAATAGGTGAGTTCCAGCTGGACTTCCTGCGAGCGCATCAACTCAGCCACTTCCTGACCACCTTGACACCCCCCGGCCCGTCTGACTCTTCCCTTACAGCCTTTGAGGAGCTATGCTCAGAGTCGGGCACACTACCACACGCCCTATCCCTCATTCATACTATGCTGATTACGCCAACTGGAGACTACCGTATCCCAAGCCTGACTAAATGGGAACAGGATCTAAACTGTACACTTTCATCTAGGCAGACACAACATATCCTTAAGTTCGTGCATAAATCGTCGATCTGCACCAAGGTGCAAGAAACCAACTATAAAATTCTAACAAGATGGTACAAGACCCCGGCCCTTTTAAATAAGTTCTACCCATCGACGTCGGACCGCTGCTGGCGGTGCCAAACAGACAAGGGCACATTGCTACATATCTTTTGGTCGTGCCCCTCCCTACGCCCATATTGGGAGGAGGTGCGGCGCATATCACAAAAATTCACTGATCGCATAATACCCGACGACCCGGCGTACTTTCTTCTACATGCTAACGACATACCAATACGTATATACAAACAATCGATCATACGCCACCTTCTGGATGCCGCTAAGGCATGTATTCCATTGTGCTGGAAGTCTCCACACCCCCCGACGGCTGCAATGTGGCTGCGGAGAGTGGATGACATCAACAGAATGGAGGACTTGATCCTCACGAGCCAAAACAGACAAGAAGCATACTCCAGAACTTGGCAACTTTGGAACGTCTTTAAATACTCGGACGAAGGGCAAGCCCTTAGAGGAACCCACAGACCTGACTATACCCGACCTATCGTATAACCTTTGCCGCCCATCCTCTACGTCGGAAAAGACAAGTGTCCATGCTTGCAGACTCCCCCCCCCCTCTTCCCTCCTATCCTACTCTCCATCCCCTCTAGATCCGGGCTCTACCTGGCCCCCTTTCGGTTCTCCCTCTGTACACCCCCTCCCTAGCTCTCTCTCTTTCTACTATACTGCCCTTAAAGAATACTAAAAAGCAGGAGCGGGAGGCGGTCCCATGGGACCATGACGACCAGTCAAACACCCTATGTGATATGTAGTTCAACAACTGACCACCCACACGACGACGTGATACTGAGCTACAAATGTTGACTACTGATTCATATTAGATGTAGCACAGGCTTACCCCTGTATATGTAGTATTTTACATACTCTTTCTATACCATGTTACCATGTTAATATGCCTGTATTCCCACTGTGGTCCATGTGGACCTGTTTCTTGTTTCTGAATAAACAAATAATTTTGAAAAAAAAAAGACACGGCCCAGCTAAGAGATATAATGCACCAAGGCCACTTATTAACATTAGAGGAACTTAATTAAAAAAAAAAAATTTCAGGGCACTAAATAACTGGAGGTACCAACAGCTAAAGCACTTTATCCAAAAAATACCCCAACCTATAAGAACAGGGGATCAGTTCTTCTAGGACTCAAAGATATATAAGATCATATTACAGCTAGACGAGCTAGAGGTACCTCCATTTATTACTAATTGGGAGAGGGAGTTAGGGACACACCGAGATAAGAGCACAATAGAGAGAATATTAAAACTGACTCACACCTCGGCAGTTGATAGCCGGACGGCCGAAATGAATTTCAAATGTTTATCAGGCTGGTATATAACACCAGTAAAGTTAAGTAAATTTAGGAACGGACAGTCAGCTGACTGTTGGAGGGGTTGTAATTCCCGTGAAACAATGGCCCACCTATGGTGGGAATGTCCTAAGGTTAAAATATACTGGGAGAATATTTTGAGGTTACTCGAGGACATCACAAAAATAAAAATAAAAAGAGATCCATGGACGGTCTCCTTCCATGGGGGAGATGGAGGGATAAAGAAATATAAAGAATCCTTGGTCCCCCATCTATTGAACGCTGCTAAGAGGCTGATACCCAGGAAGTGGAAGGAAATAGAATGCCCCATGGTGTGGAAATGGATAGATTCCGTGGAAGAAACATACATGATGGAAGATTTCAAAAATAGCCTAGAAGATTTTAGTGGTAACAAAAAATGGGAAAATTGGAAAAGTTTTAAAAGATCATGGAGTTATGTAGAAAACTTACGAGCAGATGTCTAAAGGGCTTATATAATTTATAAAAAAAAAAAATATCCCCAAGAAGGGAAAGAGAGCAAAGTCAAAAGGTGAGGTGGGAAGGGGAGGGGGGTGAGGAGGGATGGGTAGGAAAGGAAGCAGTTTCGTTTTTTCTTAAAGGAAAAAAGATAAAAGTGTTTTCTGGTTTAAAAAAAAAAAAAAAGAAGAAGCATGTGCCCACAAGCTTTGAGTATTAGGTCAAGTCCACCATATGGTCATCATATTCTCTGTGTGTGAGCACTGCAGAAAACACACAGCTGAGTACAAAAGTATACATTTCTTGATTCTTTACAGGTCATAATACCAAGGAAAGAGCACCTCATAGGAACTTTACAAGGCCTGTACTTTACCAGAGCCTTAATAAGATCTAGCCGAATTCCAGCCTTGTCCTCAGGATGGGGGTGGGTGGGATTTATTAAGATGTGATTCATATCTAGAGTAGTAGAACAATGCCTGGTTGGAAGAATGTACCAGAATAAAAGAATATAGCAGGGAAACTGCCCTTCCTTGTAAGACCTTTGCCGCGTACACACGATTTTTCGGCTTGTAAAAAACAACGTGTTTCAGCCTCTAGAAAAAAACAACGTTTTTTCCAACTTTATCATTAAAACGACGTTGCCCACACACGATCGTTCAAAAAATGCTCTAGCAAAGTGCGGTGACGTACAACAACAACACGTACGACGGCACTATAAAGGGGAAGTTCCATTCGGATGACGCCACCCTTCGGCCGGTGCTTTAGCTGATTTCATGTTAGTAAAGGACGATTCGCCCTTTTCTGTCTGTTACAGCATGATGAATGTGCTTACTCCATTACGAACAGTAGTTTTACCAGAACGAGTGCTCCCGTCTCATAACTTGCTTCTGAGCATGCGCAGGTTTTTCATGTCGTTTAAGCCCACACACGATCATGTTTTACAACCCAAAAAACGACATTGTTTAAAACTTTGTTAAAAAATGGAGCATGTTGGATTTTTTTTTTGGTCGTTTTTCAGAACCCGAAAAATGCTGTGAAGCCCACACACAATCGTTTTAAATGACATTTTTTTAAAACGTTGTTTTTTACAAGCCGAAAAAACGATTGTGTGTACGCGGCATCACATGTTGATTCAAATTCTGTCAAGCACAGAGCTGAGTCATGTTTTTTTGGGTAGGGAGTTAACAAAGTGTCATAATTGTAAGTAGCCTTGTCTAAGTTCCCATTGCACACTTTCCTGGATTATAGTGTCCTCTGTAGTGAGTGCTGTAGCGATTACCAGATGGATACTGGATACATCACATATAAGTATACATGTTCACCAGCACACCATGGATCTTTAATTACAGTCCAGAGCTTTTATTGCAGAGAGATCACATCACAACAGAATAAGTGCAACTATTCGGAGCCAAGCAGGACCCTTTCATCAGGCATCAAGTAACATAACCGAGTGTATCTCAGGCAAGGGGATTACAAGTCACCCTACAAGCTAAGGTCATGCAAGTCTAAGGTTGGATAATTATCTGTCCCAAGGAAGCATGTGAGGGACAAACTGGTGTTGAGACCACCAGGTTGTACTGTACCCAAGGTTTAAATCCAATATGCCTTGTGGGAAAGGAGCAATTGATCCCGATCCCCTGATGGGTTGTTTAACATGTTCAACTACCATCCAACGTAACTCGTAAGTCTGATGTTTAGATGTGGCAAAATGTACAGCTACAGGCTTGTTCAAATAGATTTGTTTTTGCCCTTCTCTATCTTTGCCAATGTGGTCCTGATATTGCTTCTGTGTTTCTAAAAAACATTTTTTTTTTTAAGGTTCTCTCATCTTGCCTACATATGTCAATGTACAAGGGCATTTTAAGATATACACGCAGAAGTCAGTGTTACAATTGAAGTGTTTGATTATCTAATACAGATTGCCCTTATATGGGTGTGAAAAATACTTGCCATTGATACCTGCGTGGCTCTGAAACTGTGTACTTATTCTGTTGTGATGTGATCTCTCTACAATAAAAGCTTTAGACTGCAATTGAATATCCATGGTGTGCTGGCGAACATGTGTACTTATAATTGTAAGTATTTGAATAGTTCTCCTTTGGAAATTTCATAAGAATCTTTAAGCTTTTGGATACTGCAAGTCCCTTGTATGTCTAAAGGAGTGAACAATAACAAAGCCATGTGAGCCATAGGGGACAGTTAAGGGGGTGATGGCCCAAAATGTCCCTTGTCACTCCGTCGCTGCCGTGTCCACAGTGACAAAAAAAAATTGCTCACAGGGACGGAAGACTTTTTTTTTAGAAGAATCCCTTCTGCAATCATAACCTGCCTTGCCAACATTGTACACTTGAGTCTAGCTGGATTTGTAGAGAACAAGGCTCTTTCCTTCAACAATTGTTTGGAAATAATTACAGACATACCTTTACTAAAAAATCTTGATATAAATGTCTTTTGAGATACATTTTATTTGAACCACTTGCTGACCAGCCACCACAGTTTGGCCACTCAGGGGCAAGAGCGTGCGCCCGCTGCTTGCCCCTGAAGTCAATGCGAGTGCCTGGCGGGCGCAATGACCGCCGGGCACCCGTGACAGTGTGAGAACCAGCTCCCGTTTCTTTCAGGGGAAAAATTACTGATCGCATGTTCTTACAAAGTAGGAACAGCGATCTGTCATTTCCCCTAGTAAGTCCCATCCCCCTTTTAGTTACATTAGAACATAGAGAGGGAACACCCCTTGATCACCCCCTAGTGTTAACCCCTTCACTGCCAGTGAAATTTTTACAGTAATCAATGCATTTTTCTAGCACTGATCGCTGTAAAATGTTGCAGTCCCAATAAAAATCGCAGATCACCGCCATTACTAGTAAAAAAGAAAATAACGATAAAAATGACATAATTCTATCCCCTATTTTGTAGATGCTATAGCTTTTGCGCAAACCAATCAATATACGCTTATTGTGATTTTTTTTTTTACCAAAAATATGTAGAAGAATACATATCGGTCTAAACTGAGGAAAAAGTTGGGGTATTTATTATAGCAAAAAGTAAAAGATATTGGGCTTGATTTATTAAAGGCGAATCCACTTTTCACTACAAGTGCACTTGAAAGTACAGTCTCTGTAGAACTGAGGAGAAGGTCTGAAAAGAGGGGAAGCCCTGCTGATTTTATCATCCAATCATGTGTAAACTAAAATGCTGTTTTTTATTAACCTTGCATGTCCCCCTCAGATCTGCATTTGTAAGTGCACTTGTAGTGCAAAGTGGATTTGCCTTTAGTAAATAACCCCTATTGTGTTTTTTTCAAAATTGTTGCTGTTCTTTTGGTTATAGCGCAAAAAATAAAAACCGCAGAGGTCATCAAATACCACCAAAGGAAAGCTCTATTTGTGGGGAAAAAAGGACGCAAATTTTGTTTGGGTACAGAGTTGCAGTGCCAAATTGAAAAAAGTAGTCTGGTCAGGAAGGGGGTAAAATCTTCCAGGGCTGAAGCGGTTAAAGAGGGAATCACACATTTTATTATTGGCTGGGCCCTGCTTGTGTCTTTCAGTACCCATATATTACTGTACCCATATATTACTGTCAGATTATTAGGGACAATAAACAGCCATTTCCAAAACCTTGAAACACTATATTTATGTATCTATTTAGACAAGGACCATTTCTTTTGTTACTCAAAACTATATAGTGCCAGTCTTGCCAGCAGAATCTCTAATTAAATCAAATGACTGTGCGCTACACTAATTAAGTACCAGAGTTTAATTTGATCTCTATTCAGCAGACCTCAAAGCACTTCTCTACATAGCTGCATAGAGAGAAGGCTAAATGGAAAATGTGTCCAAACAATTATACAAGATGAACAGAAAGGAGTACAAAATACTAATTATGAGCTTCAGAAGGGAATGAAGTGACAGGTGTGGACAAATCTCCAATCCTAAGGCCATTTTGGATATTGAGCTAATCCTCTCTTATATCCTTCAGTTTCCCAGTTACAGTCTTTTATCCACACCCCCTAGTCTTTTAATCTTACTTTAGTTAATCATATGTTCTAATCTTGACATTTTTGGTTAAAGGTATCCACTGCTGCTTCCAAAAAAAATAAAAAATGGATTAGGCCTGGGTGTAATTTTTAGCTGTTAAAAATCTAGTACAAAAAAAAATGAAGTTTTGTTCATTTACTTCAGTTTTAACAATAAATCTGAATTTGGTTTGCATGTGTAGGAGCTCCGTATTCTGTCCATTCCTGCTCAGTGTATAGTGCCTTTTGGATTTAACAGCCGAAGACCAGACAAAAAATAAGATGTTAATTTATGATTCACTAAAGATCAATAAAGTAAGCATTTCCATGCAATTTCTTGAAAATAGTCGCTTGATTCATTATTCCTACACACATTTTTCACATGTGAATGTATGCAAAAAAAGATGCATTGACTTGCAAATGTACTATTCATTCTAAGTAAATAAAAGCTTAAGGCAGTATTAAACCCAAAACCCAAAAAATTACGTATTGCAGCTTACCAATCCAATCATTAGTTGTGGTTGCTGCATTATTTTTACTTTTAGTCTTTTTTTTCCTCAGTTTTTACCGGGTGATCTGGCCAGTTACACACCTCCTGTATTGCCCCCACACTGGATGAAAGAGCATGGGACACAGCAGACATCAGCTATGCTAATCTGGGGGGTGGGTAGCTGTTGGAAGGCAACATGGGTTAATATCATATTTCTGGAGTTTTACTTTCTGGATACAGCCAGCCGACCTAGGTTAGAAGTTGAAAGTTGACCCAGCAGGGTGTTGATCAATGCCTCTGACAGGGGGAGAGCTTTTCTCCAAATCACCTGTTGTGATAAAGATTGAAATGCTTTATTAACACTTGGCAAACAAGAGAGCGCCACTTCTGCCAAGATGATTGATGGAGCTACAGAAGATCAAAGGGCCAGGTGTCACTGAAGATGACCCGGGTCAGCTAGTGGTGATTCATTGACGAATACTGCCCCTAGAGGACACTACAGCAGGACGGACCAAAAAATAATATATTAAGAAGGAATGCCTATTTGGACTTGTCAAAATCCTAGATGGGCTGGCAATGTGGTTGTGTCTGGGTGGTATATGAATGGAGTTTAAAAAGATCTGTTATATACTTTTACCCTACATCATATATCATAACAGTAGTTATGATACATGAGAAACTTCATTATTATTATACCAATTTTATCCTTAGTTTTCATAAATTTATGAATTGTATAACCAGGAATGTTGTTATCTCAAAATCTGTTATTTCTTGTAAATGGAAAATAAAAATATTTGAAACGAAAAGTGCACACAGAATAGAAAAATCTCTCTCTTGCCTGATGGCTCTCATGCCAGTGAGCCCAACTGACGATACTGGTCATAGAGGTCGACCTTACGTAACGTATCATTGATGTTTTTGTATTTCATATGCTCTGTAATATTTTCCTTTCATTTTTTTATTAGATTATTTTTACTAGACTTTCTTGGGAAATAATTAAGATGTTGTTTTATTAAGCATTGTGCTTATTTTCATAGCTAAACTTATATAATTGTACTATCACCAGTAACATTATCAGAGCTTTGATAGTCTAGCTAATTATAGGTATAGACAAGTTAATACATATATGAAATAAATAGAGGGAATCCATAACCACCCAATATTTATTTCAGTAGTGTTAGATATACTAGAAGATTTAGATACACAACAACAAATTAAAACCAAACTCCAGCTCACACTGCAGTTACACAACCAAGTACAACAGGTATTACATAAATAAATAAAAACTGATAATTGAAATCACCCCTGTCAGTGATACATGGTTTGTCTGAAAACTCTTAACTGATACATTTGAAGGAGAGCTTGTTCATCTGAAAACAACTGGTAGATCACCAAGTGAAAATAAAAGAAAGTAAGTCTAAAAAAGGAAACCATCACACTGCAAGATAATTTTATTTCACTTCCTGTCCCATACCCAAAACAAAAAGTGAGAGGAAATACTTCCAAAATTGTAACCAGGATTACCAGAACTAGTGTCCTCATTAGAAGATCCCCCCCCCTATTCTTCTTCTGATTACAACACCCACAAGGAATTTTCACTTTTGGTGATAATGGTCACCAGGACAAAGAGGGTGAATCTCTCCAGCAGAGGCACATACATAAATAAAAACATGACAAGTGGCAGATATGTAGTGGTGTATGCGGCTGTGGATGGCCTTTCCCTGGTGTTGGTGGGTTGTATATCCCCCCCCCTGCTGCGATGGGCCTCCTTGCTAGGATCGTGCAAGTGGTCGCCGAATTTCTGGCTGCAGCGGTGATCCTGGCTGGAGACTTTAATATGGTTCCTTGTCCGAACGTGTATAAATTAACTCCTGGTTCGGCACTAGACTCTCTGCTTTCATTTACAGATGTGTGGCGGTGGAAACACCCTCAAACCAGGGGACACAAGTGCAACTCGGCTACGTACCTTGCAATGTCCCGTATTGATCTTATCTATGTCAGCAACCCCATCTTGAATAGAGTAGCGGAGGTGGCGGCCCTCCCTAGGGATATTTTGGATTATGCTCCGGTATTATTGAAATTACAAATTAGTACGGCCCCGGCTAACTGCATCTAGATATTGGGTGGCGGAAGAGCGAGTGGAGCCGCAGATAGCCTCGGCTATAGTATACTTCTGGTCCTCGGACCCCCCTCCGCGTAAATCCCCCACTAGCTGGGAATGCTTCAAGACCCACATTAGGGGCAATATCAGGGTGCCATAGGAGCCACGCGCCGAGCTTCTCGGGACTCCCTGCTGCAGGCAGAATCTTCTGCCCAGATGCTGGAAGCGCAATATGTGGCAACAGGGGAGGAGAGTTGTAGACTGGCTCTCTCTGTGGCTTTCAGGGAGGTACAGTTGCTTAGGGATGCTGCAGCCAAGAAACAGTTGCTTTACAGGTCGCAGAGGATCTTTGAGCAGGGTGAGAAGACGGGGCGTATGCTGGGCTGGCTCGAGAGAGAGCAGAGTGTTTCCCCCCGGTGGCTAATATTAGAGATGACTCGGAGAGGTTGTTGTCGGACCCGGAGGAGATTAACTCCCGATTTGCCTCCTACTATGCCGATCTTTACTCCTCTAAGGTCGAATACTCTCCGACCCAGCTCCAATCCTATCTAGATGGCGTGGAGCTCCCTGTGCTCACCTTGGAGGCGCGGTTAGATGCCCCGTTTACCCTGAAGGAGGTCCAGAACGTGGTGGCCTCCATGCAGGCAGGTAAGACTCCGGGGCAGAATAGTCTCCCTGCTGAGTTTTTCAAGACACACTGTGAGTTGGTGGCGGCGGTTCTGGGTGAGGTGCTGTGGACCTCGCTTCGAGAGTCTCAGCTGCTGCTCTCAATGTTGAGGGCGATAATAGTGGTTGTCCCTTAGCCGGGTAAGGACCCTGAGCTTTGCCCATCGTGCAGGCCCATATCCCTCCTTAAAATGGACGCCAAAGTCCTCACTAAGGTCTTGGCCAATAGGCTCAATGGGGTGATATTGTCTCTGGTGCATGGGAATCAATCTGCTTTATGCCGGGGGAAGGGTACGGACATTAATTTGCAAAGGCTGTTTACGGTGATTGATCGGATGTCTGGGGGTGAGGGGGCGGAGGTAATTGCCTCCCTGGATGCTGAAAAAGCCTTTGACTCGGTGGAGTGGGGATATCTGTCTTTATATCTTGGCTGCAAATGCTATATTCTGACCCAACGGCCAGGGTCCGCACTGGTGGTATCCTGTCTGCAGGCTTCCCGTTCTGCCGGGGCACTAGACAGGGCTGTCCCCTCTCCCCCACGCTTTTTGCGTTGGCTGTGGAACCTTTGGCTGCGATTATCCGATCCTCCGATGAAATGGTTGGCATATCGGTGCCTCCCCTGGTCGAAAATATATCCATGTACGCGGATGACACTTTGCTGTATCTCGGGGACCCCCATGCCGAGAGGTTTGGCAGGTTCTCAGGCGTTAAAATTAACTGGGGCAAGTTGGTGCTCTTTCCCCTCCGACCGATGGCTCCCCCTCCAATGGGTGGATCAATTTAAATACTTGGCTATACTTGTCCAGAGGAGACTGCCGGACTACCTGGATGCCAATGTCCGCCCGATTCTACAGAATTTCCTCCGCTAATGTACAGCTTGGAAGACCCTGCCGCTCTCGCCGGTAGGTAGGGTGAACTTAGTGAAAATGTCCTTTCTTCCTAAGTTCCTCTATGTATTTAGGCATACCCCTGTTAATATTCCCAATTCCTTTTTTGTTGCATTGGATAGAGCTGTTGGAGCATTCGTGTGGCAAGGTGAGGTACCCAGGGTTGCCAGGTACACACTTCAGCCCTGAGGGTATGACCCTCAGGGATGTTATGCCGGGGGGTCGACTTCTCCCCTTCAGCGAACTAAGGAATAAGTTCTCCTTGCCTCCGTGGATGTACTTCCATTTTTTGCAGCTCCGTCATGCGGTTAGGGCCCAGTTCCCAGAGCCGGTTACCTTGGCTCTGCACACAGTTGAGAGATTTTTAACGGCCTCTATTGTGGATAGAACGCTCTCATCTATATACCTTAGACTTACCTGTGCTGGCAATAATGGTGCTGTAAGAGCGTTTAATGCCTGGCGGAGAGACATACCTGATCTGACGGAGGAGGACTGGTCTGAGGGCTTCCAACAATACATCCCGTTGATGATTGCGGCTAAAGACTGTTTAATTCGGATGACATTTCTTCACAGGGCATATTACACGCCACAGAGACTTTCGGTCATTTATCGTCTGGCTGACGACAGAAGCTCGCGTTGTGGGGGGGCGGTGGACAATTTCATGCATATGGTATGGGACTGTCCCCGTATACAAGGGTTCTGGCAAGCGGTGGTTGCTCACGTTGATTCGCTTAGTGGGACGCCTGTTGGACTTAATCCCATGGTCCTTCTCTTAGGGGTGACTGATAATCTACCTGCTGCCACACATACAAAACTTTTTATTTTTTATTGTGCATACTATGCTAGGAAAATCATTTTGATTAATTGGAAGAAGCCCGATCCACCTTGTATGTCTGCCTGGAGGGAGCTGGTGAATACTGCCCTCCCCTTGTACAAATGAACTTTTATGGGACGTAACTGCCCTAACAAGTTCCACAAAATATGGTCTAGGTGGGTGGAGGCCAGGCATCTCACGGTGTAGAATGTAGATATAGGCCCTGGTCCCCAGTACCTTATCTTTTCCTCTCCCTCCTCCTGTTCCTTCCCCCTTCCTCCCTCCCCCCCCATATTTTGGGGGATTCTGGGGTGGATGGTTTCTGGGGTGATCTTCTGGGGTAGGCGTACGGTTGCCCACAATACTTGACCATATTGAAATTGACGCTGTGTATTTGCTTTTTTATATTTTGCATTTGTCCTACTCAGGGCCGTCTTAATAGAATCATGGGCCCCTGGGCAAAGTAATGCGATGGGCCCCCTACAATGGAGACAGTGCAGGTAAACAGACATCAACTACATGAACAATCATTCTGTACAGCAAGGAAACAGTGGGGAAAATACTACATACATAAAGTAACAAAGCCGTTATATATCTGCTAGATTGATCCCAGCACTAAGGCCCCCTACGCCCTAGATATCCTTCTAGCACTCTAACCCCGCTACATTCCAGATATCCCCCCAGCACCAGTAACCATATACCAAGAGATACCCTTTGTATTGTGATCCCACTACATCCCTGATACCCCCAACACTGTTGCCTCTCTACATCCCTGATACCCCCAACACTGTTGTCTCTCTACATCCCTGATACCTCTAGCACTATAGCCACCCAAGCTACCCCAAGCATTGCTACCCATATACACCCCAGATCCCCAGAACCATTATTCCATCCATGCAGTACCCCCATTTTCCAGTGGAGATACAGTGCGTATAAACTTTTGTCTCTGTGCCCACATCCAGCACTGCACTCGCATATTCCAATCATGCAGGCAGAGGTGGGAGCATCCCTCTGGGCATTCCAAGCCTTTCGGTGTAAACAGTGCTGCTACTTCTGCAGGTGGGCTCCAGCTCCTACCCCACAGCCTTCGAGTCCCAAGCATTCAAGGTGCATGAGGCAAGGTCAGAGCATTACTGGCGCTCCTGTCCTGCCCCTCCTGCTAACTGTGAAATAATAGGTATCGTTCTGCACAGCACAATGCACTGCTGCCAGCCTGCATCCTCTGTGTATCCAATTACTCTCAGTGCCATCATGGGGCCCCCAATTTCTGAACAGCGTGGGCTCAAGGACCAGTTAGTTTGGGGAAAGTGCAGGGGCCCCCTATGCAGCTGGGGCCCCTGGGCAGTGCCCAGGTGTGCCCTCTCATTAAGACAGCCCTGGTCGTACTGTTCTGTCTGATGATATTTACATGTCCATTGTACAATTTTGTTTTTTTAATAAAATTCCTTCTGTTAAAAAAAAAAAACATGACAAGTGCTCTAATTGCTTTCCACTCTATCCAAAATAAAATCCTTTAGTTATACTTGAAAGTGTAACTTTACTCAAAATAAAATTGTGATGAGGCAGGCTTTTTAATACAGAAGAGACATAAAGGGATTGATTAAATACTAAAACCAGAGAGTGCAAAATCTGATGCAGCTGTGCATAGAAAACAATCAGCTTCCACACAGTAAAATCACCAGTGTTAAAATCCCGATGTTAAGGTGTTTTAGAGTAAAGTGTTAATATCGTGGTGTTTAATTACAGCGAATTAACACTATCAGTGTAAAAAATCCTCTCTATCCATGTTAATTTAACTCTGAACAGTGTGGATTATATAAACACCAGGAAAGTGTTAAAAATAACTCCCACGTAGTTAAATAGACACTGGTGATTTTACAGTGGCAGTTTTTATTTCTTTGTCAAAGCTTAGCTAGTTGTCGACCAGCTGCCATCATTACACAGCAACAGGTTGGTTCTCCTAAGCAAATTGTCGTAGCCATAGGCGTGCGCACAGGGTGTTCCAGGTGTGCCCAGGCACACCCTAATCACTCCCTGCAGTGCAGATTCCCACTGCTGCCCAGTGTCTTCTCCCACAGCATGGCTGGCTTCCCTTCTCTCCCATTGACTACTGCAGTGGGCACACATAGATGATATTTCAGGATGAGTGGGGGAAGGGGTAATGTCATTTACCGACCCCTTCCCTTTCTGAATAAACACAGTGAGAGATCGGTACTGTGTTTTTGAGCTTTCAGGTGCACACCCTAATGCTACAGGCTGTGCACACCTATGGTCGTAGCTGTATGGCAGCCCCAGAGCCGATGCAAATGGATGGCGTCTGCGATGTCTGCCGGTGACTGCTATTGCTCTTCAGAAAGCCAGAACAGGGATCTGTCAATGTAAACAGACAAAACCCTGGTGTGTCAGGGAAGGGGAGAGAGAGAGAGAGAGAGTGAGAGATCTGCTGTTTCTAGTGATCAAGAACAGTGATCAGGATCAGCATAGCATACTATGCATAGCATAGCATACTAGCTCATTATGAATTACTTACCTGAGAACGAAGCCCCCGCAGCGGTCCTCGGATATGACCTCAGTTGCCGCCATGATACCCAGAGTGACTTCCGGGTATCTCTGCTACGGCGCTGTGACTTGCCAGAGCAGCGATGATGTCACTCCCTCGCATGCATGCAGGAGCCGCCACTAACGGCATTACATAGGTGCATGGTAATGTCACGGGGGTTCAACTCTGCCCTACATGTTTCATTAGAGTTGATGTCATCAGGGGCTTAGAAAGTTGCACAGGATCACCGAATCAATATTTCTGATGATATTCTTTATAGTGCATGGAAAATATAGTGGTTAGAGACCACAAAATGTTTTCAGGTTCTGTTATATTCCCATTCCCATTTATATTAGGAGAGTATCTTCATTTACAGTCTTTGTTTGAAAGATACTCCTTTTCAATTAATCTCTCCATAAGGACTCCAGTTTCTACAATAAAATCCTCCACTTTAGAACATTTGCCTCTATGGAGTAAAAATTTACTTTGAGGTGTTGTCCTCAACCATAACTAGTGATGATAGTTATCCAGAGTTATCCTCCACAATGATCTCCAAATTAAGGAATTGTATCAAGTACAAAACGTTCCTCTGAGTACTATACCACATTCTTTAGTATTACGTTTCCCCATAAACCCTAGCAAAGAGTCTCCATCTCCAGCATGTCATGTATATACCAGTGTTTCTCAACTCCAGCCCTTAAGGCACCCCAAACTCAAGGCTTTCCATTATTTTGCACAAGTGGCTTGATCAGTTTCACTACCTTAGTAATTACCACAGCCGTGTCATCTGAGGGAAATCCTGAAAACATGACCTGTTGGGGCACCTTGAGGACTGGAGTTGAGAAACACTGGTACCCACAGGACAAACTAGGGTCTCCCATTAGCATAGATTACAACCTACTTCTGTTTGGCCATATAAAATTGCCCAAAACCAGGGGCAAATGTTGCCTCCATAGCAACTCCCTTGTTTTGGAGATAATATTGTCCTTCAAACCAGATATAACTATGGGTAGCAAGAAATTCCAGTAAATCCATAATGAATTCCCTTTGGATAGTAAGTATATTGGGGTCCTGGCTAAGGTAATATTCCACCACACTATACCTAATGTGTGTGAGAGAGACCGGTGTAAAGGGAGGCTACATCTGCTGTGGCCAACGTATAACCATCCTTATATTCAATTTCCTGTAGCACATTGATAGTATTCAGAGTATCCTTTAAATAAGAAGGCATCTTGCTGACCAGAGGTTGCAAAAAGTGATCTATATATTTACCCACCCTAGATGTATTAGAATCAATCCCTTTTATGATGGGATGCCCGGAGGGGGTGGTGAGTGGGATCTTTATGTATTTTGGGAACATAGAACACAGACATTCGGAACCAGGTATGCCCTTTTCCTTTTTATCCAATGTACCCTCATTGTAAGCCCTATTGATTAAATTATGTAGGTCTTTTATAGGGGACTGTACGGTTATGCTTTAGAGGGCATTACATTTCCCTATCAGCAAGGATTTTTTAGTTAATTTCAAAAATGTAATACTCCTACCCCTCCATATCTGCAGGTCTGATAAGTAAGTTCTTATTACACAACTGTTGGTCACCATTTTTCAAGAGTATGATCTATCTTGGGGTTACAAATTTTAAGTTTGTCAAGATTTTTCAAAATGAAATCCCTAAAAATGAATAGACAGGGACATGGCACCTGGAGGCTTTGAAAGAGAGGCATTAACCGAATTAGGATGTAACATTTTCATTGTTGTGATTCTCCTTTTATCACTCACTTTTATGTTCATCCTGTGATCCAGCCAGGAAGTCTATTGTTTTTCACAAGCTCTCCAGTAGACTGTATCAGTTGACATGGATGAGACAACCAACTTAACACTGGCAAGGGTGATTAAAATGATCAGCTTCTATTTTTTTCATGCTAAATCTTTATACAAAAAGAAAAAAAAAAACAGCTGTAACTGATTATAAAGTGTGAGTTTTTATTTTTTAAATCTGCTAATACATTTAACACTACCCTCTTCCAGACAGACAGTGCTGCTGTCTGCTATGCCTTCTTCGCTCATTCCTTCAGAATTGTGTCTCACTAACACAGGAGGTGTGTTACTGGCCAGATCACCAGTGAAAACAGAGGGAAAAAGCCAAATGAAAAGCAAACTGATCCAGCCACCACATCTAATCATTGGTAAGCTGCAAAATAATATTTTTTTGCATTTGGTTTTAATACTTTAATATCATTTTAACATTTAATTTGCGGATATATTTTGAAATTTCCATGAATGTTTGAATTTAAGCCGCTTTTCCAAGTTAGCCTTTTCTTCCATAGTCAACTATATCTTACTGACCCGTGCTATTCACATCTTCCTTTTTATTTTCCAGTTGTGTTTTCTACCCCCCCCCTGATGCCTCTTTTAAGCCTGGTACACACTAAGGCCGCGTACACACGATCAAATCTATCTGCTGAAAACAGTCTGACAGACCGTTTCAGCAGACAGATTCGATCGTGTGTACGGGCGGACAGACATATTTGGCCAGCCGACAGATTTTAAAGCATGCTTTAAAATCTGTCGGCTGGGAATCCATCCGTCCGACATGTCTGCTGGTTAGTACACTAACCAGCAGACATATCTGCTCGCACATGCGTCGAATGGATTCGACGCATGCGCGGAAGTGTTTTACTTCCTGGTGCGGTGACGTGGCGGCGTCAACGTCACCGCCACGTCACCGTGCTGTCTGCCGGCGGGGAGTTTGGTTTGATCGTGTGTACAGCGATCAAACCAAAACAGCCCAGCAGACAGTTCTGTTCAAATCGGTCTGTCAGACCGATTTGAACAGATGTATTTGGTCATGTGTACAGGGCCTAATAGTTTTTTACCCACTGGGTTAAATGGAAAACAAAACTGACAGCTACTACAGCAATCTCCCTTGTTGAGCTGTTGTGTTCTGACAACACTCCAGTCAGCGCTCTCAGCCAATGGCTGGGTGTCGGTCAGCAGCTAGTTTATCCAGCATGCTCATCCGACTGAAGTGGAACAAATGACTGGCTTCTATTGGACCGACTAACATACACATGGGCCGAATGTCAGGCATTTTTCATCGAACCAGCCAATGTCTCCCGACTTTCGGCCCGTGTGTACGGGGCTTTAGTTCTATTCCTTGTTTTTCCCTAATTTGATCCAAGAAAATCTTAATAATTAGGTCTCTTAAGGTCATGATTGTAGTCAGACATGCCCCCTGAGCTATCCTGATGAGAATAATGGGCATCATGATATCCATCTGGTAAACATTGGGCTATTATGCCTCCCTTCCTTATCTGTGGTGAACTAAATTCCTCTCTTTTTCTTGGGCATGTATACTTCCTATCTGGAGACCTATATGAATATCTCCCATTCTTATGGAATGGATGGGATTTAAACTGTTCTTGCTGTACCCATTCTCTCTTTAAGGGGCCCGCTTTCTTCTCCATGCTTTAATCAGGTATTCTTCCCCCTCCCTCATCTCTTTGTATGTGATAAAATACATGCCAACTATTTATAAATGCTTTCACCCAACGTTAACACATCTTTTACCCAGGATTCACATGTTTCTAACAGCATTTAACTGGAAATATCTGTGAATCCTGGATAAAAACATTTACCAATAGACCCCTCTATGTATGTGGACTGCCAACCGAAGCTCATTTTGCACTTAAATATGGTTTACATATATAATTTGAAGATGTTAAGTATAATATATTTGAATTTTTATGTCGTGACTATAGGATCCAAGTATGTTTGGATCCAACACCTCCTACCTACATTTCTCCCAAAGGCATTCAAACAATTTTCCAATCTAGCTCATGACCAGGTCTCACTGGTGGAACAGCAGTCAGAGCAATTAAAAAATCTTTTCCAACCAATTCTTTTTTTTTTACGGATAAATTAGCATTAGAGATGTTTTCCAATTGCCTCTCTCCGTTCCCAAGTCATAGGCTAAATATGAGTAGCTGTAAAGTGCACTGGCTAGAATAGATGGTTGAGGCATAGATGGGTACCTGCATTTCTAACTTCTCTCTACTGTCCATTGCCAGCTTTAGATTTATTATTCTGCTGGCATATTGGCAGATTGTAATACAATTTACTTCAGTTGTATATTTGAATTGTATAGATGTATAAGATGTATAAATATTATTTTATTTCCACTTTTTCATTCTTTTTTGCACTTTAGTAATGCTGATCTTATACAACCTTTTACAGTCACTGCCTGTCTATGTACACTTGCCCTGGATTTGTCATTGCTCTGGGGCACCCTCATTTAATTGTGATGTAATAGTAACCTTTTAAATTAATTTTTTTTTTTATATATAAGGTTTTGGAAACCACTTTTTATTTTTTATCGTTATTCTTAACCAATAAGCCATTTTTATGTCCTGTAAGTTATCTGGATCTATTATCCTTATGATTTTGTACTGTATAGAATGTGTGTTTATTCTTATCTTGATGTTGCATTAAAATTCATGTTGGAACCTTAATTTTTTGTGTTTTAATTTGTTAGCAAACTTGGACACCAGTAAATAAAATATTATTACAATCTACTGTAATTGTTCCCAAAAGCCTCAGATATTTAGCCCAAAATTCAAACAACACGATCTGTTGATCATAATGATGAGTATGATTTTCATGTAAAATAGTGTAATGGTAAATGGTAATCAATATTTGTGTTTTAATTTAGGAAAGCGTTATTCCCCTTTCAAAGGCGTGCAGGAAAAAACATCTGTCTCTGTGAATTGTTAACATAGAATTAGAATAGCTAATTGGTGACATTTTCAAATATTTGTGATTGTTATAGATCAAAATGAAAATCCATTCCCTAATGACAGCATTTGACGCTCTTGAAATAATATGACATTCTGATTATCCAACTTCATTGTTAGGATTTGGGGTTGAATCTTGAATATTTGTATTTATTTATAAGGCACTGGGGCAAAATGCTACCTTTCTGCCTGACACAGAATATTGACATTGTCAGGCAGATTTGCAATCCCTTTTATTTTGAACAAAGAATCATACATTTTATTAACTTTTTTGGTGTAAATTTTATGAAACAGAAAATATTTATATGCATTGAATAACACTCTGCATTTATGGAATGACTGAAATTTTTTTTTTAAATAATGTTTTTAGATTCCCCCGACATATTAGCGAGCAGTAAAGTCCTTTAAATCACATTTTTAGTCCACCATAACATATTACAGCAGCAAAGACTCTCTTAAAGCCTCAGAAGCTTAAATTCATATCTCTTTCCAAGGATGAGCAGATTTAATGTCATTGAAGCAGATCTTCATAAAGCATTATACCTCTAAAGTCTTACATTTTGTTTTTTACTGGACTGCAGTTGTGTATTCCTAGGCACTAGCAACTCTCCATAATTTAATTTATTTGTTCATGTAATTGAATACCCATCTAACTTATTTATAAAGTCAACTATACAAATATCATGGTTGATTTCACATAAACACAGCCTATTTTACTGTCAAAATATATAGAACCCCTCTTCACCTTTGCATTGTGGCAATATGTGCTTTACCAAAAATGCATTTTTGTCCAAATTTTGGGTATTTTCGTTATCGTTTTAACAAACAAAAACGAAGGCACAGAATCCGAAATCCGAAAGATCTGACATTAGCAATCTGTGTCTATCGAACCTGTTGTCGAATGTCCCTAGTCCAAGATTATTCTACATAGAGAGGAAAGATTCGACATAGAGAGAAAAGATTTGAAATATATATATATATATATATATAGAGACAGTGTTGGGGTAGACGATTCAACATGAACGACGAAGATTCGATAAAGCAGTGAAAAACATACAAGCGTTGAATCTGTCATTGAAGGATTATGCTGTCTGTCGAAAGTTCTAAGAAGATTTGACAAGCAGCTAAACTGTACAACGCCGCAATAGTAAATTTCCGGTCAAATGCTTGGCCCATAGGCTATAGAAGAATTTGAATGTTGGTTGACTAGTAATAATAATTTGTAAATATAATTATTACAAGTGTTATACAAGCATTCTTCTATAGCTTGTAGGCGGAACATTTGACCGGAAATGTACAATTGCAGCGTCGACGCGTCGTACAGTTTAGCTGCTCTGCTGAATCTTAGAACATTCAGCAGACACCATAAGCCTTCAATGACAGATTTGAATTGAATTAATTTGGATTTTCGGACGAATGCATTTTTAACTAAACAAAATAAATAAATAAAAACACATTTCGGGAGTAACTAAATAAATGTTTTTGGACGAAAACTAAATTAGGAAACTAAATATTTCAGTGTGCACATGTCTAATGCATATTACACATGTGCCATTCATTTTCTATGGCATCCCAATGCGATAACACAATGCATCTGCACCATGTAAAACAAGTAAAATACCAATAAGATTTAGGATTCTCATTGCTCTCAGAATTTTGCCAGAAGGATTGTGATATCACCTTCGTCTAGATATAAAGGGCACAAACTGTTAAAAATATGTATACTCTCTAACTTACTCCACCGTTTTTCTACCATTAATGTTGCAATTTGGAACCTTACGGTGTTACATGCCTTTTTATTACATCCAAAATGTGAGTAACCTGCACGTCCTAACTTATTAAAGTCCTCTGGTTTATACGGAACCTCTTAGATTTCGTTTGTTTCTTTGTATATCATCGGTACATGCTTGTTTGGTGGTGCCACTGAGGATATCTACTTATCTCCTGGTCCTACGGCTGAATACTATACATCCCCGAGCCATCCGGATTCCTACCATTGATTTTAAGCTTATTAGACCTTTGGTAAAACATTGGTCTCTGTTTGAGGTGAGAGTACCCATCTTTACTGGTGAAGGGATCACATTCAGAATTTGATATTGGTTTACCAGTCACGTGGTGAAGATTTTCTCCTTATCTGGTCGCAGGATCTTACTCTTCATTATTCATATATTATATATATTTTTTCGGACATTTTTCCTTTCTTTGTTTCCACATTTATGAGTATGTTTATTACCATTCCAATTTAAGTTTGCGCTGCACTTCTTTCTTTCTTTATTTTTATTTGATAAAATGACCCTTCCACTGCCCCTCTATTTCCCCCTACCCTCCTGTACCAGTCCCTGTGGCACTGATAACCCCCTCCCTCAGCACCGATTGCCAGCATTGATCGATTGAAACCACAGCAATATAAAAAAAAGTCAACACTTGGGGGGGGGGGGGCTGTGAACCCCCTGCCAGTCGCTCCCATGCTCACCCGAGAGCCCCTTCTGTGCTGTGATGCTAGCTGGCTCTCCCTCCTCCCGCTTCCCCGATTCCTGCTCTTTCAGCTTCTGCTGGGCAAAGGGAAACTGTCCTGCCAGGATGGAGAGCAGTGTGTAGGGGACGGGTTGGTCAACATGTGTATACAACCCCTCTTCTTTTTCTTCGATGGACATAGTGAGCGATCAGTACTGATCCTATGTCCATTGATCACAGTGTTTACTATACTCCAGTTTTGTGAATCTCTATTCATTCAAGTACAGTGCAGCTCTCGGGATGCAGAGAAAAGGGACTGTCTTTGGTCCTGTTCTCTGTCTCAAAAAAGAAACATCAGCGGTCTCTAGACCTTTGGTGTCTCACCAAAGACCCCCCCCCACATAAAACAAGTATGAAATATTGAAAAAAAATAGAAGAAATAGAAAATAAAACATACCATAGAAAGGCCTTGTTAACACAGGGCATACTACAGTGTATACTACAGTGTATGCCTCTGCAAGGCCGTGATTACCTGCTCAGCGATGCACAGGCCACCCCATTGATGTAATTTGGGATGTAGTTTCTGCACAAACACAGCCAAATTGACATCCAGGTGGGTCTGGGTGCATGTCTTCATGCATGAAATCATACTGTTTGCGTTCAGGGTCGTGCACCCACACAGATGTCAGATTGAGAGCAGAAGCAGTGCCCATGCACTCGCTGCATCCCAATTGACATGAATCTAACTGCCTACATACAGTAATTAGTAAGCCCCATGTGACCGAGTCCTAGGAATTTTGTAAGTTGTGTTTGTATGTACTAATAATGATTTTAGTGAAAATACATGCATCGCATTGTAGTAGCCCATTATGTGACACTTACCTTTAGAAGAAGCCCGCAATGTCCCCGTCTTCCCCGCTAGTAGTCAGTGTCCATTCTTCATCCCTCTTCCTTTCGGGACTGCGAACTCCGGCTCTGTGACTGGCCGGAATCGTGTGACGTCACTCTTGCGCATGCGTGCAGGAGCTGCCTTTAACGGCATGACACGAGATAGAAAAGGCACAGCATGCCCCTTCTAACTCCGGCGCATGCGCAGAACAAATTGCCTTATGCCGATTTGCAAATATCTCCTAGACCGTAGAGGTCTGAGAGATATTTCAAGCACATACAGGTAAGCCTTAGGCTTTGTACACATGACCGAGAATCTCGTCAGGAAAAACCCGTCGTTTTCCCTGACGAGATTCTTGGCAAGAAACTCTTGCCGCCCGAGTGTACTGACTTTCATTTCAAAAGAACCGTGGTTCTCTTGAAAGGAAAGAACGCGGTGATGTCATTGCGTACGACGAGCATGCGCTCGTCACATTCAATGCCATCGCCGCCACCTTGCTTCACCCTACTTATACCGTGGGAGCTACCACGAATGCGTCAAAGTCATTTTGAGAATGTGCGGGTTTCCACGGCGACAGGTAAGTATACACATTCTCGGGTTTCTCGTCTGGAAACAGGCAAACGAGAATATCAACGAGAAAAAAGAGAGCAGGTTCTCTTTTTTTCTCGTCCAGATTCTTGCCTGATTTCCAGACGAGAAACCTGAATGCCTCGTACACACGAACAGAAATCTCGACAAGAAGCAGTGTTCTTGCTGTTTTTTTGCCGAGAAACCTGGTTGTGTGTACGAGGCCTCAATCTAGGCTTACCTGTAGTTTAAAGTGGTTGTAAAGGGTTTACAACCACTTTAAGATGTGTTATCCATGACACCGTGGCAGATTGTAGATGTAATTGTTGTTTTTCGGTCTGAGTTTGGAAATAAAAAAAGCTATCTAAATGTTGTGGGTATTGTCTGCATTCTACTTCACTGCATTGTTAATACATTAGCCCCAAAGTAAATTATTATATAGTGCCATATGCTTTTCCAAGAGGCATTAAGGCCACTTTCACACTGGTGCACTATTGCCATGCTTTTCCAAAAATTGCAAAAAAATTGCAAAAATTGCATGAAAAATATTCCACATTTCACACTGCAGGAGCACTGTGCTTTAAAAAGTCCTGCATACAGCATCTTTGGTGCAATTTTTTAAAAGTGTGGCAAAAAGGCACCTTCCATTGTAAGTCCATTGGAATGCATCAAAAGTATATCGGTGTGGATGGACACTAAGCTGCACAAAAATGCATTGAAAATGCATCAGTGTGAAAGGACCCTTACTGTTACCCTTGGCTGCTAATCTACTTGAATTGTTCAAACATCGTTTTGTTAGACATTGTCAAGTAAGGCCAGCCATAGACAGTGTTAACAGTGGAATCTCTCCTGCAGAGCCATTGTGGGGGGGGGGGGGGGGGGGGGGAAAGCTGCTAACAATAATCACATGGCTGGCTGTACCCAAGTTGATCGATCGACATTCAGTCTGACCGTGCATGGTTCCTTCTGAACCGGACAAAATTTTAACTGTCTATGGCTAGCTTAAAGAGGAGGTTAACTTCCATCACTAACTTGCACCTATAGGTAAGTCTACAATAAGGCTTACCTTTAGGTAGTGTAAATATCTCCTTAATGTGCACCGGATAGGAGATATTTACTGTCTATGCAGCCAGTTGCCGTTCCTTCAGGGTGAATACATTGTGGCTCCTGCCAGACACAGAGCCGAAGTCCGCGGACCCGGAAGCAAGATGGGTGAAGATGGAAGCGGCCTCCAGCAATGAAGGCTTTGTTTTCAGGAAATGCATACTAGCACATTATGCCTTTACATTACAGGCTAAAAAAACAAAACATCGAGCCGTTTACAACTGCTTTAAGGTTGAGATACGCATGACACACACGACAGATTTTATCAAACATGGGCTTGCTGGATCCACTACAGGGACTCTTTGGGGAGGGATGTTCCCCCTACCGATGCACCACCACGCGATGGTCCATGTTAAGCGACCCTCTTTTTGATATATCACGACCTCAGGTACTGTTACAGGTCTCAGTGTCCCTCCATCTCGTACAGATTGGACCTCCCGCACCCACTAGAGGTTTCGTTAGTCTTGATGCAGGAGCCCTGCGTAAAACCCCCTGTCGCCAATCTCCATGGGCCTCCTCCCCCGCCCACAGATAGATCCCGATAGGGGTGGGGGGGGGATGGAGGTCAAATCATAGGGACTCCAGCAGGTCTTCGTATCTTTACCTCTCCTAGTGGTATTGGATATAGGGCCCTACCCTTACTGCTTGCCGTCACACTCCTACTATTTCCTTTAATGGGCCACGGATGTTATGTTTTATGGATTGAGTTTTGGTAATAATGCTAATTACTGTGATACTGAAGTTCCTTTGTTCTGCATAACGTACCTGTTCGCCTGTTAACAACTGTAATTCCTATTTTGTACCATCTTTGTATATACTAGATACATTTCTGTATGTTGTCTTAAAACATCTCAATAAAAATTGTTTGAAAAAAAAAAAAAAGATACGCATCTACCTAATATATAATAGATTTACTGTATATATCTTGTGAGTATAGACACAGCCAACGGGCCTTGGCATTTGTAGGGCCAGTTTACCGGTCACCGGTCTTGTATAATTATATCAACTATTGTGTATCTATTATGATTATGTTTTATGTTTGTATTAACATGTACTCTCTTATCCATCATATTTATACCTTGTGCAATTCAAATATGTAAATACATGAAATTATTGGTCAATATACAATAATTTTGTTACTAATAAATTATTTTTTATCTACTCTTACCTCTGCATTTTAAATTGCTTCATTTAAAGTCCCAACTCTCCTTCTTTGCGTATCTGTACCAGGGATGGAGGCATTTAAAGTCCCACATCCCCCCCCCCCTTCTATGCTTTAAGGTTGAGGGGGAGATTTATAAACTCTTAATATATCCATAGCACGGTTTTACGTATGCAGTGGATTTAAAATATCTGCACAATTGCAAATCAAAGTTACAATATACAAGTGATAATGCAATTTTCTTGCAACAGCCAACGTAATGTACATATAAACTGTAATAAACTGCCCTGCACAATCCTTTGTAAAGCTCTCCAACACATTGCCTTTTCTAAATTCATACGCATTAAAGAGGGAGATTCAACAAGCAGCTTCACTTCAATTAGCATGCAATTTACAGAATTAAAAGTGGCAATTTCCAGTGTCCGTATTATCCCATTGTAGGGGTCTATTAATAATATACAATTATATAGAAGAAACTCTGCTGTAGGTATTTATTCTTTGCTTACTTTCTTTTGATTCTGTTTGCTAGATGAAAAGTCATGTGCATTTACCTTTACTCAAATTATATTTTCGAATGTATAGAAAGTAATCTGTCTACATTTTAATCTTATCTAGTCTTTTAGACTTGTTCATTTGAATGGGTTTTCACCCAGAGAGCAATTCCAGACAACAAGGGAAATCATTCAGTGAGTTTCTAATGCTATCCAGTAAATACAGTAAATGTGCTAAAATCAGCAAGGTCACTTATTCTAAGCTCTGTGTAATTAGCTGTAAAATAAGCCCACACAGCCCCATAGAGAGAAAGTGGGAGTATTCTTCCTAAGGCATGTGTCTCAATCACATTCAGACTTCCAGGGTAGGGTTGAATCTGAGAACAACTTTTATAGTACCAGCAATGGGAGAGACAACAAGGGGTCTGCAGTGTGTGTTTCTGCATCTCAAGAAGACACATACCAGGATAACCAAATAACAGACAAAAGGGGCTAGGTTAGACTGGTGTAATAGAGCGATACCTGGATGGAAACCTGACATATTCAGCAGGTAAGCTATATTCCTGGAGTACATCTCAATGTTTCATTTACAATTTTACCTGGAGTGAGCCTTTAGTAAAACTGTGGGGGTAAATATTTTATCTTATGTTATTTATAAAGTTACAATAAATCTTGTAAGCAATCTGGTAATGTCTCTGCAATGCATGCAAGAAAATGTATGTCTTGGTTTAAAAATGGAATGGCATTGGTTGGTTTGATTAGAGGTAAGGCCAGTTGAGGTCTATGGTGCATTCCATTATGAATGATAAGTGAATTTATAATGGAATGGCATGAATAGGGTTTATAATCAGAAAAATACACTGACCTTAACACTACACAGGTGCAGCAGCATAATGACTCGCCAACTGCAAGCACATCAATTCCTAGAGAAAAGTCCAATGAGATTAACTCAGCAATAGGCTCCGGAAATAAAACATACATTACTAAATCATAAAATCGGTCAGTATAAGCTTGAAGACATTTTATTCACACAGCAATAAAAATTACTAAAACACTAAAAAAAAAAACTCTTTAAATGTAAATTATATACTTGTATGTAACTAAGTCTTGTAAAATATCATGTTAAAATATCATGTTTTGTAACATTGTACTGGTTTAAATGACATTAGGTTCACTTTGAACTTTATTTAACCTCCCTAGCGGTATGATAATGTCCGATTTTTGATGCTGAAAGCGGTACAATTATTTTGCATGGAAATTTGGTGTTTTATATTGTAGACCTGTAATTCTTAGGAATAACATGCTTCAATCTGTCCAAACAAGAGTCTAGTAGACATCCCGAGTATGATAAAGTTTGAAACACAAAATCATAAATTATAATATAATAAATAACTATAAATAATTATAACAAATAAAAATATAATAATAAAAATGATTCATTAATGTAATCAAATCAAAAACACTGAGATTTGCTCAGTTGCAGAATTGTCAATGTTGTTATTTTCAGTGTCTGAAGACAAATTTCCCCACAAATCGCTAACGCTCAATTCTGCAAGTGATTCTATTTTATTTTCGCTGTTTTCTAGCTGCTCTAAAACCACTTTTGACATAAAGGGACACTTTGTGGTTGCTATGAACAATCTACAGTTTCCAGGCAGATTTTTTTTATTTATAATATAAATATGCATGCAGGTCACTGGACAGACCACTAGGGTCAAAGGGGGTGTGCAACTATTTTCTACAGTACTGTAATCTGTAGGATTACAATATACTGTATTTTTACTTTTTTGAATCTGACACGGATCTCCGTCCCCGTGCGTCGCAACGTCGCAGAGAAGGGAGCTCGGTTGCACTCGGCCACTGTGTGAATCAAGCGAGGAAACAGCTCGATCACACAGCGGGGAGACATCACAGGATCCAGGGGACAAGGTAAGTAATCTCCACCTGGATACTGCAATGCAATCCCGAGTTGGGCTCGGGGTTACTGCTATTAGTACTGAAATTCCACCCCCAGGGAGGTTAATGTCATTGTATAATGGGCAAAAGGGTATAGTAGCTGATTTACGTTTAATCATCTTTCACTGTACTTAGTTAATATCTGGCTATCAGAGGCTACTTAACATCACTGCTTCTTTCAGCAAAATGTAATTAAAAATAAATACTTTGGTTCATTGCACTATTAAAGTAATACATTATCTGCATATGAGTTTGGTAGAAGTGTTATAAGACATCAACATTGTTGACTATTTAAGAAAGAGTAAAGCCTCGTTTACGATTTTCTAATGGGAATTGTGTGTTGACAGCCTGTTGGCCGAAAATCCGACAATTTGTACGCTCCATCGGACAATTGTTAATGGATTTTTCGTGGACAAATGTTGGATGGCAGGCTTGAAACATTTCTGAAGCCAACGCTCTGTTGTCGGAATTTCCGAGCGTGTGTACACAAATCGGAATCAATGCTCACCAAACACGACATTAGCAGAAGGTGCCCAAAGGGTGGTGCTCAAGAGCTGAATTTTAACGTAGTATGTAACTGTTCATGTTTGTTGGCCGACAATTGTGTGCCGTTTGTATGTAAGACAAATTCCTAAACAAAAGTCAGAGGCTTTGTCTGTGGAAAATCCGATCGTGTGTATGAGGCTTAAGACATCAACAGTGTTGGACTTTTTTAGTTGAAATGAATGAATAATTTATATAATTAGAGTAACATAAAGAGAAACAGTGTTTAATGCATAAACGTATTACAGAAAAACATCAACTATATCAATTATTTACCCTTCTGGTTAATATAGAATGTTTGAAAATATGACTTTAATATTAAAAGCGAAGGTAAAATTTGCTAGTCCATTGTGTATAAACCTGTGTAATATTTCTTAATAAACTTAGCAGACACCCTTGCTGGTGGCCTTATCTTATGAAACAATAGAAATCATCTAGAAATATACATTTCAGACAACATTTCTTCACAGCTGAATGATGTCTATGGAGGTTACAGTGTGCTCTAAGCTCCTCCTCTTTTGCATGAGCCACCATAACAAGCTGCTTCCTATGGGGAAACACGTGTGGGCTCGCCCCCGAGCCAGGCTGTGTGCTTCCACAGTCTCGGCACTGACACTACTCCCCCCTCACAGGATTTGATTGACAGAAACAAGAGCAAATGGCTCCCGATGTTGCTTCTCTGTCCTGTGAGAAGATGGAGAGAGGCACTACAGATGGGCAAAAAAAAAAAAACTCTCTGAATTGGTTGTCATTTACTGAAAATCATTCCATATTAAAATTCATTGACCCAGCTCAATATTCTAAACCTTTATACCTTTTCTAAAATGTTCTTCAGCAGTATATAAGTGCTGTCCATCAGTACAATTAAGGGCTCATTTAAACCCCAATCTCCGCATTCAGTGTACATTTCAGCCTGCGCATGTTTTTAGTGCTTTGCAGTTGCAGTTACATGCATTTGCATGTGTTAATGTGCGATTTTAGAGCATTTATACACAATTACTGCATTTTTGCTGTGTTTAAATAAAAAAACACCTGTCTGTACCTGGTGTAAATGAGCCCTAAAGGAGTCTGTTGGTTTACAACAATGAATCCACCTCAACAAAGACCACCTTAATTGACAAGACCTATACTGTTATTGACTTTGTCTGGTAAACAAACAAACAAAATGGCTGAATTGGACTGGAAATCCTGCCAAGACAATCATGGCGGGCAGTACTTTTGGGTTTTATTTAAGCCTGACACTACTCTGTCAGAACAGAATTTTCTATTGCTTCAGCAGGATCTCAAATCTACAATTCAGCAAGCATCAGCCCAATGCACGGAGGCAGAGACTTCCCTACTCAGGAGCCAGGAGGGGTTCGTATGGCATCAAAACAAGGACTTGGTCCCACCACAAGCAAAACTGCAGATCCTGAAGACTTTTCACGATCACCAACTAGCCGGTCACTTTGGAGTTACAAAACCCCCTGAGATAATTTTCCGGTCCTTCTGGTGGCCTACTTTTAAACTGGACTGCAAACAATATGTGTGCTTCTGCATGGTCTGTTAATGCAACAAGGAGGCCAATGCCAAATCCTAGGGCCTGTTAAAACCGCTACCGATGCCAGAGGAACCTTGGAAAAAAATCTCCATGGATTTAATTTTTGAGCTGCCCCGTTTTCGGAGGACATACAACCATCTTTGTGGTGGCAGACCACTTGTCCAAGATGGCGCACTTCCTGGCCATGATATGCACACATACCTCTAAGGTAAGGATGGATATCTTCATCAGGGAGATGTTTAAATTACATGGTCTACCTTCTAGCATAGTTTCGGACAGGGGAGTGCAATTCACAACAAAGCAAAGTCCTAGAAGGGTCCCTGCAGGAGCTTGGTTATTGGTGTGCTACTATCTTCGGCGTACCACCCACAGAGTAACGGGCAAATGGAGAGAACCAATCAAACTTTGGAACAATATTTAAGATGCTTTGGTTCCTTCTCCCAGGATAACTGTCTCTCCCTGCTCCCATGTGCCGAGTTTGCCAACATTAACTCGGTACATGTCACAACCAATCTCCCTTCTTGGCAAATTACGGGTTCCACCTGCCTGCTCTTTCCAATACCATTCCTGTAACCTCAATACCGGCTAACCCTTCTCCAGTCCAACCTCCAAACCCTCCGGGAAAGTATGCAAAAGGCCCAGGAAGATGCCAAGAGACATTATGGCTGAAAGAGAAGGGGCAGCCTAGACTTCCGTCAGCCTCCAGTTGCTCTGTCCTTCTAGGAAGTTAGGGCTGAAATTCATTGGCCCATTTCAGATCAAGAGGATAATCAACCCTGTGGCCTTTGAACTTGCCTTGCTGGAATTCTATAACATTCACCCAGCATTCCATGTTTCATTGCTCAAGCCAGCCTTGCCCAGTCCCTTCCCAGGGAGAGAGAAGGAGCCGCTCCTATCAGTCCTAATAGATGGCAAACCAGAATTAAAAGTGGAGGCCATTTTGGACTGCCAGAAGAGAGGAAGGTAAGCCCAGTTTCTTGTTAAGTGGAAAGGGTACCTGCCTGAGAATACCTGACAGGTGTTTCCTGTGCTCCTGTGTTTTTGTGATTCCAATTTCCCTGTAACTGACCTGGCTTGTTCTGACTTCTGCTTCGGATCCTCTTCTGATTTACCTCTGGCTTTTCTAACTGACTACGCTCTTGTCTGCTCCCTCATCTGTGTTTTGCATCTAATACCTATGGACTGATCTCACGTGTATGACTCCTGGCTTGTCTTCACCTTCTGTTCCTGGTTTTCCCTACTGGAGATATCTACCTGGATCGAGTGCTCAGTAGTCCTACAGATCATCCCAGTAACTCTTAGTTCTCTCCAAGTGGATGGCTCATCACCAGCAACAGATGTCAAACCGTGCACCTTTGGGCACTGCTCTCCCTGTATAACTTCAAGGGAAGCACTGCCTTCTCAACAATCGGCCTCTTTCCTGACTCCTGGCCGCAGCACAGTAGTGACATTATCAAATCTCTCTCTTGTTGTAAGAGGCAGTGGGGCCTTACACCTCACTATGGAGATATAGAGATAAGAGGCTGTATGCACAGGACTGCCTAGGCACTTTCACATACCAGAGGTACTAATAGGCACAATTTGCTCTTTTAAATGTTCCCTATGACATAGCAAATCTTCACTTTCTGAGTTCTTTGCCAATCTAGATTGCATATGCTGACATATGCACCTCCTCTTGAAAAAAATAAAACATAACCTGCTCCTCTTGCAAAACAATGTTATTTTTATGAACTTCTAATTCCAGCAACTAAAGTCAGATTGAGGTACATGAGTGTACCAGGTTTCATAAATACGGCTTATGTTTTCACGGGTACAGTACCAAGTTTGAACACATTTGCTGTTGATAGAAGTTATAAAGTATAGATAATACAATAAAGGAACATTGTAGTGGTGGTAGGCGAAACAAAAACCATCCATATCACATAAAGCTATCAATTTGGCAGTAGCAGAGAGCTGTGTCATGTTAGCCATCAATGAAAGCTGAAGTTAAAGTAATATCTTTTATTGACCAACTCAGCAGACTGAAAACTCAAGCTATGGGAGTGCATTAGGTTCAAAGAAAGCTAACTTACTTGGAAAGCTTACATTTATTTCACTGAACAGTGCTAGCGAATGGAATCACTTCAACTCTGAGCTATCACTTTATTAACTGCGTTTACCGTACATGACTCCCTACCAATAATAGAGGACATCGGATGACACAAGCAGAATACATAAAAGCTAGACAGGTTCACCAGTATCACTGAAAAAAAAAAAAAAAACACAACAAGGAAAAATAAATCCTGCCTGATATTTGAACCTTACATATGAGTAAGACAAAAGGAAGGTATCCCCTAAGTGGACTTTAAAGGCTCAAGTATGTTGAATAGAAATGCCTTCCATTTGTCTAGATAATTTGGATGTGGCACCTCATTAGGACACTCTCACGATAAAAAAAATTGTTAAATATGAGTAAGCTCATCTGAAGATCTGAGTTCCCTTCTTTCCAAAAATTTGCTCTGAAACTGTCTGGATCAGGTTGTGGTGAGTACAGGCAACAATTACAGCACTTTTCCAGCAGACACACAAGGGCCATTTAGAGTGAGCCGGGTCAGGAAATGTTTCATGCTAGACGCAGTAGCAGTTTACTCTGAAAAACCTCCCAGGCACTTCTTCCACAGAACAACCTTTATGGAAGATAACGCCTTCGTGGTTCTGTAGCTGCCTTTTCCAAATGCAAGAAGAGTGGCTTTGGGACTCCATTACTAGCCTGCTCCTATACGTAAACTGCGCTTATGCTGCTATGAAGTTCACCATATAATAGTAAAAACTTTTACAATATGAATAACTCATTTATATGTCATTTAATTAAAAACATTGCTTTTTGTTACTTTTCTTTATGTGGCAAAGTGAAACCTAAATATTCGTTGAATAGAGATCATAAGGGGGTAACTTCTCTTAGACCCCAAAAATGGATAGAACATTGGTTGTGACACAGGAAGGGGTCTTTGTGCACAGTGGATTAACATAAGGTAAATCCAATTGCTTCTCTGCTCCATAAAGGACAGAAAACCATTTGTTAAAAACTTGTCGTGTTGAAGCTCCTTATGTATGTGCCTTTTCCCGACTAGGTGTAAGTCACGATCAGATCGGTCCGATGAAACTGGTCCGACGGACCAGGCTGAAGTGGTCTGATGTGCGTACACACCATCGGACCAAAAATCCGATCAGACCAGAACGCGGTGACGTAGAACACAACGACGTACTGAAAAAACAAAGTTCAATGCTTCCAAGCATGCGTAGACTTTATTCTGAGCATGCGCAGGTTTTTGGTCCGATGCTTTTGCGTACTAACCATTGAATCTGTCCGATGGACAGGTGTCCGTTGGACAGATTTTAAAGCAAGTTTTAAAACTTTGGTCCGACGGCCCGGATTTCCCACAAGGCCCCCGAGGCCAGTCCCCGGGGCGGCATGGCACCTTGGGTCAGCAGCGGCATAGAGTCCGGACACGGGACATAACTTAAGGGCGGTAAGTTGCTTTCTAGCAGGACTAAATAGAGTGTGGTGTATCCGCTTGCTCATTAACAAGTGATTGCTGCAATTTTGCCGAAAATCACTTGTAAAATGTGTGCTGCCGTCCATCCGCCCCCCCACATACTTCTCTCTGCTGGCTCTGTCTTCGGGACTCCGTCCTCCCCCCGGCCACCGAGTTTGTCTCCTGTCCCAGCCGTTGATGTACACAACGAGAGGGGTGAGCTGTGCTTTTCCCATCTCAGCTGTGACAGGAGTTCTAGCACAGTGCTAGGACTCCTGTTTTGGAGGTGACAGGGTCAATAATGAGAACCTGTCACCTCCAATTGCTACTACGCAGGGAATTGTTTTCTCCTGTGTGATAGCAAAAAAGTTAAGTTAAAAAAAATGTTAAAATAAAATAAGAAGAAAAAAAAGGAAAAAAAAAAAGAAACAAAAGATATTTGAACTAACCGTGCCGCCCCTGCCATCCAGTTGCCATTCTCAGTTTATTTAGGGGTCGGGTTGGTTCGGTTGGCGGGGAGGGGGTGCATTGCGGAACCTGGCCTTGGGGCGGCAGGGAGAGCAAATTCGACCCTGGGTATATGTTTGGTTTGGTTGTCTAAAATTAGTTAGGTGGAACTCTTTATGTACATTGTAAAATAAATAACGAGTTTACAGGTATTCTTTAGCTTTCATTTAAAAATGAATGTAATTCTATAAATTCCTAAAGCACAATTACAATGTTTATTTCAGAGGATTAACAATATATGATCACGTAATCAATAAATTCACTATATTTTCTTTGCTATGTTGTGTTTTCCAGTTATATTATATTCATGTAAATATGATATATAATCATGTGCAAAATTTAAGTTGCCATAGAAACAAGAAAATACTATTTATCAAGGTGCATTTCCGATGTAAGAAATTGAAATGAGACATCGAGTTTGAACTACATAACAATGTTACAACTCCAGATAGCTTTAGAAATTAAATTCACAATATACTGTATGCAGACAATCACAACACTCCAACAAGTGGCTGTTTTGAATGATTTTGCACACACTTCAAAAGTCAATAGAACATTTTGAAATGTATCAGGAGACATAGTCAAAACAGTTTTTTCATTGGTACCCATTCCGTGGTCTTTGAAGCAGTAGGACTTTGATAAGCAACCTTCTTAAGAAGAAAGACAACCTTGATGTTCTTTTATCTGTACCATGAGAGAGATAACACTGTAACAGTATGGAGTTGTACAAATCTCATGATAAACTAAGGCAGCGATTATGAATGGCAAAGTGGAAGGCAGTGAGCAGTGTTTTTTATTCCGTATCTGGCCCATTTACAGGGACATATCTGAGGACTGTCAGCCTTCACAAGAGATACCTAGAGGCTATCAATATCAGCATGTATTACTGTGACTCTGATTCTTCTTACTGTCTGACTTGCACAATTGTATTGTAAATCATTCCCAGAAATGTGCTTTCAAAAATGGATTCAAGCTTAAAGAGGAACTGCAAGCTATACACAAAACTTAGTAATAAAAAAAGACATATGAGTATATGCTTGCCTGTGAAAGCACTGTTTGGCAACAAAACTAATGATACAACTTTTCAATATTCCCCAAAAAATATATTATTCAAACAAAATCATTTGTATGATCATTTATACGATCATTCTTTTATACTTTAGAAAAAGACACCCAATGGGAACCCAAAATGTAGCAATCAGGATGGAGCATCTCTTGCTGCTGAAATATTGAAAAATAGCTGTAGGTCGCTGTAAAGATACTTTGTGCAGACTTCTATTGTTGTCGGTATGTTTTCTGTAGGGACAGAAAAACAAAAACGAGGGAAAAAATGTTTAACTGCTTTCCGACCGCCCACCGCAGTTATATGGCGGGACGGTGGCACTGCTAGGCGAGAGCACGTAGCTCTACGTCCTATCTTTTGCGGCCACTAGGGGGCGGGCGCAATCGCCGCCGGGCACACGCGCTCGTTCGTTACAGAGCGGGGACCGGGAGCTTTGTGTGTAAACACAAAGCTCTTGGTCCTGTCAGCGGGGAAACGCTGATCTCCTGTTCATACAATGTATGGACAGAAGATTAGTGATTCCCCCTAGTGAGGCCACCCCCTCCCATACAGTTAGAACACACCAGGAACACACTTAACCCCTTCCCTGTCCCCTAGTGTTAACCCCTTCTCTGCCAATGGCATTTTTATAGTAATCCAATGCATTTTTATAGCATTGATCGCTATAAAAATGCCAATGGTCCCAAAAATGTGTCAAAATTGTCCGATGTGTCCGCAATAATATCGCAGTACCGGAAAAAAACGCTGATCGCCGCCATTACTAGTAAAAAAAAAATATTAATAAAAATGCCATAAAACTACCCCCTTTTTGTAAACGCTATAAATTTTGCGCAAACCAATCAATAAATGCTAATTGCGATTTTTTTTTACGAAAAATATGTAGAAGAATACGTATCGGCCTAAACTGAGGAAAAAAATGTTTTTTTTAGATATTTTTTGGGGATATTTATTATAGCAAAATGTAAAAAATATTGCATTTTTTTCAAAATAGTGGCTCTATTTTTGTTTATAGCACAAAAAATAAAAACCGCAGAGATGATCAAATACCACCAAAAGAAAGCGCTATTTGTGGGAAAAAAAGGACGCCAATTTTGTTTGGGAGCCACATCGCACAACCGCGCAATTGTCAGTTAAAGCGACGAAGTGCCGAATCACAAAAAGTGCTCTGGTCAGGAAGGGGGTAAATCCTTCCGGGGGTGAAGTGGTTAAAGACCACCAAGGGTTTATTTTAATAAATGGTAAAAGAACACTTCCTAGCATTTAGGGGTTCTAAATGGATGTCTTTGTTGCCCACAATTCCCTCCTCACATGATTTGATTGACAGCAGAAAGAGCCAATGTGTCCTGTGAGAAATACAACAGTACTCTTGCAAATGTCACAGCATTGGATTGGAAGGTAAGCCAATTAAAGCAGAGTTCCACCCAGGAAAACAACATTTGCCCATCTTGCCTAAAAAAATTAAATAAAAAAAACGTGAAAAAAAAAATACTCACCCGAAATACATGTTGCTATGCGGAAGTCTGTAATCTGCCTCTTCCACACCGCGGTGTCTTTTCTTCTGCTTCTTCTCCTTGTGAATGGGGCGCGCTGCTTTCTGGGAACTGTGTGTGTTCTCAGAGAGCAGCCGCCCATTCACAAGCCAGCGTGAGACTCACGCAGGCGCAGTAGGAAATGGGCAGTGAAGCCGTACGGCTTCATTGCCTGTTTCCCCTAGTGTGAATGGCGGTGCGGGACCTGGATCGATTGTGGGACCATCAGCGCGGGCAAGTAGGACAAGGTAAGTGTCCTTATTAAAAGTCAGCAGCTACACTGTTAGTAGCTGCTGACTTAAAAAAAAAATCCCTCTTTAAGTATTTTCTGGAGGGGGGGGGGGGGGGGGGTATTGACATTGGAAGACTTTTCTACCTTAATGCAGAGAACACTTTTCTACCTTAATGCAGAGAATGCCTTAGGGTAAATAATAATTAAAAAAAACCTTATGCCTTTAGAGACACTTTAACTGGAGCCCTTTATATACTTCAATATGGCTTATATCTTGACTGCGAGATTAATATACAGTTGGGTCCAGTCCTTCCAACCTCAATCTCTTACATCTTCCTCAATCTATCTCTAAGGCCTCGTACACACGACCGAGGAACTCGTCGGAAAAGACACATCGTTTTCCTCAACGAGTTCCTTGTTAGGCTTGTCGAGAAACTTGACAAGCTGTCTTTGTGTACACACTGCCAAGACCAAATCTCCTCGTTCTCAAACTCGGTGACTTCAACACATACAACAGCAGGGGAAGTTCAATTCCACTTGCACAACCCTTGGGGCTGCTTTTGCTAATCTCATGTTACTGCGTGTTAAGTAAAAGTTTGGTAAGAGACATTTGCACTTTTCAGTCTGTTACAGCGTGACAAATGTGCTATCTCCATTACAAATACTACTTTTACCGAAAGTGCGCGGGTTTCTAAGCATACACACCAACGTGTTTCTCATTGGAAAACCAGCCCAACGAGGAACACAACGACTCCCGTCGAGGAAAAAGAGAACTTTCTCTCTTTTTTCCTCTTCGAGTTCCTCGACAGTTTACTCGATGAAAAGCATACACATGACCGTTTTCCTCGGCAAAAAAGCTCTCCCACCAAGTTTCTGTTGAGGAAACCGGTCGTGTGTACGCGGCCTCTGGCATGAAATGGTGCGAAAACAAAAAACCTTTCAAAAATACGAAATCAGTAGAAGATCTGCTTTTTTTTACTTCTACTCAGACTCACAACTCTGTGTAAAACACAACAACGTGCTGAGAAAAATTAAGTTCAATGCTTCCGAGCATGCATCGACTTGATTCTGAGCATGCGTGGATTTTTGACCAATGGATTTCCCCACAGACGATCATCTTTTTAACCATAAGAAAAGTTTAAAACAGGTTCTATTTTTTTTCACCGATGGGGCCCACACCCGATCGGTTCGTCCGATGAAAATGGTCCGTTTTCATCAGACGAACCGATCGTGTGTACAGGGCATTATTGAGTGTTAGTACAGAAATGATCTGCATCCTGTTTAAAGGAGAACATTGTTCATTATTTTTTTGTGAGTAAGAGGTGCGAGAGTGAATAAGGACATAGTCTTATATTTTAATACATTGCATTTCAACCTTGCTCTACTAGGCTGCAGCGTCCAACCCCAGGGAGAACATGCTATATATCCAGCATATATTCAGTCCACAGTTAAAGTACTGAATGCTAAGATGACACTATGGTTCTGGTCTATTGATACATTAAAATGGTTCTAAAGGCATACTTTTTTTTTGTTCTTTAAAGTAAAAGGCCTTCTTACATCAGCTTCCCCCAGCCCTTCTAAATATTTACATGGCTCAACTTTCATATCAGTGTTGTGCTCGTCTGCAGCAGCGCTGTTCTCTCTCCCTCTTCTCATAGGGCACAGAGATACCACTGGCTCTTGCTGCTGTCAGTCAAATCCTGTGAGGGGAAGTAGAGGCATGGCCGAGCTGCACTGTGTGTGTCTATGGATGCACACAGACTGGCTTGAGAGTGTGCCCATATGAGTGGCTTCATAATAAACAGTTTGCTAAGTGGGAACTTAAAGAAGAGTAGGAATGGATAGTGCCAATGGGGGACGTCAGAGGAAGTAAGGGGCCGCTTTGTGCAATACCATTGTACAGAGCAGGTAAGTATAATATGTTTATTATTTAAAAAAAAGTATGCCTTTTTGAGTGCTTTAACCATGAACAGCCCTAATAAGCTTCAGTAGTTAATAGATTAGTTGCAAACAGCACTACTTTTACACTGCTGTAGGTGGACCATGTAATGCATATTGCAATGCAGCGCTACCACCATCCAAACCTTTTGGGACCAACCGAAAAAAGACCAGCAAGAAGAGTAAATGTGAAAAAATGTATTAGATCTGATGTAATGAGGCTGATTTACTAAAGGAAAATAGACAGATATTATTGAATGAAACTTCTCTGCATTCACATTTATTTGAAGCAAATTACCCTGCAAAGTGCAACTTCCTTTGCAAAGTGAACAGCCTGTTTGCCTTTAGTAAATCAACCCCAGTGTGCTTCAAGAAAACTTCATGGAGATTTCACAAAATGTATATACACTTCACAATCCAAACAATAAATATCCAGGATGGAGCCTATAATCCTAAGAAATATTTCAACCTAAAATGGGCATTACTAACAGGTGCCAAGTGACCATTTAATCTAGCACATGGTCTTTCCATCAATTGTTTGGGCCACAAAATCAGCTATTATGTCTGCACATCACCATCATATGCAGCGGCGGTGTGTCCATAGTGGGCGCAGGAGCCCTGCCCCCTCTCTGCCCTGCGCCGTCACACAGGTCTACAATACATGCAGCATTGCATGAATCTATGTATTGTCGCCGGCGACACTGCTGCCCACTATTCAGATGGCCGGCCCCCTGGTGAGAGGCCATCTGAATAACAGCAGTTTGTTGGTTTATGTAAGCTGGCTCTGATAGGCTTCCTGATTACAGCCTGTTGGCTCTAATCGGCTTCCAAATAGTTAACCATGCTGTGCGTTCCCTGGTTAACACTGACACACATCTCAGCTAATCAGGTTCATCGGGTTTGGTTACCGGTCACCTGATTGGCTGAAGCGACATCGAGGGCAGGACTCGGGAGAACACATTGAGGGAGCGTGCATTTGATGGCATGGCACAGTGGCTGCGTTTTGATGGCATGGCACAGTGGCTGCATTTGATGGCATGGCACAGTGGCTGCATTTGATGGCACAGTGGCGACAACTGATGGCACAGTGGTGACAATTGATGGCACAGTGGTGACAATTGATGCCATGGTACACTAGCGACAATTGATGGCATGGCACAGTGGCAACAATTGATGGCATGGCACAGTGGCGACAATTGCTGGCACAGTGGCGACAATTTATGGGCACAGTGGCTGTATTTAATGGCACAGTGGCGACAATTGATGGGCACAGTGGTGACAATTGATGGGCACAGTGGCTGCATTTGATGGGCACAGTGGTGCAATTAATGGGCACAGTGGCGGCAATTGATGGGCACAGAAGCTGCGTTTGATGGGCACAGTGAGGCTGCAATTTATGTTTTTATGAATTTTTTCGTTTGTTTGTGCCCCCCCAAAAATTTGGAGCACCAGCTGCCACTGATCATATGTATGATTGCAAGATACTGTATCTTCAGTTCCCCTTTTACTGCTTTACAACACATTTTGATAGCTCAAACTTTGTTTCAACAAATGGAGAGTAATAGTAAGATCTATTCTTTAATTTGCGTAAAGAAATGAGTCAAACCAGTTTCACAGTGATTAATATAGCAGAGGTGCCAACATCTTTGCCTAAAGCTGTTACACTGAACAATTGAAAGTATTTATTTTATAAATAACGTGTGTATCATGTTATTTCCTTACATACATATATTTGCCTCTATATTTGCTTGATGTGGTTTTGTAGACATTGGGGTTTAGAAGCTGAATATGCAAAATAATTGATATTGATGGCATAGCAACACAGTTGCTAAGGGATGCTTGAAATTCCCTCCATACACATACACCACTTCTTGCATGTGTGCAAAGAATCTTAAGTTCTTAATTATTTTTGGATCATTTTATTCCCCTCAAAAATCTTAAGGTGGTACAAATAAAATGGATAGTTACCATATTAGTATATTTATTCTATATGTAAGGATACATAAAAAAAAAAAAAAAAAACTTTTTATAGTTTACCTTTACGGTAGAGATATTTAATTATGAAAGTTCTTTACATTTTATGTTATTTAAAATAACAGCTGAAGAGTGCCCCAGGCACAAAGTACCCCAATATATTTTTTCTTGTGTGAATGTTATTACCCATGCAATCCTATTGGCTTATCATGATGATGGGCAGTCTAAATGGCCTTTAGGAATGTGTGCGAGGCAGAAGAGGACAGTCAAGCTTGGCCTTTTAGCAGTGCCAAAGCTTTGCCTAATCAAAATATCCAGCAAAGTGGGGGACAATGAAAACTGTTGCAGGTATCTGCTGGTTCATAGTATATATAAGTTATTTCAGTATGAAACGCATACTTGCAATCTTTGGTCGTTTGTTGCAAACACACAGAATCAAGCACAGTTTGGCCTTCTAGAGGAGTTTGGTGAATGCACTAAAAATCAACGATGACCTGTAACATCCACCAGATTATTAGGCTTTATGCAGACTGAGCATTTTTCTGCTACTTTTTCCCCCTAGAGGAGATGGGCGGCGTACACACGACCGAGGTTCTCGCTGGAAACCAGCGAGAACCTCGCTGGAAGCTGCATTCCAGCGAGGACCTCGGCCGTGTGTACGCTCCTGGCTCGCCCCGCCCGTCGGGAATCCCGTCGAGCGAAAGGAGACCACGCTCTCTTTTTGCTCGACGGCCCGCCTGGATGAATGGCTGATTGCCATTCCCGACGGGCGGGTCGCCGATTTCGACGGCCGCCAGAGAACCTCCAAGGGGCGGAACGATGTGTTCTGCCCGTCGAGGTTCTCTGCCGTGTGTATGCGGCTTCATAGGCAGGGGAGTTTAAAGGCAGAAAATAAATTTGCTGTCTCCTCAAAATAACTCAACACAACTAATGTCTAAACCACTGGCAACAAAAGTGAGTATTGGAATTCATGAGGGAACCATGAATGCCAACATGTACTGTGACATACTGAAGCAGAGCATGATCCCCTCCCTTCGAAAACTGGGCCGCAGGGCAGTATTCCAAAATGATAACGACCCCAAACACACCTCCAAGATGACCACTGCCTTGCTAAAGAGGTGAGGGTAAAGGCGATGGACTGGCCAAGCATGTCTCCAGACCTGAACCCTATTGAGCATCTGTAGGGGAATCTTCAAACGGAAGGTGGAGAAGCACAAGGTCTCTAACATCCACCAGTTCCGTGATGTCATCATGGAGGAGTGGAAAAGGACTCCAGTGGCAACCTGTGAAGCTCTGGTGAACTTCATGCTCAGGAGGGTTAGGGCAGTGCTGGAAAATAGTGGTGGTCACACCAAATTTTGACACTTTGGGCCCAATTTAGACATTTTATTTTAGGGATAAAAGAGTTTTTCTTTTTACTTACACTATTTTTTTTGTTTGTTGGTTGAAAAAGATTTTTTCGATCTGAATAACTATGTAGCTATATATATATATATATATATATATATATATATATATATATATATATATATATATATATAGATAGATATACAGTACAGACCAAAAGTTTGGACACACCTTCTCATTCCAAGAGTTTTCTTTATTTTCATGACTATGAAAATTGTAGAGTTACACTGAAGGCATCAAAACTACGAATTAACACATGTGGAATTATATACATAACAAAAAAGTGTGAAACAACTGAAAATATATGTCATATTCTAGGTTCTTCAAAGTAGCCACCTTTTGCAGCAGTCACATCTCTAGAACAGCTGTTAAGAGGAGACTGTGTGAATCAGGCCTTCATGGTAGAATATCTGCTAGGAAACCACTGCTAAAGAAAGGCAACAAGCAGAAGAGACTTGTTTGGGCTAAAGAACACAAGGAATGGACATTAGACCAGTGGAAATCTGTGCTTTGGTCTGATGAGTCCAAATTTGAGATCTTTGGTTCCAACCACCGTGTCTTTGTGCGACGCAGAAAAGGTTAACGGATGGACTCTACATGCCTGGTTCCCACCATGAACCATGGAGGAGGAGGTGTGATGGTGTGGGGGTGCTTTGCTGGTGACACTGTTGGGGATTTATTCAAAATTGAAGGCATACTGAACCAGCATGGCTACCACAGCATCTTGCAGCGGCATGCTATTCCATCTGGTTTGCGTTTAGTTGGACCATCATTTATTTTTCAACAGGACAATGACCCCAAACAGACCTCCAGGCTGTGTAAGGACTATTTGACCAAGGAGAGTGATGGGGTGCTGCGCCAGATGACCTGGCCTCTACAGTTACCGGACCTGAACCCAATCGAGATGGTTTGGGGTGAGCTGGACCGCAGAGTGAAGGCAAAAGGGCCAACAAGTGCTGAGCATCTCTGGGAACTCCTTCAAGACTGTTGGAAGACCATTTCAGATGACTACCTCTTGAAGCTCATCAAGATAATGCCAAGAGTGTTTAAAGCAGTAATCAAAGCAAAAGGTGGCTACTTTGAAGAACTTGGAATATGACATATTTTCAGTTGTTTCACACTTTTTTGTTATGTATATAATTCCACATGTGTTAATTCATAGTTTTGATGCCTTCAGTGTGAATTAACAATTTTCATGGTCATGAAAATAAAGAAAACTCTTGGAATGAGAAGGTGTGTCCAAACTTTTGGTCTGTACTGTATATCTATATATATATATATATATATATATATATCTATATCTATAGATATATATAGATAGATAGATGTTAATAGATATAGATATATACCTGTATATCTATGTATATAGATATATATCTATATATATCTATATATATATATATATATATATATATATATATATATATATATATATCTATAGATATATATATATATATATATATATATATATATATATATATATATATATATATATAGATATAGATATATTAGTATTTTTTTAAATAGTGAGATATTTACTAAATAATAAAGGTGACAAGGAATAAAGTGTATGTCCTCTTAAAACAAAGCAGCAATTATAATCTTGACAACAAGCCAAGACAGATTTAATGAACTCTTCCCTATTTTTCCCATTATGCCTTACAAACTAGATGGATGAGATAAACAGTGAGATAACCAAATAAATACATTTTTAAAATAAGGGGCATCTTACTTTTGCTTTGCATTTACTTATGAATGGATTATAATATGAATGTATCTCTGTTATTTAAGTGATGCACTTCTCTTGAAAAAATTAAGCTGTACAGTACAGAAACTTTGGCAAATATAAATTTTGTTTATCGTTGTTTTTGTAGAGTTAGATAAGAAGCTTTTTTTTATGAAATAATAAGCATGCTTTGAAAAACGATATTTGGGGCTTCTGCCAGCTCACTTGCTGAGAAGATTATCCTCTTCTGCTCAACACGATCCAAAGGAAATATAAGCCAATAAGAAAGTCAGCTGAGGAAATAGCAAAAAATAAAAATAAACTATGAATGTCCCTAAAACATACACCAAGCCAAACTAGGTGAAACATTTTTATTATAGAAATACTAGTTTTTTATTTAGTGACACAGTATGAATAGGCTCAGGCGGCGTACACACGAGGACCTCGGCCGTGTGTACGCTCCTGGCTCGCCCCGCCCGCCTGGATGAATGGCTGGTTGCCATTCCTGACGGGCGGGTCGCCGATTTCGACGGCCGGCAGAGAACCTCGATGGGCGGAACGATGTGTTCTGCCCGTCGAGGTTCTCTGCCGTGTGTACGCGGCTTCAGAAGAGAGTTGCCTGCTTTTCCATCTGGATAATTTAAGTTTTGAAAGTTATGCTCTCCATAACCAAAAATGTGACATTTATATTTGTGGATTTGTATTTATTTATGATGTAAAAAAAATGTTAAAAAAGACTCTAATAAAGCGATATTACATGCAAAAAAAACAAATATGTATATTGCAGCTTACCAATTCATAGATGTGGTGGGTGCATTTGTTTTCTTTTTTTTTTTTTTTTACCTGGTGATCCGACTAGTAAGTCTGTTATTTTGCTGTCTAGCAAAAGTGGCATTTAGAGGGTTAAAGAAAACCATTTAACACTGACAGATGTGCTCACAGCGGTCAACTTTTATTGTTTATGTAACATTTTTATCCCAAAAGGAATATTAAAACTGTTGCTATAACTTCTTAAAAAGTGTCAGCTGGAGTTCAGCTTTAATTCATAATGCCTAGTACACAGGGTCGGTTTTCCCGGTGGTAAAACGTTTTTACCGCCGGGAAAACCAAGGGGAAAACCGAGAACCTCCTTGGTAACTATTTCCCCCCTACACATGACTAGGTTTCCCGACAGGAAAACTACCATGAGAGCTTTGATCGGGAAACCCAGCTGTGAGTATGCTCCACCGCAGTATTTTTCCATAGGAAAACTGCCGGCTTAAAAAACACCAGGAATCCCGTTGGGAAAAAAGAGAGCTGGTTCTCTTTATTTTCCCAGCAGTTTTCCTGTCGGGAAAACTGCGATGGAGCATACACACGGATAGTTTTCCCGGCCAAAAGCTCTCATGGCAGTTTTCCCAACTGGAAAACCGGTCGTGTGTACGAGGCTTTAGTCAAGTCCACCTAAATCTGCTAGTCTAAGGCCGCGTACACACGATCAAATCTATCTGCTGGAAACGGTCGGCCCGACCATCCCAGCAGACAGATTCAATAGTGTGTACGGGCGAGCCGACGGGTTTGGCCAGCCGACAGATTGGAAAGCATGCTTTCCAATCTGTCGGCTGGGAACCCATCCGCCCGACATGTCTGCTGGTTAGTACGCTAACCAGCAGACATGTCTTCTCGCACACGCGTCGAATGGTTTCGACGCATGCGCGGAAGTGTTTTACTTCCTGGTGCGGTGACGTGGCGGCGTCAACGTCACCGCCACGTCAGCGCGCCGTCTGCCGGCGGGGATTTTGGTTTGATCGTGTGTACACAATCAAACCAATACGTCCCCAGCAGACAGATTTGTTCAAATCGTCTGTCCGACCGATTTGAACAAATCTGTCTGCTCGTGTGTATGGGGCCTTACACTACCCTCTCACAATGCTCCATTGCTCCTCAATTCAGATTGGAGACATCCTAAGTCAGGAATTGTGTTACTGGTCAGATCACCAGGTGAGAATAAATAGTAGAAAAATGCCCATAAAAAAAACAAATGCAGCCACCACATCTAAGGATTGCTAAGCTGCAATACACAGCTAGTAAAATAAGTATTGAACACATGCACATTTTTCTAGGTAAATATATCTCTAAAGGGGCTATTGACGTGAAAGTTTCAACACATGTCAGTAACAACCCATGCAATCCATACATTCTAAGAAAGTAAAACAAATATGTTCAGAAATGAAGTTAAGTGTAATAAAATGGAATGACACGGGGAACAAGTATTAAACACGCTAACTGAAAATTATTTAATACTTCAAAAAAATCCTTTCTCAGTAATGACAGCTTCAAGGCGCCTTCTTTATGGAGAAAATAGTCACATGCATTACTCAGTGGTGATTTTGGCTCATCCTTCCACTCTTCAAATCTTGAAGGTTCTGTGGGCCTTTTCTATGAACTCTGAACTTTAGTTCTTTCCATAGATTTTCTGTTGGATTTATGTCAGGTGATTGGCTGGGCCATTCTAGCAGCTTTATTTTCTTTCTTTGAAACCAATTGAGAATTTCCTTGGTTCTGTGTTTGGGATCATTGTCTTGCTAAAATGCCACCCTAATTTCATCTTCATCATCCTGGTAGATGGCAGCAGATTTTTATCAAGAAAGTCTTGGTAAATTCTACCATTCTTCCTTAAATGTTTTTTTAAAGTTTGCTAACCCCGTATGCTGAAAAACAGCCCACACCATGATGCTCCCACCTTTAAAGTTCACTGTTGGTATGGGGGTGTTTTTGGGGTGATGCACCGTGCCATTTGATCTCCAAACATTGTGTGTATTATGGCATCCAAAGAGTTTCATTCTGGTCTCATCTGACCAAACTATATTCTCCCAGTATTTCACAGGCTTGTCTAATTGTTGCTTTTTCTTCAGCAATGGAGAGCATGCATATAGACCATGCGTGGTGAGCATGCAAGACCATGGTGGTTGAGCGCATTACCCATTGTTTTCTTTGAAACAATTGTACCTGCCAATTTCAGGTTTTTACGAAGTCCTTCACAAGTGGCCCTTGGCTAATTCTTGTCACTCCTCTGTTGAAAATCTTGCAAGGAGCACCTGGTTGTGGCCGGTTTATGGTGAAATGATGTTTTTTCCACTTCCAGGTTATGGCTCCAACAGGCTCACTGGAACGTTTAGAAATCTTGTATGCCATCAATATGTTGTGAAGCAATAAGGTTGCGAAGATCTTGAAAGAGCTATTAGCATTCACCCATCATGAGATGTTTCTTGTATCACACCTTGGTAATGAGACACCTTTTTTAGGCCATCAGTTGAGACTGAACCAGCTGATATTTATTTGCAATGTCAAGGGGCAGGCTTGCTTACTTATGACGGAAGACCTACCTAAGGCTCTGTCGGTCACATACAAAGAGCTGTTAAGACTAGCACCAAGGCATTACTTAAATGCAGGGAATGTTGGGAGACGGAGGTTCTGGGTGTGCAGGGGGAAGAGTGGGATGATATGTGGAGCTGTCCATTTCAATATCTAGCGGCTGCTAGAGACAGACTTATTCTGTTTAAATTCTTACATAGAGTGTACTATACCCCTGCTAGGTTGGCCTCATAATGCCCCTCGGTATCCTCGGAGTGTTGGAGGTGCTCGCTCATCATATTTTTTTGGGGCTGCCCCCAGATCCAGCTGTTTTGGTCTGGGGTCGCTTCTTGCATTGCGGAGGTACTGGGGGTCCCGATTCCATTAGAAATTAGTGTCTGTCTGCTTGGTTTGGTGGAGGAGGTGGTCCCGTCTAGGGCTCACAGGACTCTACTTAATATATGACTGTTCTATGATAGGAAGGCCATTTTGCTTAAATGGAAGAAACCCGGGGCTCCAGAAGTTGCTTTTTGGAAGGGGCTGGTGAACGCAGTGATCCCGTTTTATAAAGCTACATATATCTCCCGGGGCTGTAGGGGGAAATTTGAAAAAGTATGGAGGGCTTGGTATGAATCAGATTTGACACTGGGTTAATGTGGGATGGATACAAATCAAAGGTGGGATCCTGAGGTCCGTTTGCAATTCTCCTGGGCCGGTTGCATTGGGTTCTGGAGGTAGTTAGGTACAGTTGGTGAGGAGGAGGCTATACACACATTCGGTTTAATTTTAATGATTAAGGAGGGGGACGGGGGGGGGCTCGTTTGCTACGACTGCTGTTTAGTTGTTGGCACTGGTACTATGTTATTTTATATTTTTTGCCGTTCATGTTGACCGAAGGTTTACTTGGTGTTGTGCCAAGAAGTGTATGTCTTGTATGTAATACAAAAATTTTCAATAAAAAGACATTTTCAAAGAAAAAAAGGGGCAGGCTTGCTTTCTAATTACAGCTGAACCATGGATTACGAGCATAATCCGCTCCAGGAGAATGCACGTAATCCAAAGAACTTGCATATCAAAGCGAGTTTCCCCATTGAAGTCAATGGAAACGAAAATATTTAGTTCCGCATTGACTTCACTGGGATGCAATACCGCATGCGGCCCGAGATGGGGGGGTGTGCCGGACACGTCGGTGTCTTTCCGAACATTGCCGAACAGCGCAGATCGGCTCCGATCGTCGCTGTTCGGCTCAGACGCCCCCGCACCTCATGCCAAATGCGGTACTGCAGGCCCTAATAAGTTGATTTCTGCGTCCAACACTCGCAAATCGAGTCAGAATTTTTTTTCAAAAGTTGCTCGCAAATTAAAATGCTCATTAACCGCGTTACTCTTAAACCGAGGTGCCATTGTACTGATAGATTTCAACTGGTGTCTTGGCGCCTTTCTTCATGTGTTCAGTACCTTTTCCATGTGTCGTTCCATTTTATTACACATAGCTCAATTTCTGAATTTATTTGTTTTTGGTTTCTTTGTATGTATGGAATGCATGGGTTGTTACCGACATGTGGTAAACATTTCATGTCACTAGCACCTTTAGACTCCATTCACACAGGGACAACACGACTTCCAGCATGACTTTGGGAGGCAACTTGGACACTACTCGAGTATGAATCATCAGGCAACTTACAAGGCAACTTCAAGTTGCCTCCAGGACAGTACAAGGCAACTTCAAGTTGCCTCCAGGACAGTACAAGGCAACTTCAAGTTGCCTCCAGGACAGTACAAGGCAACTTCAAGTTGCCTCCAGGACAGGAGGCTTTTCAGTGGCCAAACAAGAATCAGCTCGGTGGGAGGGAGGGGGAGGGAGGCGTTTGCCTGAGAAATGTATGTTATCTTCCTGTATTGTTGCTTCAGTTAAGACAGTGATCCGACTTCTGAGGCGACTTCCATTGAAATCAATGGGTACAAGTTGCCTACAAGTCGCCTAGAAGTCGGATTGAAGTAGTACGGGAACCTTTTTTTAAGTCAGAGCGACTGCAGTAGTGTGCATTAAGATAGCTCCATTCACTTACATTTCTCATGCAGCGCGACTTGAGGCGACTTGAAGTCAGATCCAAAGTTGTCCCTGTGTGAATGGGCTCTTAGAATTATATTTACCAAGAAAATTTTGATGTGTTCAATACTTATTTTACCTGTTGTATAAAATTTTGTTTTTTGAGTTCAATAATATTTTGAGTTATAAAATGGTATAGCTGGAATTATACATGTTTCCCTAAGCTCAAGAGTATTATTCCTGAATTTAAAGGCTGGACTGAAATAGATATAAAAAAATCACTGCAGAAAGTTGCACTGCTTTGATATGCTGGTGGCAGCAAACATATTTAACACAATTTTTCCCCTTTACTGCATGTCTTCTATTTCTTTTCACTTGCTTGAGTTATATTTAACTTTATGGTTTTAAACATATGATTTTTGCCTTCTGACTCAGTTTTGGTCAAGAGCATTCCCAAATCTGCTAAACTAGACAACCTATTAAAACAGTAAGTACCTGATAATCTAAGTTAGGCTTGATTCTTTTACCAATTAATTCATCTCATGTAATTCTGAACTGATATTTATCAATTTACATGTCATAACAAAATGCATGGAGAAATTAGTGTCATTATGGTTAATAGCATTATACTAATTTCTACATTTTCATCCAGTGCAGTTTTATAAAAATCCTGCGAACAGCACATTGGCGGCATTGTGCAAATAATCACTTGCAAAGTGTATACATTTAACACACATTTAAATACAGGAAACAACATGTCATTCCCTACAATACATTTAAAAACACCTGCATCTGTGTCAAAAACACATTAAAATGCATTTTGAAAATTTCCTGAGAGCCTGCAAAAGATCCCCTGGAGCCTGATTAAATAAAACTGTAAGTAAGGCGAAATGCATTGAAGTCAACTTGTTTTTACTTTGATTTACTTCATATAGAAGACACTTTCTCTTCTCCAACTTCCCCTGCACAAGAATGTATATTGGAAATGAAAACAAATTCATTTTAATACGTTCTGTAAATCACAATTCAATAATTCTAAACTTTAGGACACAGATGTCCTATGCATTCTTCATGTATGATTCCAAAACCCTTGTCAAGACTAATCTGTAAGAAATCTGGAAAGAATTGTAGTACTGGTCAATGTGCAATTTTGTTAACATTTATTACCTCAAAGTCATAAAATCTTCAATCATGGCCAGTGGCGTCCCCTCCAATAGGGGCACATGGGCGCCGCCTCCCCCATCCATGCGTCTGGCCCCCTAATGGAACACTGCACCCTGAGTTCACCCAGTTTGTGTGATAATAGCAAAGTATTGTCACACTGATTCTCCTCAGGGCCAATCAGGAAGTGGGCCCCCGGAGTCCAACACCGAATTGGTTGAAAGGACAGTCAATTCTATTGTGTGGAGGAGGGCGGAGACGTACGGCCGCCCTGAAGAGACACACGAGAAGCCACCGCCTAGAGGGAGGTGCTGCCCGCTTGATGGGGTAAGTGCCTGGCTGATCAACCGACATAGGGGGGTGTGTGATTGACCTGACCGATTCTGTGGGTGCATTGATTGCCGTCCCTCCCCCAAAAAATCCACCATCTGCCACTAATCATTTTTGTGTTGCATGCACTTCTGCATGTTTATCCCTGATCATCCTCAAGTTAAAGCCGAAATGAAAGCCCCCCCTGAGGGTCTCACAGATGTACCCTGGGATCCTGGGAAGGTTACATAACCAATATAAAAGCAAAAAAGTACAGCGCAGAAATAAATGTGAATGAATAGATAAAACCCCCCAATGCAAGCTGAAAACTATTAGAATCATAACCAATGCCTACCAGGGAGCCCTCTTTCATAAACATGCACCTTTTCTAATGCAAATGCCATATAATATTGCACTCATCTGTTTAAAAAAAAATATATATTTTAAACTGATGAGGCTATTTTAGTATGGAAAATATGTGAGGTGAGGTACAAACATCTTTGGTAGGCCAGATGAAAATAAGAAAGAAAAAGAAGGCCACCAATTTTCTTGAAGAAAATGTCAGTGCACGTATTGAATGGGCTAGAAACAGCTCAAAGAGGAGGAAGGTAAGAACTATTTATTACAGGAATTTATATAGTGGTCAGTTTACCCAGAGCTTTATATACAGTATAGTGTATATTCACATCAGTCCCTGCCCACAACGAGCTACATACTAGGGCCAATTTTGAGATGAGCCAATTTACCTACCAGCATGTCTTCGGAGTGTAAGAGGAAACTGGAACTGGAATACCCAGAGCAAACCATACAAGCACTGGAAAAACATGGAAACGCCATTCAGGTTGTGTCATGGTTAAAATTTGAACCCTAGTTGCTGCAAGTCAGGAATGCTAGTCACTAAGCCACTGTGCTGCCTCTACTTACTACTAGCTTTATTAATTTTATTAAATAGTTTGCATTATGTAGTCAGGCTTTTTAAGGTGTGTGGTAGAGGTGGGGAGGGTTGTTCTGCTTTAAGGTCAAGTGATTGTAAAGGTACTTTTTTTCTTAAAATAACAAACATAGTATACTTTCCTTCTCTGTGCACAGAGTGGCCTGGAAATGTTTCTTCTGGTGTCCAATGCTGGCGCTCCAGGCTCCTCCTTTTCTGTGTCGGCTCCTACAGCAAGTAATTCCTATGGGGATAGATGTTTCGGCTCGATCCAGAACTGCACAGACACACACAATGCAGCCCCCCCTCAATCTCTGCTCACAGGATTTGATTGACAACAGCAGGAGCCAGTGACTCCCACCCTGCCTCTTTGTCCTGTTAGGAGAGAGAGCAGTGCTGCTGCAGATAGGCACAGTGCTGGATTGATATTGGGCTTGGGTTAGTATTTAAGGGGGGGGGGGAGCTGACATTGATTATTTTTTTTACCCTAATGCAGAGAATGCATTAAGGTAAAAAAATACTTTTGCCTTCAGAACCACAAACACATCGCTAACATGGTCCCTGTGTGCTATAATGACTGTTTCCTACGCATGCACAGGAGTTACATCATTTCACTCTGGCCAATCAAGATGTCTGAAGACTGGCACCCAGAAAAAGCTGGGGAGAAGATACCGCTACCTTTGAGGAACTCCTTACAGATGTTGGACCATTGGAGAGGAGGTGAGTATTTTGACTTTAGTAACACTTTCTTTTGTATAATCAGTATTTTATTTGATAAAATAACATATAACAAGACATGTCCAACAGGCAATGGTAAAAGAGAAAAAAACACAGACCACACAGGGTCGTGCAAACAGAAATGATACAAAGTGAGAGGTTGAACAAAAATACACATATAACAACCAGAGCGGTGTTAGCCAGCCTGAAATGAGGAGGCCCAATATTCCTGCAGGATAGGTGGATATTACTGTATGTGTAATTAAGGAAGTTGTTAGTAAGCAGGGAATTCTGGGTACAATCTTCACAGAAAGTGAAGCAGCCACCATTCTTTGAGAAGATACTGCAGGAAGCAAGACATGTAGAGAACTTAAAAAGAAATGTTTTACTATATTATCTTATATTGCAGATCATTGTTTCTGTAATGTATGCTGTAATGTATGCAATATTGTACTTATTGATGTAAATTTCTGTTATTTTGTAGTTTCACCTGGCTTGTTCTAATAAAACTGAGATCAAAGAAATATGGTATCTGAAGTTTATGGGACAAGACGTTTTAGCTATATGTCCTTGAGACAGAACAAATGATACCCATCACTAGTGTGCTTATATCAAAATGTAAAGCCATATAATGGCTAGAGTCATAGCTGATTACATGTGTAGCACCATGACAACTGAAGACCAAAAAAAATTAAGATGGCAGCTTCCTTGACTGTAAATGAGAGAATGGTTTAGTTACACTTTAAAACAAGCCACCCCTAACCTTTGTAGCTCCAGGTACTATGTAGAAACTATGAGTGATGATTAAGCCCCTGAGGGCAGAAACGTGTTGCTTCTACAATAAACGCTGTAAGATTGTGTTCTGTTTTATACCTAATACATGAATTTTATGCTGTGAATGAAGTGATTGATGATAAATCAGTGAGTCACTGATTTCTTCTGTTTCAAAACAATGGTGAAATTAATCTTTAAAGATCACAACAAATATTTGGTGGAAAAGCCCCCAAGTTAGGTCCTACTGGAAAAAGGTATTTCACACTCTAAGGAAGATAACGGGAACCATGACCTCTCTAGATCCCTCCATTGCCCTTTTAAACCGCAAAATCCCTTTAATTCCTTAACACCTGCAAACACTTATGTTCTACATCCTCCTGTGAGCAAAAAAAAACATTTGTGAGGGCATGGAAAACTACCACTGTCTCCTTCAGAATGGCAAAGTGAAAAATATCCTGGGTAATGGCGCAAGAACACATAGTGGCAAAACTGCTGGATAAGGTGGGAAAATTTGAATCTATATGGGAATCCTGGGCAACACATTGCAATATTTCCCTCTGTCCGGGTGTTTCGAATGGATAACTGGTTGATCCTGGAATTCTACCCTTCCTTCTTCCTCCCTGTCCTTCTACTCTCTCTGTCTGGGACACTATGCTCCCACCCTTCTCGATGTATGTGAAGGGGAAATTGCTCCCCTCCTCTATGCAGCAGATAAGGTTGTGCACTGACTAGAAATGAGGGGATATAATATTACCACGCTACCAGAGGAGTGAACAGGGAAATTGAAAGGGAAAAGTGGAAGTGGAAAGGAGGGAGTACTGCAGCAGCACTGAAAGGTGTATCAGACCAACAATAATGTAAAAGGTAGTGCTGCGCTGTAAAATAGGGGGTAAAGTGAACGTAAAGAGGAAGTGTAATGAGTGAAACTCTATATGTGAGAAAAGAATGCAATCTTGCCAATCATCACAATAAACATCAAAGTCCAATTAAAATAAATTAGCATCAAAATCTAAATAAACGTGCTGGAGTGCAAAAAAATCCTTGCTGACAATGATGAGCATCAATTCAAAATAACAGTGCTGGTATGTGTACTGCCATCATAATAAAGTGCTACATTTGTTTTTTCGCATGGAAACTTGGAAAATTTAGTTCACTACGATCACTATTGTGTGTTGTGTATTTCACGTTGTACGCTTATTTTTTGTAACAGTTCACGTTTCCATCATTGAATTGCACTGTAGCACTTTATTATGATGGTAGTACACATACCAGCACTGTTATTTTGAATTGATGCTCATCATTGTCAGCAAGGATTTTTTTGCACTCCAGCACGTTTATTTAGATTTTGATTCTAATTTATTTTAATTGGACTTTGATGTTTATTGTGATGATTGGCAAGATTGCATTCTTTTCTCACATATAGAGTTTCACTCATTACACTTCCTCTTTACGTTCACTTTACCCCCTATTTTACAGCGCAGCAATACCTATTCTTTTACATCTTTGTGCACAGACTAGAACACTGAGTTTGAACCAGCAATTAGGCTCCCGATTCTTCTCCTTTCCCCTTTTTTTTATCCAAGATGACTAATACTAAGGTGATACAGGCTGGCTCCTAAGCCAGCCGGTAGCAATCCTGGGGGGGCCACGGAGCCGTGGAGGCGGATCCCCCCTACTGGTCCCAAGAGAATCTTTCAGCATGGGAGACCAAAAGCTCTCGGGGTGAATACATGGGACAAGCCCCTGGAGAAGAGGGTACACTCTTAGATCCTAATGCTATGTAATCAAGGTCCCAGGGAGTCACCTAACCTGCTGGTCTGAGACACAACCTACAATCTTTATGGCACACTAATGTTACAATCTTGTTATTAATGTTCTCTTGTAACTGTGAAAGCAGGCCTTGTAGGCTGAAGACCAGAATGTTATTGTATGCTCTTCTTTCTTCTTTCTTTATCAATAAACATATTGAAAGTAAAGATCACAACAAGGACTCTAAAGTCAGGGTTCCAGCAGATTACCAGTTCCTGTTGGTTGTTTACATTAAGGTCTCATTCACATGGCCAATTTGGGCTATAGATCGCCAAGGAACAGTTTTTTTCTGTGATGGGATTGGCACAGGTGTCTGTGCAGATCGATAACGGACAAAAGCCTCATACACATGATCGGATCTCCGTCAGACTTTTCCGTGGATTTTGGACCGAATGGGCGTTGGTCGTGAACTTGTTCTGCATACACACGGAAGAACATTTTCAGCCAACAAACATGAACATAGTGACGTAATAGACGTACTACAGTTTTTCAGTTCTTTAGCGCCACCCTTTGGGCAACTTCTGCTAATGTTGTCTTATGGTTGGCATTGGTTCTGAGAATGCGCGTTTTGTACTTTGGATTTTAGTCAGATGGACTTGTGTACACACGATCAGATTAGCCGATGTAGGACATTTGTTGCCGAAAAGTTTAAGAGCATTCACAGCAAACATTTGTCCGATGAAAAAGCGAAAACAATTGTCTGGAGCATACACACGGTCAGATTGTCCAAACAAACAAGTCCGGACTGTTGTTGTCAAAAAGTCCGATCATGTGTATGTGCCCTTAAGGCACAACTGTTGTTCACATGTAAGCACACATTTGAGCAGTTGGATGTAATTTGGGACAGATGAGTAGCCCTGGATGCTTGGGCTGCTCATCTGTCCCTATGTGCAAGTAACCACTCAGATGAGCAATTACATGCAGTCAACCACAGTGCCCATCAGCCTTTTTGTGATTTGTTTAGGCTGCTGGCCGTGGCTGATCGCAAACACCTATGCATACTGCCACTTAGAAATTCTAATTATTTGTAGTGTGCCCCTCCAATCAGCCAAAATCCATTTTTAGTTTAAAAAAAAAGCATGCTAGTCCAATCTCCCTAGACCTCCCAACCTAAACTAAAGATCCATGGACTTGAACTGGGCCATACTGGGCCATATTGCATTACAAGCATCTGTAATCTCAGCTTTAGCCCCACTAATGTACAATAAAGGGCAGATGGCATGGGTGAGGCCAGCTATAAAGAAAAAATTGGCTTGAGATTCTGGATTAGCTAAGAGGTTCTAGAGAGGGCTAACTAGTATACATTTTACTAAACATGAACTTGTTCAAAACCCAGTAAGAAAATATTTAGAATGATAATTGTTTCATTTAACCACTTAAGGACCACAGAATGGCACGGCTGGGCACAGGCATATACAGGTGCGTTGCCCTTTAAGTGTCCAGCCATGGGTCGCAAGCACCCCGCTGCCGGTGCGCACCGCCGCCGGCACGCTCACGACCTGGTCCTCAGCTCCGTGACGGCGCCTGCTGGACCCGAGGACCGATCGCTGCCGGTGTCAGGCGATGGGGTCACAGGAGCTGAAGAACGGGGAGAGGTGCGTGTAAACGCACCTTCCCCGTTTTTCTCTCTTCTATAGGGAACGACGATCAGTGATGTCACACGTCCAGCCACGCCCCCCTACAGTAAGAATCACTCCCTTAGGGCACGCTTAACCCTAGTGGTTAACCCCTTCACTGCCATTGTCATTTTCATAGTAATCAGTGCATTTTATAGAACTTTTCGCTGTGAAAATGACAATGGTCCTAAAAATGTGCCAAAAGTGTCCCATGTGTCCGCCATAATGTCGCGGTCACGAAAAAAATCTCTGATCGCCGCCATTACTAATAATCTCTGATCGCCGCCATTACTAATAAAAAAAAATATTAATAAAAATGCCATAAAACTATCCCCTATTTTGTAAACGCTATAACTTTTGCGCAAACCAATCAATAAACGCTTATTGCGATTTTTTAAACAAAATTAAGTAGAAGAATACGTATCAACCTAAAGTGAGGAAAAACATTTTCTTTAGATATTTTTTGGGGATATTTATTGTAGCAAAAAGTAAAAAATATGTATTTAGCTGATTTTAACTGAAGGTTCAGCTGAGCTATAAGAGCAAACACAAGTATTGCCACAGCTGAGAACCGCCCAGAGCTCATAATAATTTACTGCTACTGCCAATCCATACAGCAGCTGCTAATGAAATGCAGACGTGCACATTTCTGAACTGAATTAAACATGATTTTAGAATGTTTCTGAAATAATCTCAGATATTTATAGATCCATATTTACTGTGCGTATGCTTGGATCCTATATTAAAACTATAAAAATCAAAGAAGGAATTAATGTAGACAATAGCAATAATGTGTCACCTTGAAACATCAGCCAGCATTCTTAATATATATAATGCAATTAAATTCCTATGTGTTTTTCGACAGAATAACATAAAACATTTATTTCATTTTTATAGCTAGGTTTTGAGACACTCGTATAGAGATAGAAATGTATTAGAATACAGTGCTACTGCTTAACCAAGCACTAAATCTAACAGTCAGGCTATAGTGAGGGTGAAGGTTAGGCTACATAGATGAGTTTGTCTGAAATAGTAATGCTTGAGATAAATCTGCCTCATGTATCTTACATTGCTGCTTCTATGTGTAGTGTTCAGTACATAAATGCCATAGAAGACTTTTCTTAGAACCACTCAAAAGCCTGTCGTGTCTGTTTTTCTAAAGACCTCACAGAACTTATGCGTTCTGTTCCTTTATCTGCTCACTTTTCATAGTAAAACATAACGGAGAGGACTTTAACACAGCCGCCACAGTTATACGGAGGTAGGTCGGCTCTGCTGGGCAAGATCACGTAGATATACGTCATCTCGCCATTCAGCTGATAGGGGCGAACGCGCCCCCCGCTCGCCCCTAAAGCCGACGCGCATGCCCGGCGGGCACGATCACCCCGGGCACCCACGATCGCTCGTTACAGAGCGAGAACAGGGAGCTGTGTGTGTAAACACACAGCTCCCGGTCCTGTCAGGGGGAGAAATGACTTATCGTCTGTTCATACAATGTATGAACAGCGATCTGTCATTTCCCGATGTCAGTCCCACCCCCCTCAGTTAGAACACACCCAGGGAACATACTTAACCCCTTCCTCGCCCCCTAGTGTTAACCACTTCTGTGCCAGTGGCATTTTTATAGTAATCAATGCATTTTTATAGCACTGATCGCTATAAAAATGCCAATGGTCCAAAAAATGTCCGCCATAATGTCGCAGTACCGATAAAAATTGCTGATCGCCGCCATTACTAGTAAAAAAAAAATTTAATAAAAATGCTATAAAACTATCCCCTATTTTGTAAATGCTATAACTTTTGCACAAACCAATCAATAAACGCTTAGGGCTCTTTCACACGTCCGTTCAGTTTGTCCGTTTTTTGGACGTCCGTTAACGGACCTCAATGCTTCCCTATAGGTTAGCGTCCGTTAGCGGATGAGCATCCGCTAACGTCCGTTAACATCCGTCTGCGGTAAGCTCCGTTTTTTTGGACGGAAGAAAACCCTATTTTTCTTCCGTCAAAAAAACTGAACGGAAGAAAAACGGACGTTAGCGGATGATCCGTTTACCATCCGATCCGCTAACGTCAGTTTTTCATCAAAATATGTAAAAAAAAAAAAAAAAGTTCTAAAAAAAAAAAAAAACGGATGAAAAAACGAATGAAAAAAACTGATGAAAAACGGACGTCAACAGACGGAAAACGGAATGGAAACGGATGTAAACGGACAGAAAACGGACGAAAAACTGATGAAAAAACAGATCAACTGAAGGGGAAAAAAATGATCTAAAAAACTGAACGGACGTGTGAAAGAGCCCTTATTGCTTTTTTTTTTTACTAAAAATAGGTCGAAGAATACGTATCGGCCTAAACTGAGGAAAAAAAATGTTTTTTATATATTTTTGGGGGATATTTATTACAACAAAAAGTAAAAAATATTATTTTATTTTTTTAAATTTCCGCTCAAATTTTTTAGCGCAAAAACTAAAAACCGCAGAGATGATCAAATACCACCAAAAGAAAGCTCTATTTGTGGTGAAAAAAGGACACCAATTTTGTTTGGGAGCCATGTTGCACGACCGCGCAATTGTCAGTTAAAGCTGCCGAATCTCAAAAAGTGGCCCGTCATTGACCAGCAATATGGTCCGGGGATTAAGTGGTTAAAAAAATGTAATTCCCATAGCAACAAACAACGTTTTCACTTTTAGTGTATAACCTGTAGAGGTTAAAGTGGTTGTAAACCCTTACAGACCACTTTTACCTACAGGTAAGCCTAGATTAAAGCTTACCTGTAGGTACTAGTGATGAGCGGAATACGCCATATTCGATTTCGTGATAATTCGCGAATATATAGAAGAATATTCGCGAATATTCGTTAATATCGAATATTCGTGATATTTTATCAAAAAAAAAAATTGCGAAATTTCGCTAGTGCGAATGCGAAATTGATTGCGAAATTCTCGTCAACGCGCAAAAACGGAGATCATTTCCTGGATTTCTAAACTAATATGCACTAAACACTAACTCTACTTACACAAACTTATATGACTAAACTAAAGCTAATTTGTTTTTTTTTATACACAAAACACAGAAGGGCAGAGAACGCATTCGCGAATATTCGTAATACGAATATTCGCATTGCGAATATTCGGCAACATAAAAGGATCCCCTCAGCTACTCGGCCCAGGGTCTCTAATCATACCAGCAATGCTTTTAGACGTCGATGGAGATCACTAGGATGTGATCTGTTTTAAAAATAAATTAGAAAAAATACCGCGATATTCGATTTATTCACGAATACTTGAATATGCAATATTCGTAACGAATATTCGCAATGCGAATATTCGTGAGCAACACTAGTAGGTACAAGAAATATCTTCTAAACCTACACGGTTTAGGACAGGGGTGAGGGCCACTTAAGTGACTTGGTAACCGGTCACAAACAGAGCGGGTGGATGGCAGCCCACTCTACCCTATAGAGCGTTTGTAAATGGACACAAGTACATTTACATCTGCCACTCCTTAGAGGTGAATGGAGGGTCCAATTGGGTTGGACTGTGTGAAAGGGGCCTACGGCTGCTTTGAAACCGATGTACTACACACACCACGAGTGCAGCACATTTCCCCTGTGGCTTTCCTGCAGGTTAGCTGCACTTTGCCATAGACTTCTATTATATTCTGTAGGTGTGGTGCACTTTCAGAAAGCTCACCACACTCGCAGTTTATGGCTCAGTGCAGGTAAGGGCTCTTGCACACGTCCGTTCAGTTTTTTAGATCAGTTTTTTCCCCCTTCAGTTGATCCATTTTTTCGTCCGTTTTCCGTCCGTTTACATCCGTTTCCGTTCCGTTTTCCGTCCGTTTTTCATCAGTTTTTTTCGTCCGTTTTTTCATCCGTTTTTTTTTAGAACTTTTTTTTTTTTTTACATATTTTGATGAAAAACTGACGTTAGCGGATCGGATGGTAAACGGATCATCCACTAACGTCCGTTTTTCGTCCGTTCAGTTTTTTTGACGGAAGAAAAATAGGGTTTTCTTCCGTCCAAAAAAACGGAGCTTACCGCAGACGGATGTTAGCGGATGCTCATCCGCTAACGGACGCTAACCCATAGGGAAGCATTGAGGTTCGTTAACGGACGTCCAAAAAACGGACGAACTGAACGGACGTGTGAAAGGGCCCTAACTCGCAGGTGCACTACTCTGCACCTGCAGATCAGTTTAAAAGAAGCTCAGTAACCACTGCAGAACAGATATGCCCATATATACACCAATGTCTACGGAGCATGCAACATAGATAACGGCGCGCAGACGCACTGAGAGTGCCGTTAACATGACGTCATCGTGGCTCCGGCCAATCACAGAGCCGTAGCCGCGATACCCGATAGTCACTCCGGGAGACATGGCGGCGACGGAGGAGGCGAACGAGGTCGGCTGCGGATGCTTCGATCTCAGGTAAGTACTTCATAATGAGCTAGGGTGTATTTTTTTTTTAGATAACTTCCTCTTTAAGGCTTTGTGTACACTGCTTCTTGTAAATTGACATTTAGGAGCAGTTGAGCATTTTTTTTCAGTTGCCCCTGAACTCTCTATGTTATCTTATCAGTGCAAGTACACAGGGTCATTAGAGTCGTTCTAGGCAGTTGAGTTGTAGAAGCATTTTTTGGAAAGCAAAAAAAAATAAAATGCGTTCAGGACAGATGTTCAGAGGCATTTGAAACTTCAAATGCCTGCAGCAGCTTACAGGTACATTAAACTGGTGTTTAGCTGCATTTCGTTTATAGGCGTTTTTTAATGGAGTTACATATGTAAAGAAGTCAAAAGAGAACTATGGGCTTTGATTTACTAAAGGCAAATAGAATGTGCACTTTGTAAAGTGCATTTGCACTCTGCAAGTGCAGTTGCTCCATGTGACAGACTCACCCGGGACATCCCTGAACCATCTTATGTCTAAAATCATCCTATGTCCAATTGAGGCATAGGATGGAGAGAAATGATATTTTGGACCACCTGAGATGGGATTATTATGTATTTATTATCCACAATATTCCAGAATATCTGTAGAACTATTTACTGGTTGTTGATTTTGAACTCAACGGGTTAATTGTAAGAGTGACTCATTCATTGATGCCATCGTCTCCAGCCATCTTTCTGTTCTCTGTGCTAATTGACCATGCTATTGTGTGTGAAGATGTCCTGTATTTACACGTATGATAATGTGTATTGTATAGCAGGTGAGAGGAGTCAGGATGTCTACCTTGAAAGGTCATATCTCGGAGTCACCTCGTCTGGGTAAATGATTAGTTAATTACCTCATGTTAATTTATGTTCTGGTTACCTCTTTAAACTGTATATAAGGCTGCATTCTTGGTTCTATTAACTGCTTGCCGACCAGCTGCCGCAGTTATACGGTGGCAGGTCGGCTCTGCTGGGCGAGAACACGTAGCTATAATGTCACCTCGCCCAGCAGCCAAATCTATCCCCTACTTTGTAAACAATATAACTTTTGCGCAAACCAATCAATAAACCCTTATTGCGATTTTTTTGGGGGGATATATTTTTGGGGGATATTTATTACAGCAAAAAGTAAAAATATATTTTTTTTTTAAACTTGTCGCTCTATTTTTGTTTATAGCGCAAAAACTAAAAACCGCAGAGGTGATCAAATACCACTAAAAGAAAGCTCTATTTGTTGGAAAGAAAGAACACCAATTTTGTTTGGGAGCCACTTCGCACGACCGCGCAAATGTCAGTTAAAGTGACACAGTGCCGAATCGCAAAAAGTGGCCTGGTCTTTGACCAGCAATATGGTCAGGGGGTTAGGTGGTTAAACACTCCGGGCCAGATTCACGTACATCTGCGCATTATTGGACCGGCGTAGCGCACCGCCTTTACAATAGACTGGTGCAATGTAGCGGCGCAATTACCCTATTCTCGTCGGTTTTGCGCAGAAATTTGCGCCTGTGCAACGTTATTTCTGAGGCGCAAGGCGGAGTAATACAAATTGGGAAGGACGTGGGCGTGTTACATTGAAATGAGCCGTGACCCCATGCAAATGAAGGGCAGGCCGGCTCGCGCATGCGCGCTTGAAGCAGACCATGAATGAATGAATGAATTAAAACTTATATAGCGCAGCACATGCAAACTGAATCGCCTCATGGTCAGCATCTCTGTGCGCATGCTCACAACTCGGGAACGGCGCAATCAGTGAAATTGGAAGTGGACTAGGGCAAAATCGTGAACTACGCAGACATCATAAATAGACAGAGACAAACGCACTTCCTTTGCAAAAGTACATCCCTTTGTATCCCTCCCTATACAGCAAGGTGCTTTTGTTCTGTTGTTAGTTGCGTTGTGGTTTGCATTTGTGGACTGTGTGATCTAGTGTTTGTTAGAAAATATTTGTAAGTGATTTTTGGTGACTGCTTGTGAGAGTTTTTGGTTGATAGTTTCTTGTTTGTTTGTTTTCTTGCTTGATTTTTCCTGCTTGTTTTTGTGAGTGATTTTTCCTGCTTGTTTTTGTGAGTGATTTTTCCTGCTTGTTTTTGTGAGTGATTTTTGCTGATTGTTTGGGAGAGAGTTTTTGTATGAGTATGACGGAGAGAAAGAGGAAGTTAAATTTTACTTTTGGGGAGAAACAAATTCTTGCCCGGGCCATTTCCCAATATGGGCGTTTCCTCCACGGCCCGGAGAGTGCCAACACCACCCCGGCCCGGAGGCGTGACATCTTGCAGAACATTACTGACGAGGTGAATGCATCGGGGGGGGGGAGGCCCGGACACGGTCGGGGATTGAAAAGAAAATCAATGACCTCCGGCGTCTGGTCAGAAAGAAGCTTGCCAAAATGGTAGCCCATGCCAGGGCCACAGGAGGGGGCCCATCATGCCCTGTTAGGCTGACAGCGGAGGAGCGTGCGGTGGCCCAGACCTTCCATAGACAACAGGTGCCCAGCTATGACTCAAGTCATGAAGGCGTGATGCCAGGTAAGGTTTTTTTTCCCTATCAGGTGTGTAGCATGTGTGGGGGAGGGGGTGAAAGGGAATATGTGGCAAGAGTGTGGATCCTCCAACCTGTGAATCTTTTGTGTCATCCACAGATGAGCAGGAGGGTGCTGGGCCATCTGGGCTGACCGCACCATCCCAGCCTGATGAGGACCCCCCGACAAGGCCGGAGTCCTCGGAGGAGGTTGAGGGGGAGGAGTTTGAGGAGGAGGAGGATGTCATGTCAGCCAGTGGATTATTATTTTTGGAGGAGTCTTTCTCTCTGGATGGCAGCAGCCAGCCCTCCATAAGGGCTAGCCCCTCCCACTCCTCCCCAACAGGGCTCCTCTCCCAAGGGCCTCCCCTTTTCCCCGGCCACAAGCCTCAACCGGAGGCAGGAAGTCGTCCCAGAAGACCAGGGGGGTGGCCGAGCTTCTGCCCGCCAATCTGAGAAGGGACCAGGCCCTTCAGACCCGCCATCTGGGACAGGTCAGCCAGACCTTGGGGCAGATGGAGGAGAGCCTGTCCTCCATAAAGGATACGCTTAGGGACCAGGACTGCCACTCCCGGGCTCTTACAAACTGCCTAAACGCACTGCAGACTACAACAGCAGACGTTGGGCAGGATATGAGGGCCCTCACCCAGGCTATCCAGGCCAACACGGCATCACTAAGTGCTGGCCTGAACAGAATTGCCGTGGCCTTGGAGGGCAGGCCGCCAGGTGGGCAGAGACCAGGGGCTGCTCCTCCTTCCCCGGATTACCCCCCCCCCATGAGTCTCCCCTGAGGAGCCGGGGCCGTGGCCGTGGGCGCCCCAGGCGTGGCTCACGCCAACGGCATTAATTTGTTCTGTTCGAATTCCATTGGGATGGGGCTCTGATTGTATATGTAGCTTTGCACTGACGGGCCATATGAGGCCTTGGGCATCGACTATCACCTGTACGTTGATGGAATGCCAATGCTTCCGATTGCGGTATATGTGCTCTGTCTCATGGGGGGGCTGGAGTGCCACATGTGTGCAATCAATGGCCCCCACAGTGCGTGGGAATCTGGCAATTCTGGCAGCCGCAGGTCCTCAGTGGTGGGTTTGATGATTTGGTAACCATGTGTCTGAGGATTGCAGGGACAACCTGGTGCACACATCTGCTCACGGAGGATTGTGACATCCCAGCCACCACTCCACTTGTTCTTTGAAAAGAGCCACTGGCAAGGAAATAGAGTGTTGCCATGACCTTGACCAGTGGCTGCACTGCATGTGAGCGTTGTGTTGGGCTGGTGATGTCCTCCTGCAGGGTTGTGGTTAATTCCAGGATGGCATGAGGGGTGAATCTGAAAATGCGATACACCTCAGAATCACTCATGCCAAAGAGGTCTATGCGGGTGCGGTATATCCTCTCCCGTGCCCTCCTCTGTGCCCTCCTCCTTCTTTGCTCGTCTAAAGTCAGTAGTATAGCTATGAGCGAGGATGTCCCTGGCATGTTGGCATACAGATTGTTGGGCAACACGTGTGACTGCTCTGCTCCTCACTAACGGTGTTGCTTTCTCTGACATGTAGACGAATTGTCTAATTTTAGACCACCTTTTATATGGTCTAATTTTAGACAGGCCGTACAGCTGTTGCGCACAGCGCGTAGCCTGCGCTGCACCAACGTTCTTTTGTGGATCCCCGTAACTCCCTCATTAGCATATTTGAATAGCAAATCAATGGTGTGTCTAGCGCAGTTTTGCGCGGACGGATGCGCCTGTCTAACGAAATTACGCTAGACAAAAAAAAAGTAGATTTCTTGCGTATCTCGTTTTGGGGATGCGGAGTATCGAAACGCATGTGCATATTTAGACTTATGCCGCGCATCTCCTGTTACGCCGGCGTAATCGCTCTGTGAATCTGGCCCTCCATGTTTAGAACACAACAAGTCTCGTCTCGTTGTGTGTTGAGGGCAGCTGGAATATCTGATATCTATATCCAGACTGATAGAAAGCGGTATATGACAGAAGTACTTAATCAAGGGGGGGACGTTCCGTTACACTACAGAACTTAGTAAATAAGGTAAAGCTTCACTTTGCAAAGAACACCCAATCACGTGCAAGGAAAATAAAAAAGTTTTGCTGGCACATGATTGGAAATCAGCTTTGCTTTGCTCATTTACTATGCTCTGGAGCAACTGCAGTCTATTTGTCTTTAGTAAATCAACCCCTATGTGTTTTCTTTTTTTAAATTACAGTATGAAAACATTCAAATGATAGACTCCGCTACAAATAACACAGGCAGCTCTTTTTCCAAACTTTAAAAAAAAAAAAAAATGTAGCTTTTGTTTCCAACTGATACAAGTAAAAAGTTTTGCAGAATAAAAATAGCAGCGCTTATGTGGAATGAAGAATACTGTACTGGCTAAATCATTCTCCTTTTCTATGAATACTATTGATATGTGCAATGCATGAGGATCTGCAATCATCAGCCTTGCTGCTCCCAGTTCTGATCAGGCAAATCAACTAAGCAAATACAAAAAAAAAATGCACTTGCATAGTGAAGATCACTATATATGTTTTTATGAATAGTCATTAAAAAATCTACTTACGAAGGTGATATACAAATGTGTCCCAATTATATATATATGTATATATAATATAAGTGGGAGATGCTGAATAATATACACTATATTACCAAAAGTATTGGGACACCGGCCTTTACATGAACATGAACTTTAGGGGCCAATCCTGTGGTCATGGGATATAATTAGGCAACTGGTTAAAATACACAGCCAAAAAAAGAAAACATAGAAGGAGCCTTCATGGTGACCCTCTTAGATTTAGTATAGCACACCACTTCGACACCCACCATAAAAAAGACCCCACATCACTCAAGGTCACAGCTGTCCAACCCATTCCAAGTACCTTACCTGAAGGTGAAAGTTTCAGGGAACTGTGTGCACAGGAGACGTACTGGATATATAAATTAAACAGTTTAACACCAGAAGGCCTAAACAAAGAACTAGAGGTGAACACCATGCTATAGTCCCAGGCCCCATCGGTCCACCCCGATGACCTTTTGGATCATCCAAGTGCACTATTTAAAATATTCAACACATTTAATATATCTATTATTTCACACAACACAAGTTCTTCTAGACTATTTTACTTTGTAGTTGATCTTTTTTTTTTACGCTGGATAAAACATTTATTTAAAAAAAATGTATACAAATAAATAACTATGCACATATTAGCCTTTAGATAAATAAACAGATAGATATGAACAGATAGAGAGTGTGTTATTAAATAAATTGTTATACTTCTTTTTTTGAAATCACACATTTTTATGTATTTATTTTTCCAAAAAAAAAAAAAAGTTTTATTGAGGGAGATAATCCACATTACAATAGCATATTCTAACAGATATGTAGTTTTGTGATAACAAAATGGCATTTGTTATAAATGCATGTAATACAATTTATGTAGCGGTATAAACAAACAGCAAGAACAGTAAAAAAAACAGTTATTATGCCTAACACCCAAAGAGGGTTTTTACAACTAATGAAAGCTCATCTGTAATGGGGTTTATGGGGGGGGGGTGATGTTATGAACAGTTTGGAGTATCATTTTGTCTTGTGTTGTAGCAGGGCTTATGGCATGCCTCCCAACATTTAAAAATTCCACTGCGGGACATTTTTGTTGAGTGTGGGGGGGGGGGGGGGGTGCCGTGGATCGGATCGGCGGATCAAAATTGTTGAGCGCGGGGGTGGAGGTGCCGGCGATTGGATTAAAGTTGTTGATGAGCGGGGGGGGTCCTCATTATTGTTCAGACGTGTAGCTATATTATAAAGACAAAGCCTGAATAGAACTATATAATAATTCTGTATATGCGTGCTACATACCTCCGGATTAAAGTTGTTGAGCGGGGGGTTGCCGCGGTGGATCAGAGTTGATGAGCGGGGGGATCCTCGTCCTAGTATTGTTCAGACATGTAGCTATATTATAAAGACAAAGCCCGAATAGAACTATCGAATAATTCTGAATATGCGCGCTACATACCTCCGGATTAAAGTTGATGAGTGGGGGGGTTGTCGCGGATCAGATCGAAGTTGATGAGCGGGGGGGTGGGTTGCCGAGGATCTGATCCAAGTTGGTTCAAACTACAACTCCCAGAATGCACTGCAGCCGGCCACTGTGGCTGAATTTACCATTTACAGGAAAAAAATTGCAGAAAATGGGGGGCCTTGCGAGATTCTAAGTGCATTTCCGGGACAGCGGGAAAGCCCTCCCTTTGCGGGAAAATCCTGCCCATTCCGGTGTCTGTGGGGTGGATTTGTTTCTAAAAGGGTTACTGAGGGGATGGGTTGGGGTGGCTGGTTATTATCACACTAAAGGGGTGTTTTCACACTAAAGAGGGAGTAGCAATTCACTGTTGAATGCTAGTACATATGCCAGGATTTGGAGGATATATGGAGGGAGGAAGGTAGGTCGGAGGGGAAGGAGTGAGGTGAGGAAAGCAAGCAGCCTCTCAGCGAGCCTCTGAGAGCCTGACCAGGCCGCTCCCACCCCCTCCACACCCCAGTGGTCCAGTAAGCGTAGGGAGGCAGAGCAGAAAGCCGCTGACTAACAGTCAGCAGCTCTCTGTTTACGGAGCTGTGTGAACTGAGCAATCGGTGGTGTTAGATCGCCTGGTTCTCAGTGTTCTAGGTGTCGGGTGACAAATGCAGCATCAGAGCAATGCTGCATCTACCTAGGTAAGTATGAAAAAAACACATAATATTCTCCTTTAAAGTTGTCTCTCCTGAACTTAGAAAAGCAGCATATTTTTTTTTATTTTGTAATTATTTTTGCCATTAAAATATATACGCAATTAAAAACTCTTGAATGCCTGTATCATTAAAGAAAAGCTTTGTGTATCTCAAAGAAAACTGTCTGCATAATACATTTATATTATAAACAATTGTAAATGTTTTCCTTCCTACTGGCCTACCGAATACTATGGCCAAAATCTATTCACATCACTCTTCTGCGATTGTGTTACATGCAGCGCCATAGATAAGAACAAAAGCAGATGTCATTTTTTATGGTTTCTTAGTGAATCAGTAATGTGTACTGGCCAGAAAGTTTCACAAATTCTCATTTATTTATTAAATGGTTTTATACAGATGCATATGTTACATTTGGCAGATACCATATACAATATTCCCTGCTTATTTTGTCTTCACTCTGTAGTTCTGTCATTTATTTTTGCCTGTAGCTTTCTGTTAAAGAATAATTTTAGATTTAGGACACTGTAGTGTAATTTAGATTTGAACATTTTAATTATAATGGCAATACACCTAAACACAGACCAATACTGTTACATCTTCCTTTACTTTGTAGATGATGGAAGTAATGTTATGTAACAGGAGCTATGTGCTTGGCTGCAGACCTCGGCTTGAGTCCTAAAGCTGGGAAATGAGGGAGCACCTCTGTTCTTTACTCCCTTGTACTTGTCTGAGCTAAATGCATTTACCCATCCCTTTAGAATACTCCAGTATGGGTGCAGCCAGGTTTCCAGCAAATGTTGTCTATCGGAGGACACCCAGCATGGCACCCAGCCCTAACCAATGTTCCTGCAGCCATATAATCTATACCACATCTTGCTGGGTGTCAGGACCCAGTGTGGCCAACCATGCAGCAGTTCCTTTCTAAAACGTATATTCCCATGTAGATTAGGAGGAATGGAATGTCCACATCATAGTTGCCGTTTGCTTTACTAGATAAAACTCACCGTATTTACAAATAGTTTTTTCGGCCTTTCTGATGAAGGTGGCATATTCCCCCAAGTCCTGTCATCAGGGCAGGACTTAGGGTGGTGGGGGCCCCTGGGCTTGAGTCACTTTCGGTCCCTACCTTCTATACATTACTTTAATCCCCTGGCGGTATTTCCGAGTCTGGCTCAGGGTAAGATTTCTGTACCAAAAGCGGTATCCCCGAGCCCGACTCGGGCTCGCCTCGCAGCAGCCATACACAAAGTTACTTACCTTGTCCCTGGATCCTGTGATGCCTCCCCGCTGTGTGTGAGCGAGCGGCGTCCTCGCTCGATTCACACAGTGTCCGTGTGTGCCACCGATCTCCGTTCCCTTTGACGCTACGACGCACGGGCGTAGAATGGCGCCAAATTCAAAAAAGTAAATAAACACATTGCATACAGTATACTGTAATCTTATAGATTACAGTACTGTATGTAAAAAGTACACACCCCCTTTGTCCCTAGTGGTCTGCCCAGTGTCCTGCATGTACTTTTGTATAATAAAAACTATTCTTTCTGCCTGCAAACTGTAGATTGTCCCTGGCAACCACAAAGTGTCCCTTTATGTCAAAACTGTTTTTTGACCAGCTAGAAAACAGCGATAATAAATTATAATCACTTGCAGAATTGAGCGATAGCGGTTTGTGGGGAAATTTGTCATAAAAAAATAAAAGTAATGACAGCGACAATTCTGCAACTGAGCAAATTTCAGTGATTTTGAGTTGATTACATTATTGAATAATTGTTATTATAATTATATTATTATTTGTTATAAATATTTATAATTATTTATTATATTATAATTTATGATTTTGTTTTTCAAACTTTTTCATGCCTACTAGACTCTTGTTTGGACAGATTTAAGTAAGTTATTCCTAAGGATTACAGGCCTACAATTTAAAATGCCAAATTTCCTTGCAAAATAATGGTACCGCTTTCAGCACCTAAAATCTGAAATAATCATACCACCAGGGAGGATAAATAGAACAAAATGATACATAGACAAGCTATGTATTAGAGCTACACAATTCTGGATGAACTGAGAATAAAAATAGAGATCACGATTCTGAACAAACAACTAAACAAAATTAGCGGACATACAGGGGTGGTCAGGGAACTTTTCTTGTTAGAAATTCTGATTGTGTGTACGTGGCATTAGTGTTCATTGATGGGTTAAAAAGGAAATTTTATAAAGAAAAAAATCCCTCTTTTATTTACCTTTCAGGTGGCTTTAACTGACATGAAATACAGATCGAAGCTCATCCCTTTGATCTGCAGATGAATGAAATGGAGCAGATAAAAAAGCAATAATATAACTTTGTATCTCTCTATCTCACCTCAAAATGGTGCTTTTAAATACAGTCTCAGATACAGTGCTGGATTAAACTCTATGGAGGCCCCTAGGTAGTGGAAACCTTGGGTCCCCCCTTGCAGGTTTTTTGGGGGTTTCTCGTGCAGGTGTTCTAGTGGGATGACATTTAACTAAGACATCAGCTGCTATATGGAGATTACCATCACCAGGGCCGATCCTAGGCAGGGTGCGCAGGGTGCTTTGTGAAAGCACCCGGGCTCTCACACTGGGATTGCAGATGAGGCTTTTTTCAGGTGCTATTTTTAACGCTAAAGTGCCTGAAAAAACACTCCAGTGTGAAAGGGATCTAATGGACCATCTTCTGTACTATTGTCTGCAGTCTACAATCTATCTTCGCCCTCTCTTCGAAATCATCGGTAGCCAAAAACTACTTTATCACTCATATGCAGACGACATGCAACTGTATTTTCGCATCTGCAACAAAAAGGATCATCATCTCAGTCTAGAGATATGCCTCTCTTTGATAGAAAACTGGATGACAAAGAGTTATCTTAAACTCAATAGTTCCAAAACAGAACTTCTTCTGTTTCACACTAGTCGTAAGAATCAACCTGCAACAACCTGGGCACCTCCGCCCATTCTGGGCCAAATCATCACCCCCTAGCTCCAAAGTCAAAAGTCTCAGGGTCATTTTCGACACCTACATGACAATGGATGCACAAATAGGATCAGTAGTCAGCGGATCTCACCATCTGCTGCGCCTACTACGCAGACTTATTCCATTTATTCCTAAAGAAGACGTAGCAGTCGTGGTGGAAACAATTGTGAACTCCAGACTGGACTATGCAAACGCCCTCTATCTGGGACTCTCAAAGTACCAAATCACTCGTCTGCAAGTCGTTCAAAAACACGGCTGCCAGACTTGTGACTGGGAAAAAAACATGGGAATCAATCTCACCTTCGTTGAGATCCCTTCATTGGTTGCCAGTAAAAGACAGAATTGCTTTTAAAGCACTCTGTCTGACACATAAGTGCATCCATGGGAAGGCTCCGCAATATCTATGCGAAAAGATAAAAGCTCACAACTCCAATCGCGTTCTGCGATCCACCAACCAAAATCTGCTCCAGATACCCATAGCCAAATTCAATTTCAAAGGAGAAAGAAGATTTGCGCTCCAAGGTCCCAGACTATGGAACGCTTTACCAACCAGCATTCGGTTGGAGGAGAACCACCTTGCCCTGAGAAGAAAGATCAAAACTCATCTCTTTTAATATCAAAGGAGAAAGGAACAACAAGCGCCCAGAGGTGATTTAGTTCGCATGTGCTGTGCTATATAAGTTTCTCATTCATTCATTCATTCAGTCTCTGACCATCTCCTATATCATGTCTGCAGTCTCTGATCATCTCCTGTACCATGTCTGCAGTCTCTGACTGTCTCCTGTACTATGTCTGCAGTCTCTGATTATCTTCTGTACCATGTCTGCAGTCTCTGACCGTCTCCTGTATCATGTTTGCAGTCTCTGACCATTTCCTGCATTATGTCTGCAGTCTCTGACTGTCTCCTGTACTATGTCTGCAGTCTCTGATTATCTTCTGTACCATGTCTGCAGTCTCTGACCGTCTCCTGTATCATGTTTGCAGTCTCTGACCATTTCCTGCATTATGTCTGCAGTCTCTGACCATCTCCTGTATCATGTCTGTAGTATGTCTGGGGGTCTTTCTAACAGACTCTCTAACAGAAGCCCTCTAAGTGTCCATCAGAGAGGCCCCCCTCCAGGTTCCAATAAAGTACTCTGCTTCTCTTCCTTTATTTTGTTTATTGTTAAGAGATCATGTAAGGATCCCAGGGGAAGACTTTGTGGGGGAGCATTTCTGTGGTTGAGTCATTGCCATAAAAACATTTGTAAAGGGGAGGAGTTAGTAAAATGACCACACCGATGTGGGGGCGGCAGAAATATTTCTGCACTCAGACGTGGTGTGACATAAGCTGGGGAGATCACATAGCCGCTCGGCTCCTCTCGCAGAAGCCCTGTCTTTGAGCTGCTCGTTTTTAGAAAGGATTTACACAGTGTGGTATGCCAGCCAGAGGTGTATTTAGGTTTTGTGCTGCCCTAGGCCAGACTAAACTCGTGCACCCCCTAATTTAAATATGACCCACCCCTTCCTGTTGTTAAAGACCCACCCTGAAATTTACGAGTGAGGACACTAGTTCTGAGGGCCTGGGGGGGGGGGCGCGATGGATTCCCTTAATTTACTTAGATTTCCTCTTACTTCCTGGTTGCCCATAGAGCTGGGATGGTAAAAAATAAACTGACAGGGGCTATAACCCTCCCTTACTCTACCCAAAATGAAAAAAATTGGAAGCGCCCCCCCACAGTTGTGGAATGCCGGCCGCCCGCATACCAGAAGCAGCGCGGCCGCTTTTTGGGGGCGCTAGACTAATTTTCCTAACAGTGTAGCGCAAGCCGGCGAGGACTCTTTTCGTGCTGCCCCCCTGCAAAGTGCTGCCCTAGGACTGGGCCTTGTTGGCCTAGGCCAGGATACAGCTCTGATGCCAGCCTCTAATAGAGAGGCAGGCAGTGACAATTTTTTTATTTTTTTTCAATAATAGCGGTGGGGCAGAGCAGATACAGAGAGTGCGCTGGCAGGCAGAAAGGAGGAATTAAGGGGGAGAGAGGAGAGCAGAGCAGGGCAGCGTATGACGGAGGGATACTCTTTGACTGTGGTAAACAGGTCTGAGCAGCCCTGGTTATTGTGGTCAGTATAAAGAGGGGCATACAGGAAGTGGCAGGTTCAGGGAGTTTTTTTTTGGGTTTAGAGGGGGGGCAGATTACACAGCACAAGCACTATGCTGTTTAATCTGCATTAAAGGACCAGGATTTTAATTTTGGGTTAACAAACACTTTAAATTGTTATTAGGTAAATTATATTATTACAGTATTTTCTCTATTGAGTCTGTAACCACTTAAAGTGGTTGTAAACCCACTTTTTCGACTTTTACCTACAGGTAAGCCTATAATAAGGCTTACCTGTAGGTATAAAGAATATCTCCTAAACCTATACGGTTTAGGAGATATTACCCCCGCTGATTGCAGCGGCGCATGCGCAGGGGGGAATCTACGGCCAAAGGACCGGCCACCGCCGTCCTGGCCGGATTTAAATCTCCCGCACGCACGCGCGGGAGTGACGTCATCGCCGCTCCAGCCAATCACAGCGCTGGAGCGGCGATACCCGGAAGACACGCCGAGTCAAGATGACATCTCGCTCGGCGTGCACCAGGTAAGTTCCCTACACCTCGTTCCGAGGTAAGTATTTCATAATAAACTAATATGCGGTGCATATTAGCTCATTATGGCTTTTCCCTTGCAGGTCTAAAAAAAAAATATATATTTTTTTGCGGTTTACAACCGCTTTAAGGACCTTGGGTGTTTTTCAGATTTGGTGTTTACAAGACTAAAACAGTTTTTTTTTGCTAGAAAATTACTTAAAACCCCCAAACATTATATATATTTGTTTTTCTAACACCCTAGAGAATAAAATGGTGGTCATTGCAATACTTTTTGTCACACCGTATTTGCGCAGCGGTCTTACAAGCGCACTTTTTTTGGAAAAAAAACATTTTTTTTAATTAAAAAATAAGACAACAATAAATTTGGCCCAAATTTTTTATATATTGTGAAAGATAATGTTACGCAGAGTAAAATGATACCCAACATGTCACGCTTAAAAATTGCGCCTGCTCGTGGCATTTTACCCTTAAAAATCTTGATAGGCGACGTTTAAAAAATTCTATAGGTTGCATCTTTTGAGCTACAGAGAAGGTCTAGGGCTAGAATTATTGCTCTCGCTCTAACGATCGCTGTGATACCTCACTTGTGTGGTTTGAACACCATTTTCATATGCGGGCGCTACTCACGTATGCGTTCGCTTCTGCGCGCGAGCTCGTCGGGACGGGGCGCTTTAAAGAAAAAAATGTTGTTTTCTTATTTTTATTTATTTTAGCATTTTTTACACTGAAAAAATAATAATTGGTCACTTTTATTCCTATTACAAGGAATGTAAACATCCCTTGTAATAGAAACAAGCATGACAGGTCCTCTTAAATATGAGATCTGGGGTCAAAAAGACCTCAAATCTCATATTTAGACTTACATGCAAAAAAATTAAAAATAAATGGAAATTTTGTCATTTGAAAAAATGACAACAAAAAAATGTGCCTTTAAGACGCATGGGCGGGACTGACGTTTTGACGTCACTTCTGCCCTGCTAAGCTATGAGGACAGGTGGGGGCCATCTTGCCCTCACTCGCATCCCCACACAGCAGGCAGCAGGACCCAATCGCCTCCGCTGCTACCGCCGACTCCGGTAAGCGGCGGAAGGCGTGGGAGTGTGGCGTGAGGGTGATCTCGAGGCGAATCTGCCACGGAGACCACCGTTATCGTTAAGGTCGCGTACACACGATCGAACATGTCCGCTGAAACTGTTCCGCCGACCAGTTTCAGCTGACATATCCGATCGTGTGTACGACCTAGCGGATAGGTTTTTCCAGCGGACAAATTTCTAAGCGTGCTTTGAAATTTGTCCGCTGGAAACCTGTCCGTCGGACATGTCCGCTGGTTAGTACGCCTAAGCAGCGGACATAAATCTCCCGCATGCGTCGAATGGATTCGACGCATGCGTGGAAGTATTTTACTTCCTGAATTGGTGACATGGCGGTGTCAACGTCACCGCCACGTCACCGCGTTATCCGTCCGAGGGGATTTTGGTCCGATGGTGTGTACACGCCATCAGACCAAATATCCGAGGAGACATGTCCGCTGGAAACGGTCCGTTGGACATGTTCAGCGGACATGTCTCCTCGTCTGTATGCGGCCTAACAGGACCGCTCATGCTAAAGATGGATACCTCGGTTATGGCAGAAGCTGCTGCCGTTACCGAGATATCTAACTTTAAAATACCGACGTATATGTACATAACCGGGTCCTTAAGTGTAAATTCAATGTGGGTGATAGCGCAAATTGTAAAAACAAATCATAACATACACAATGGGCGATATATAAAGTGCACAAAAGTGTACAGTGCCAAACACAAAAAATATATATCAGGGACAAAAATAAGTCCAAAGAAAGTGCAAAAACTTGAATATGTGCACTAATATTCCATAGTGGTGAAAACAGTGTGAAAGGATGTCCACTTGATCAGAGAGATGTTAGGGCTCTTTCACACGTCCGTTCAGTTCGTCCGTTTTTTGGACGTCCGTTAACGGACCTCAATGCTTCCCTATGGGTTAGCGTCCGTTAGCGGATGAGCATCCGCTAACGTCCGTTAACATCCGTCTGCGGTAAGCTCCATTTTTTTGGACGTAAGAAAACCCTATTTTTCTTCCGTCAAAAAAACGGAACGGATGAAAAACGGACGTTAGCGGATGATCCGTTTACCATCCGATCCGCTAACGTCAGTTTTTCATCAAAATATGTAAAAAAAAAAAAGTTCTAAAAAAAAAAAAAAAAAACGGATGAAAAAACGGATGAAAAAAACTGATGAAAAACTGATGAAAAACGGAACGGAAACTGATGTAAACTGACGGAAAACGGATGAAAAAACGGATCAACTGAAGGGGGAAAAAACTGATCTAAAAAACTGAACGGACGTGTGAAAGAGCCCTAAGGAAAAACACCACCACACAGCGCGTCTGGTCTCCCAGAACTCTCACCTCCAGCAAGTGAAAACAGGCATATAGGATAATCCTCTGTGTGGAAACCTCCCTGGATGGTCTTGTTCACCACCACGGATCGGTGGGAAGGTAGGTACCTTAAACCTCAGATGACAGTGGAAAAAGAGGAGGGGGAAGGCAAAAGCCTCCAATCGTGTATTATCCTTGGTATACAAATATTTAATAAGAAATTGCACTTACAGGTAAATGAATAAAATTTGCATGTAAACAACGGTGATCGCAGTGCTTGTAGCACGTCACTCACTGCACGTCTTTCCCTTCCCATTAAGTGGTTAATGAAACTTTTTTGTTTCTTTGAGTTGATTCTTTTTTTTCTATCTCTTGTAAACAATTTAAGAAAGCTTCATTGTAATTTTCTTATATATATATAATATCAAATCAATATTATTTTGATTCATTATCGTGGGGCCTAAAGCAAATGCGACGGGGGTTGTGGCATAGGGGCAGAAGATCATTAGATGCTACACATGCCCTGTGTACTTCCATTAAGTTTTAGACATGTGTAGCATATCCAGTGTCCACAGCTGGTAAAGATAACTTTCCTGTTAAAATTCTGCTTCATGGAGAGAGTCCTACAGTGGCCAGAGTGGAGATCGGTCTTCCTAGTACCCATGGGGGCCTGAATGACGTAGTATGTGTCTGAGGAAGATTCCTATACCTGCCAAACTAGACTGCAAATTAAAGCGGAGTTAAACCCAGGAAAACAACATTTGACCATATATTTTAAAAACAATAAATAAAAAAAAAGTAAAAATAAATAAATAAAAAATACTCACCCGAAATACCTGTTGCTATGCGGAAGTCCGTAATCTGCCTCTTCCACACCGCGGTGTGTTTTCTTCTTCTTCTGCTTGTGAATGGGGCGTGCTGCTTTCTGGGAGCTGTGTGTGTTCTCAGAGAGCAGCCGCCCATTCACAAGCCAGCGTGAGATTCACGCATGCGCAGTAGGAAATGGGCAGTGAAGCCGTACGGCTTCACTGCCTGTTTCCCATAGTGTGAATGGCGGCGCGGGACCCGGCGCGATCGTGGGATCGGCATCGGGGGGGCCGTCAGCGCGGGCAAGTAGGACAAGGTAAGTGTCCTTATTTAAAGTCAGCAGCTACACTGTTAGTAGCTGCTGACTTTAAAAAAAAAAAAAAAATTGCGGCTGGAACACCCCTTTAAAGAGTGCAGTTTCCATTCTCTGCTGTCATATGCCAGTAAGAATAAGATCACCGTAAACTGTATATATACATTTTTTAGGAGAAATGGTTATCAGCAAGAAAGTACGGTAGATTGTTTTACTACAGCTTCAAAAGTTACATTTACTGTATCTTTCCAACAGAGAACTTTATTTTCATGTTTTCCTCTTGTTGCTGTTATAAAATATCTGGTACTGGTAAAGTACAGGCTGTCAGATGCTGTATGTCTGTAACTGCACATCACACATACTGTACAGGAATGGATGAGCTGCCTTGGATGCAAACAATTCATGTTTGGGCTGCTTATCCATTCCTGTTTATATGTAACCACTCAGATGTTCCTCTTCCTTTTACCTACTCTGGTGATACAACAGAGAATAGGGGGGGGGGGGGGGTGATAATATCAATCAATGTCTGTGAGGGTTAATAGATGAGCATCAAAGAACATGCTGCCAGTAACATCCATTAGCTCCTATATTCATAATGATGTCATCCCTATAGTCTGTGAAACTACAGACTGATACAAACGGGGGGGGGGGGGGGGGGGGTGTATGTCAGGTAGGAAATGTTTGTTGGTCTTATGCCACGTACTCACAATGGGAATTTCCAACAACAAATGTTCAATGTGAGCTTATATTAATATTGGACATTTGCTGTCGGAATTTCCAACCACAAATGTTAGAGAGCTGGTTCTCAATTTTTCCGATCATCTGTATGAAATTCCAACACACAAAAATCCTACACATGCTCAGTATCATTGAACTTAATTTTTCTCAGGTCGTCGTAGTGTTGTACGTCACTGCATTCTTGAGATTTTACATTTCAGACAACATTTGTGTGACCGTGTGTATGCAACACAAGTTAGAGCCAACATTCCGTCGAAAAAAAATCCACGGTTTTGTGGTCGGAAATTACGATTGTGTGTAGGCGGCATAACAGTCAGAAGTATACAGGAGCACATACAAGGATGTTTTGCAGTGCGCAGTGTGTGCTCTCTCCTGTTGCCCTATAATGAGCTCACTGGCTGCAAAAAGCGAAAGGAAACACCAGATATAAGCAGGGATGGACTGGCCATCGGGACTACCAGGAGTTTCCCGGTGGGCCGATGGCTCAGTGGGCCAGTTGTCACTCAGGGGCGTTGGGAGGGGGTGGCTAGAGCCCCAAAAAGTCTGGAGTCTCACCCCCAGTGTAAACATCCAGTGATCGGTGGACAAGCGGAGGTGTGCAACCGCAGTGAGAGTGGAGCTGTCAAAACTAAGCACCGATAGTGCTTAGATTTGACAGCTCCACTCTCACTGCAGCCGCACGCCCTGATAGTGATACCGATGTGCGGGACCCCTTCGTCCAGTACATTTGCAAACACTGCCTGTATACACTCTGACATTCAGAGTGTATACAGGCAGTGTTTGCTATGTACTGGGTGAAGGGGCCCCGCACATCGGTATCGAGTCGTGCAGCTGCAGAGTCTGACTGCTGGCTGGGGACTATGGGAGGAAGGTGGCAGCGCGACCCACAACTACTACACATGCACGGTTCCAGTGCAGGCTGCAGAGTATCGCTGCTGGAGGGGGTGAATGGCGGATGGAGTGCATGTGCAGTATGACAACAGTGAACCTGTTTACCATCCTGCCTGGGTGTCCTCTTCTCTCCCGTGTAACTCCTGCTTCCCCCCCCCCACAGCTGCTTTCATCCATACAATGCAATAGAAGATAGAATGTCAGAGCAGAAGGCAGAGCTGTCCAACTTTTCAAGTTAAAAAGCCTGTGATTGGTTGCTAGGGGCAGTATCTGTCTGTTACATGGATAGTTGAACAGCTCCCGCCTTCTGCTTGTACCTATGTAAGGTAAGGGAGGGGGCATTGACATAAAGGGAACTGTGTTTGTTGCAAAGAAAGATGATGGCTGTAAAGGATACCAGAAAGGAGGGGAATGTGAAAGGAAGTGGGTGTCAGGGGGAAGGTCAGTGTATGTGTCTGTGATTTTTTTTTTTTTTAATATACAGCATTGGGGGGGGGGGGGGGTAAATGCACTGCCACTGGTCATAGTAACTGATGTATTAATGCACTGCCACTGGTCTTAGTAAGATGTATTAGACCCCTTTTCACACTGAGCCGCCCATAGCATTGGTGGTAAAACGCTGCTATTTTTACCGCCAACGCTATAGTGGATTTGCAGCGCATTTCGGCTGCTAGCGGGGCGGTTTTACCCCCTGCTAGCGGACAAGAAAGTGTTAAAACCGCAAGCAATGCGCTGCTGGACAGGAGCGGTGGAGAAGTAAAAGCCTCGGGCTTTCACACTGGAGACAACGGAGCAGCTGTTTCAGGGTGGATTGCAGGCGCTATTTTTAACGCTTTAGCGCCTGCAATACGCTCCAGTGTGAAAGGGGTCTTAATGTACTGCCACTGGTCACAGTTACAGATGAATGAATTTACTGGTCACAGAATAAAAAGCAGTTTATACTTACAGTGGAATGTTTTTACTTATGTTTTTTTTTTTTTGCGCAATTGCGTATAGTTTATACACTGTTTTTGTGTGTGTGTTTGCAAAAATTAAGTGGGCCAGTCTGGATGAAGTCCAGGGCCAAATTTTTGTCCCAGTCCACCCCTGGATATAAGCAGCCGGTGTTCCTTTAGATTGTGTAACGGAAATGACATTCCCACCAAAAAAATACTGCGCATGCGATATGTGTTCCAACAATTGTTCCACAGGACTATGCATTCCAAACACTTCATGACTGACAGGGTAGCAGAAATCTGACAGAACACCCATGCAAACTTCCGGGGACCATCTGGCCCGTCGGATTCTCTACAGTTAACTTCCGGTGCTGGTCGATTCCTTCTCCAGTTCACCAATTGCAGGGGCGAGGCAGTAGAAGCATCGAAGGGCGACGGGAGGGGATGCCACTATTATTGTTCTTATGGTGCAGGGAATCGCCGGCTGTAAAAGAAGATATCTGAATGATGCCTGTAACTGCAGGCATCATTCAGATATCGCCACTTAAAGTCTGCAAATTCATTTAACGGCGTTCGGGGCGGGAAGTGGTTAAAGATCTAAATAAATAAGCCCCTGTGAGCCTATATGTATAATATGATGCAGACTGAAAATACAGCTCAAGGAGGAGTGGAACAGAGAAAGCCTCCATAGCATCAGCAACCTATTTTTCCCTAGCTCAGGTCTTTTAGTACCAATACTGCATGCACTAATTGTTTCATAAACCGTAGAGAAATTCTAGGTACAGATAAAGAAAGAAATAGGAAAGGCATAGGAACCTTTTTAGATTAACATGACTCAAAGAATCACAGGGGATATGCAGAAATTGTGATCAGCCCACAATTTCTATTTCAATAACCACGATGGATGTCTCCTCCCTGTGGGAATCTCCTATAATTTCTGCATGCAAGTAATTGCTTCAGCAGGAATTCCAGCCAGCACAGATAAACTGATATCCCAGAACCCTCCAGGCTTCTTCTAATAACTACTACAGAGTGAGACTGCTGTGTATTGACTGGGAGTTAAAGCATGACACTTACACTAATGGACTGTGTCTTGCTTTTATATAATGAAAGCAACATTGCAAACACCTCTCATACTAATTTATTACATTGGGATTTTAAAAGGGAAATTTCAGTGTAGAGATATGGCAGTTGCCATTAGTGACTTGTTTTTAAAGAGACCCTTTCAGATTGCCCGATACAAGTACCCCTGCAAATGCTCGGTATCGGCACAGATACCGATACTAGTATCTGTACAACCCTAGTAAAAAGAAAAAAAAAATGCCTAAGGCCTCGTACACACGATCGGACATATCCGATTAAAACGGTCCGCGGACCATTTCCATCGGATATGTCCGATCGGGAGTTTGATCCGATGGCGTGTACACACCATCGGATCAAATTCCCCGCCGCCGGACGGCGCGGTGACGTGGCGGTGACGTTGACGCCGCCACGTCACCGCACCAGGAAGTTAAACACTTCCGCGCATGCGCCGAATCCATTCGGCGGCGGCGCGGCGGCGGTGGGGGACGACATGTCTGCTGGTAAGTGTACTAACCAGCAGACATGTCGGCCAGACAGATTCCCACCGGATAGATTTCAAAGCATGCTTTGAAATCTGTTGGGTGGAGAAATCTGTCCGCTAGCCCATACACACGAGCGGAGATGTCGGCTGAAACGGTCCATCGGACCGTTTTCAGCGGACATATCCCCTCGTGTGTACGAGGCCTAAGTGTCCGTGTCCAGTGGGATGAAACAATGACCCGGTGTCAGTGGAAGTAAAAACTGCCCTGACATTAGTGGAAGTTAAATATGCCTGGTTTACAGTAATCAGTGGAAGTAAAAGCATGCCCAGAGTCCATGGTCAGTGAAAGTAGAAAAATGTCCTGAGACGGGTGGAAGAAAAAAATGCCCTGCTTTTAGCGGCCAATTAGAGGAAAAAATACCCTAGCCTTAGTAGTCGGTCAAAGTAAAAAATGTCAGTGGTTAGGAAAAAATGTCAGTGGTTAGGAAAAGTTGACCTCTTGTCATTGGAAGTACGAAATGTCTTTGTGTCAGTGGTTAGTGAAATGAAAAAAATGCCCTGATCTCAGTGGTCAGGGGAGAAAAAAGCCCCAGTATTAGAGTAAAGAAAAACGACTCCTGTGTCAGTGGCCAATGGGAGAAAAAGATTCCTCAGTCTTAGGCCGCATAAACACGATCGAACATGTCCGCTGAAACTGGTCCGCAGACCAGTTTCAGCGGACATGTTCGATCGTGTGTACGGCCTATCAGACCGTTTTCCAGCGGACAAAATTTTCCAAACATGCTTGAAAACATGTCCGCTGGAAACCTGTCCGTCGGACAGGTTCGATGGTTAGTACACAAACCATCGGACCAAAATCCCCCGCATGCGCAGAATCAAGTCGACGCATGCTTGGAAGCATTAAACTTTGTTTGTTCATCACGTCGTTGTGTTCTACGTCACCGCCTTCTGGTCCGAGGGGATTTTGGTCCGATGGTGTGTACGCACATCAAGCCAATAGACAATTCAGCCTTGTCCGATGAAAACGGTCCGTCGGACAAGTTTCCTCGGACATGTCTGATCGTGTGTACAGGGCCTTAGAGGTCTGTGGAAGACAAAATTATCTGGTACCGATGTGGTCAGTGGGAGTAAAAAATGATCCAGGGTCAGTGGAGAAAAGAATCCTCGTGCCAGTGGTCAGTGAGAGAAAAAGGTGTTCTGTCTTTGATTGTCAGTGGGAGGAAAAATTGCCTCATCTCAACCTCTCCGGCCTAAACTTACACTGTTCTTCCAGGTTCTTGTAAGGACCAAGAGAATTAATGACTAAACATAGTGGAATGATCTAGGTCAGGGGTCTCCAAACTTTATAAACAAAGGCCAGATTACTGTGCTAAAACTTTAGGGGGGCCGAACTGTGGACAGTGGGAGAATAAAATGTCCTGGCATTAGCGGGAGTAAACAATGCCCCATCATTGATATTAGGGGGGTAATAGTGCCCCATTAATGGTATCAGTGGGAGATATAGTGCCCCATCATTGGTGTCTGTGGGAGGAATAGTGCCTAATCATTGGTGTCAATGTGAAGAAAAGTGGCCCATTGTTGGTGTCAGTGTGGGGAATAGTCCCCCATTGTTGGTGTCAGTGGGAGGAAATGTACCCCATCATTGGGGCTAGTGAAATAAATAGTGCCCCATCACTGTGCTTGCACCAGGGATAGGAATCAGGGTCCACAGGTCTCTAGGATTTCCCTCAAGTTGCAGAAGAGTCTGCAAAGTGTCAGTTGGCTGAGAGCGCTGATGAGCAGACAGTCGGCAGTCCTTTCTTGGTCATGACTAGGGATGAGCTTCGTATTAGGGTCAAACTCATGTTCGACTCAAACATCGTATGTTCGTTCGTTTGTCGAAATATGAACAAAACGGGTCGTTCGCGCCAAATTCGAGTTATGTTTTACAGACCATAATTCACTGCGGCATCGCTGGCTGATGATTGGCCAAGCATGCACTATGACCCGCATGCTTAGCCAATCACAGCTTGCAAAAAACGGAGAGCCATAGTTGGCCAAAGCCAGGGCTTTGGCCAATTATGGCTCAGGGGGTTTAGTACACGCCCCACACTATAAAAGGCCGCCTGCAGGTCGGCCTTGTGGAGTGTGTTGCGGTGGTGGTTAGAGATAACAGAGAAAGACAGAGAGAGTGTCATTTTTTTGCAGGTAGATAGAGCAGGCAGGCAGGCAGGCAAGTCAGTTAATGTTACAGTGTGTAGAGAATATATATACATCCCGGGTGTTGTACATATATTTATACACTGTATAGTTTAGCTAGATCAGTTCTTCCTAATTTACTGGCAGACAGGTGATTGTGCTATTTAAAGATGTTTTCACAGGCATACTATAGACACCCAGCAGGTACAATATTTAAAGGAATTTTTCATTTCTTTATTTAAGCATCATTAAAATCACTGATCCTCTCCAATGATGCTTACATTTTTTAAAAAAAGGAAAAATTACTTTTACTTCTTAAGGACCGCCGCATGTACATTTACGTCGGCAAAATGGCGCGTACAGGCACATTGGCGTACCTGTACGTCCCTGCCAAGACGTGGGTCGGGGGTCCGATCGGGACTCCCCCTGGTACATGCGGCGGTTCCCGTGGATGTGCGAGCGATCCGTGATGAGGGGACAGCTGTTGGTTTCTGTCCGCCCCCTCCGGATCGCTCCCCGCCAATCAGCAGAGCCCCCGCTGTGTCGCTTCCTCTGCCTATGTAATGTAAACATAGGCAGAGGAAGTGATGTGAGCTCTCCTCTCGGTGGTATTTTCAATCCGCCGAGAGGAGAGAAGACTCGCACAGTAAGTCGCCCCAACACTACACTGACACCACACACATAGGCACATTTAACCCCTTCCGATCACCCCCCCCCCCCCCCAACGCCCTGTCACACTGTCACTGATTGCAGTGATCATATATTTACTGATCACTGCATTTAGTGTCAGTGTGACAGTTAGTGTGACAGGCAGTTAGTGTTAGGTCCAGGGTAGCCCCGTACCCCCCCAATAAAGTTTTACCCCCTTGATCACCGCCCTAGTTAACCCTTTCACCCCCTATTGCCAGCGTCACTAAGCGATCATTTTTCTGATCGCTGTATTAGTGTCGCTGTTGCCGCTAGGTAGCTAATTTTTTTTTTATTGCAATTTTTTTTTTTACTAAAGACATGTGGCTGAATACATTTTGGCCTAAATGTTTGACTAAAATTTAGTTTATTCGATTTTTCTTATAACAAAAAGTAAAAAATATATATATATTTTTTTAAATGTCGCTCTATTTTTGTTTATAGCGTAAAAAATAAAAATCGCAGAGATAATCAAATACCATCAAAAGAAAGCTCTATTTGTGGGAAGAAAAGGACGCAAATTTTGTTTGGGAGCCACGTCGCACGACCGTGCAATTGTCTGTTAAAGCGACGCAGTGTCGAATTGTAAAAACACCTCTGGGCATTTAGCAGCATATTGGTCAGGGGCTTAAGTGGTTAAATATTGTACCTGCTAAGTGTCTATAGTATGCCTGTAAAAATGTCTTTGAGAACTGGGGTCTTGCCTGAGGGAACATGTATCAATGGAAAAAAAGTTTTAAAAACTGTAGTTTTTTCCATTGATACATGTTCCCTGGGGCAAAACCCGGGTTCTCAAAGACGTTTTACGACAATAACTTGCATATTAGGCTTTAAAATGAGCACTTTTGAATTCGAACGTTCGAGTGCCATAGACGTCAATGGGGTTCTAAATGTTTGCGCAAACGTTCGGTCCGTTCAAAGGTTCTGGTGCAAACCCGAACGAGGGGGGGGGGATGTTCGGCTCATCCCTAGTCATGACCTTTCGTCAGAAGCTGGCCGAATGACCAGCTTCTTTCGGACTGGCTGCTGTACACCCAGGCTGAATTTTGGCCGGTTCAATAGAAACTGGAGGATGCTGCCCGACATTTGGCCCGTGTGTACTAGGCTTTATGTCTATAAAGTCTCACTTTAATGAAAATACATCACTGATTATGTAGCTCAAGCATTTTAATGCACTTTGAAACTTTGGTAATTGCTTTGTTATGCAATTACCTCTTTTAATCTTATAATGTACTCATCAAAACACATTAGACTTTCCTGTGGTAAACTACACCCATGGCATATATGTGAGTCATATACACTAGTTTATGCAATGTTTCACTGATTTATATTACCCTAGGTTATTATCAATAAACATGGCATGATTGTCTCTTTTTTTGTGCTGCCAGTGATCATATCATGCTGTTTATGCACACACAGCAGTATCTGCTTTGTGCATAAACATATGCATTAAACTAAAAAAAACGTTCAAGTTCATGTCACAATTTTATTTGTAGAATGAATATGTGGTGGTTGGACTACTATTAGTTCCATACAGTTCCATACAGACGATCAGAATTTGTGTTAGAATTTTTTTTCATTGGAAAAAAAGAGAACATGTTCTCTTTGTCTGTCGGAATTTCCGATGGAAAAAATCAATGGGGCACACACACGGTCGGAATATCCAATGAAAAAATTACGTCTGACTTTTTTCATCGGAAATTCCGATCGTATGTACAAGGCATAAGTGGTTTATTACATAATACTGTATAATAGTGCTAAGGGAAGCAATATATATTATTTAAATAAAATTATTACATAAAATCATTTATGAACAGCGGCAACCTGTTTTAAAACTGAGCATACTAAGCATACACACGTCCGGTTTTCCCGGCCAAAAGCTCTCTTGCCAGTTTTCCTGGCAGGAAAACCGGTCGTGTGTACAGGGCTTTATACTGCTTGCATTTAAAAATGAATTGTCATGCTGTTTTGCTAAGTACATAGCTAAGAAGTAGTTTGTGCATTTTAGCGCTGCCTGGAATTCAGCTTTAATGCAAAGTTATTGTACTGTTACAGCATCGGAACCTCTGTGCGCATGTGCAGTTACCAAATAACTGTCCCATAATATTGTATCAATTCAATTTACATTAAAATAAATACATACACACGTTATTTAACCACTTAAGACCCGGACCAAAATGTAGGTAAAGGACCTTGCCCCTTTTTGCGATTCGGCACTGCTTCGTTTTAACTGACAATTGCGCGGTCGTGCGACGTGGCTCCCAAACAAAATTGGCGTCCTTTTTTTCCCATAAATAGAGCTTTCTTTTGGTGGTATTTGATCACCTCTGCGGTTTTTATTTTTTGCGCTATTAACAAAAATAGAGCGACAATTTAAAAAAAAATTCAATATTTTTTACTTTTTGCTATAATAAATATCCCCCAAAAATATATAAAAAAACATTTTTTTTCCTCAGTTTAGGCCGATACGTATTGTTCTACGTATTTTTGGTAAAAAAAATCACAATAAGCGTTTACAAAATAAGGGATAGTTTTATTGCATTTTTATTAATTTTTTTTTTTTTACTACTAATAGCGGCGATCAGCGATTTTTTTCGTGACTGCGACAATATGGCGGACACTTCGGACAATTTTGACACATTTTTGGGACAATTGTCATTTTCACAGCAAAAAATGCATTTAAATTGCATTGTTTACTGTGGAAATGACAGCTGCAGTTTGGGAGTTAACCACAGGTGGCGCTGTAGGGGATGTGTGACCTAGTGTGTTTGTTTACAACTGTAGGGGGGTGTGGCTGTAGGTGTGATGTCAGCGATCGCGTCCCCCTATTACAGGGATGACGCGATCGATGCTGCGGCCACAGAGAAGCACGGGGAAGCCGTGTGTACACATGGCTCTCCCCGTTCTTCCGCTCCAGGGACGGATCGCCGCACTCCAGCGGCGATCGGGTCCGCGAATCCCGCGGTCCCGGTCCCGGAGCTTCGGACCGGGTCGCGGGCGCGCGCCCGCGGGCGCGCCCCCGCCCCCCACGGCTGGGTACTAAAATCAACGTATATATACGTTGATGTGCCCAGCCGTGCCATTCTGCCGACGTAAATGTGCAGTAGGCGGTCCTTAAGTGGTTAAAGGAAATAATAAAAACGAAAGGAATACAACATATTCCATTAATGAATTTCATTCTAAACAAAGACATCAGCCCCAACAACATATTACAATTTGTCAGGAGGATCATAAATAATTTTTGTTCTTTGTTTTACCATCTGCTAAAGGTATATATTGAATACAAAATCAGTTTACTTTGATTTATCATACTTTCTCTTATTTTAGTCAGATGTACAGTGTTCATGGTGTCTCTTGTTACAAACCAACCATGCCAGAAGAAGTAAATATTTGATAAGATATGTTGCAGTAGTTGCCAAGGTTTCCTTTAGGATGGTCTTCGACTTATGCTTCGTATAAAATATTCATATTATCATTTTATCCTGACTGAGAAAATTGCCAATACCTGTTTACCCCTAAGTCATGCACATCAGTAACTGACTAAAAGATAGCATACTGTATAAAAATACTATAACCGTATAGTCAGTTTTTAAGGTGGACCTGAACAGACGCTGACATCCGACGCGCTCCAATCCACTAAAGTCTGATGGATGGAAACAGACTCTACGTTCCGTGTTCATCCGATCCCCCATAGGGGAGAGCCGCGCTCTGACAGGTCCGTCCCTGCACAGTGTGCAGAGATGGAGCTGTTGTCTGCTCAACAGAGCGATCCCTGCTGAGCAAAGCGAAGCCCGTACACGGGCATGTGCGTGTGAAAGAGCCCTTATGGAGAAGTCAGACTTACCCGAGAAATCACTAGCGTCTTCTTTTTTTGTTATTTTTTCTCTATTAAAAGACTATGGTGGAACGTGAGGGCCACCCTGATATCCCGAATTAACATACTCAAAACAACCTCAGCTGAAAAGACAGACAAGGTTCTGGAGGAGTTTTCCCTCGCAGAACGTCAGTATGATACTGACCCAAAGCCTTAAACTGCAATCTAGAGTGGTTAATCAGCTGCAACATGAGATGTCTAGAAGAACACTTTTTTTCTCTAGACAGAAACACTTTAAGCATGGAGAGAGAGAGCAGGAATGCTATTAGCATACAAGGGTCACAGCGAGGTTAGACCCCAGTAGTGATCTCCCTGTGAAACCCATCAGGTGAGATGGTGATTGAACCTATAGCAGTAACAGCAATGTTCCCCAAGTTTTTAGCTCTCTATACACAACCACTACATCGGCTGATTCAACACCTATTGGACTCACCTTCCGACAACTGACCCCAGCCCAGATAGAGACACTTGAAGTGCCATTAACGACTAAGGAGATAGCAATGGCAATTGCCATTTTCCCCAGACTCAAGTCACCCAGGTCTGATGCATCAAATTGTATTCCAAACACAGTGAGACTCTCCTACCTCAGCTGCTTGCCCTTTACACTCATCTATTTGAGACTTTCACCTTACCAGCATCCATGAGGGAAGCAGTAATTGTGTTCATCCCTAAACTGGGCAAGGATTTGGGCCTCCCAGAGTCAAATAGACCCATCTCCCTCCTTCAGGTAGATATCAAAATACTGGCAAAAATGTTGGCATTGCGCCTTAATCAGGTTATCTAACAGTTGTGCATGAAGACCAGGCCAGCTTCAGGCCAGGCAGGAACACCTTATTTAATCTTAGAAAATTGTTCATAAACATGCAAGCCCATCACGATAATGTTGGAGAGAGTGTAGCGGTAACACTTGACACAGTCAAGGCATTCGACTCGGTAGAGTGGAACTACCTGTGGAAATGCCTGGCACAATATGGCTTTGGCCCTAAATTTGTTAGATGGACCCACTTGTTGTACTAGGCCCCAATAGCCAGAATAACAGCTAACTGTCTAGAGGCACCAGACAGGGCTGCCCTTTATCACCCCTACTATATGCCTTGGCCAGGGAACCCCTAGCAATATCCATCAGAGGCAATCCATTGATGCAGGGCTTACATGTGGGTGATCTATAAGAAAAAATAAGCATGTATGCTGATGACACATTACTAAATCTAGCAGATTCAGGACCCTCTCTAGCTGAGGCCCTACAAACAATTGAAAATGTTGGCTCTTTTTCCGGGCTCAAGAACATCTTTGAGAAGTCACAAATTCTCCCACCCGTTCTTGCTCCCCAAACCAAACTACAGACCCAATTACCTCTACGACGAGTTAATAGTGTCAGATAGTGTCAGATACTTGGGGATGAGCGTGACTAGGTCACCGATCAACTATGTATCAAACAATATCGAGCCACTGTTCGCCCTGATTAAATCTAAAACACAAATATGGGCGTGCCTCCCTCTTGGGATACTAGGTCGTATCAACCTCTTAAAAATTATGCTTTTTCCTAAAATTCGATATGTATTGTGGCACACCCCTGTATATTTCCTGCTGAAATATTTCAAAACTATAGACGCAATTCTCAAACCCTCTGTTTGGGGGGGAAAACAGACACAAATTGCGACTACACAAAAACCCCACTGATCTGGCTGGTACAGCCCTACCGGACTTCAGCCTATACTACCTAGCATCTCAACTATCCAAATTGTTCCATAAAGAGGCTGACAGGAAGAGATTCACTTTTCTCATGTGCCTTACCTGGGCCCAGCTGACAACGGACCCCATATGCGCCATAGCAGCGGGTATAGAAAACACTACAAAACAAAAAGGAGCATGATTCCCTCCTTAATCACTACACAAAGATATGGAGACTGGCCCCGTACATAACAACTACTCTCCCATCTGGCAAAATAGAGCACAAGAATTCTTAACTGTACCAGATTAGGAGGCTTGGTGTAGAAGGGGAATTTTTTATCTCTTACACTTACTCAATGCTGGCACACTGAAAACTAAAATTAGAATTTACTCTCCCAAATCGCATGTTTTTCTGATTTCTACAAGTTCGACATGCCATCCACTCCCAATTCCCAGAATCAATACCTAATTCCACACGCAATCCTATAATGGATGTAGTCAAAAGTGAAGACCCTCAGAAACTAATATCCACATTCTATAACATGCTATATACACCCTCGTCTACGAAAATAGCCTATAATATAAAAACACATTGGGAAGGAGACCTAGGGACCCTAGAAAATGAAGACTGGAATGAGGCACTTGGTGAGTGTGTACCCCGAAGGGGAGTGTGCCCCACTTGTGGTGTCAAACTGGGAAGAGGTGTAGGATTCTTTACAGACTGCTTGCACTGTATCACTCTGAGACTCTGCTACTTTATGAATGCCTATATATGAAGTTGGATATTCAATCAAATTTTCAACAAAGCGCTGTTTATCATTTTGACGTTTTTCAGTTCTTTTTGATCTATATTGTTATATGTGTTTTAAGGGTCTTCTGATTCTTGGATTTTAAATAGCTGCTGTTTCTGTGGTATATCCCCTGATAGGGGGAGATATAGACACCTTCTCTAGATATCAGATCCTCTGCTGTTTTGAATTAATTATTTATGTTTAATTTTAAGACAATTTTTCATTTTTGGCGCTGAGTTGTACCACTAGGCCTGGCATTACATTTTTTTGATATGTGTTTAGAACTGTAAACATGTCACCCTCTTTCAAGTACCTCCCAGCTAGGCCCGAGTCATGTATGCCACTTTTTTCAAGTTTACATAATCGGGAAAAAGTATGTTGATGCTCTAGAAAAAAAATGTCACTACACTATAATAATCTCTGTACCTATTTAGGAATTTTATGTATTGTATATATGTCATGTGTGAACTGATTGTACTGAACAAAGAAAGTGTGCATTAGAAAATTGGACATATTTTTGAGAAATAAAAACATTTAATAATAATAAAATAAAAAACTATGGTGGAAAAAATCTCAGTCAATAATTAGGTTGTGAACTGAACTGCAAAATCAAATTTAAGTTTGCCCATCTCTGGTCATTCCTCAGTTCACAGAACTCCCTTTCTCCATTGCTGTCTGTAATGCCTTCCGATGAATTCCATCGAAGTTTACATAGAGAACATGTTCTCTTTTCCTCCGATTTTTCTTTTTCATTTATTGTGCTACCAAACATTAGGAGATACATTTAAAAAGATACATTTGCTTTTCAAGATATTCCCTGTTTTTTTGTCAGCCTTTTGCACCAGGTTTTTGCATTCATAAAAAGTACAAGAAGCAAAGGGAGTGAATGCGATAGAAGATTAAAATGCTGACGCTTGAATCACACCTATGCATTTTTAGAGCTTTTTGCATTTTGCAGATTTGCACTACAGTCCATTTACCATGATTTCCTATGGAACACTTTCTGTAGTGCAGTTCAGGAAAATGCAAAAAGCACAAACAATTACATAGATGTGAATCAGGCATAACATCCCCTTTAATAGGTTATCAAATGTACAGCCAATTTACCTGTCTTTGGCATGTAACATTTGCCATAATGATAATGCAAAGCATTTAAACGAACAATAATGGGAATAAAGATGTGTGACAAGAAGGAGTCAAGCCTGGGTGTCTAATATTCACTAACTGATCCTCCCCTGCTAAATATGCCCATCTGTAATCATAACTAGACATGTGCATTCGTTTTCGTCCGAACACATTTTCGTCCGAATTTTAGGACGAACGATAACGAAAGCACAGACAACGAAAACCGAAAGATCCGACATTAACAAATGCTTTATTTTCGTTTTCGTTGCGGTCGAATGTGCCTAACCTTAACTCTATTAGTCCAATATTATTCTACATAGAGAAAAGATTCGACATAGACAGACATGAAGATTCGGCATAGACAGACATGAAGATTCGACATAGAGAGAAAAGATTCGACATAGACAGACATGAAGATTCGACATAGAGAGAAAAGATTCGACATAGAAAGAAAAGATTCGACATAGACAGACATGAAGATTCGACATAGACAGACATGAAGATTCGACATAGAGAGAAAAGATTCGACATAGAAAGAAAAGATTCGACATAGACAGACATGAAGATTCGACATAGACAGACATGAAGATTCGACATAGAGAGAAAAGATTCGACATAGACAGACATGAAGATTCGACATAGAGAGAAAAGATTTGACATAGAGAGAAAAGATTCGACATAGAGAGAAAAGATTCGACATAGAGAGACATGAAGATTCAACATAGAGAGAAAAGATTCGACATAGAGAGACATGAAGATTCGACATTGAGAGACATGAAGAGTCGATTTTTTTTTTTTTTTAAGATTCTGTCTAATCATTTTTTTTTTTTTTTTTTAGAACATTCGACAGACACCAAAAGCCTTCAATGACAGACTCGACATAGAGAGACATGAAGTTCCGACATAGAGAGACATGAAGATTCGACATAGAGAGACATGAAGAGTCGAATCTTCTTCTTTTTTTTTTTTTTTTAAAACATTCGACAGACACCATAAGCCTTCAATGACAGATTCGACCTTAATTTGGATTTTCGGACGAATGCATTTTTTTAACAAAAAAATAAATAAATAAAAACAAATTTTGGGAGTAACTAAATAAATTTATTTTTCGGACGAAAACAAAATTACGAAACAAAATATTTCAGTGTGCACATGTCTAATCATAACACGCTGAAGTATTCCAAAAAATTACCTTGCTATTTAAATAATTTGATACAAAAGTTGCTGGCCAAGTAAAATAGTTCTATATTAGTGGGTGTGCTTCAATCTAAAAAAAGGGGGGCGGGCACACAATGGTGTCTAATCCCTATAGATAAATGTGATAAGTAAGGATTAATTTGTCATCACTATAGTCGCTGAGTTATCGGGATCGCTGGACTATTGGTTTACAGCAGGGGTCTCCAAACTTTCTACACAAAGGGCCAGTTTACTGTCCCCCAGGCCAGTGGGAGTATAAATTACCCTTGTGTCAGTGAGAGTAAACAGTGAATCTTTGGTATTAGGGGGAGAAATAGTGCCCCATCATGGTGTCAGTGGGAGGAATAGTGCCCCATCATTGGTGTCCGTGTGAATAATAGTGCCCCATTGTTGGTGTCAGTTTGAGGAGTAGTGCCCCATTAATGACTTCAATGAGAGCAATAGTGACCGATTGTTGGTGTCAGTGGGAGAATTAGTGCCCAATCGTTGGTGTCAGTGGGAGGAATAGTGCACCATTGTTTGTGTCAGTGTAAAAAATTGTTTCCCATCATTGGTGTCAGTGGAAATAATTGTGCCCCATTGTTGGTGTCAGTTTTAGGAGTAGTGCCCCACTTCAAGGACTTTAATTAGAGTAATTGTGCCCCATTGTTGGTGTCAGTGGGAGAATTAGTGCCCAATCGTTGGTGTCAGTGGGAGGAAAAGTGCCCCATCGTTGGTGTCAGTGGAAAGAATAGTGCATTATCCTTGGTGTCAGTGGGAATAATAGTGCTCCACAGTTTGAGCAGTAGTATCTCATCAATGACTTTAATGGGAGAAAAAGTGCCCCAACGTTGATATCAGTGGGAAAAATTGTACCCTATCGTCAGTGTCGGGGGGAGAAATAGTGTCCCGTTGTTGATGTCAGTGGAAGTAATAGTGTCTTGTATTAGTGGAAGGAAAAGTGATCCAAGGGCCAGATAAATGCAAGAAAAGGGCTGCATACGGCCTACGGGCCACAGTTTGGAGACCACTGGTTTACAGGATCGTATAATACATGAATAAATGCACTGTAGTATTATATATAATGTACTTGTAAAAAGTTAGAAATGTCCCATATTGTTGTGCTGAGAGAAATGACAGCACACTTGCTAGTGTTTAGATCGAAATTTTCCATAATGCTATACTATTGGGAGAAATTACACATAATGAGAAATGAACACAGTGACTTCTACGAATGGCAAAGCAATTCCAGCACTGAAGAGTTTATCTAAATGGAATACTGAAACAAGATAACTGGATGTGGCCCACAATTTCGTGAAATTGTGTGTACTATCTTTAATGATGCTGTATATGGTTGCCAGTGTATAAAAAGGGTGCCAAGCTGTAAAAGACAGAGGACAAATGTACACTTTGAGTACTTTCAAGTATTTATTATCCAAGGCTGATGCTAGAATCTACAATTGTTGTGGCAATGCAACAAAACAAGCAATTAAGCCCTGTGTACTGTATGTGCACCATTGTGCTGATCTAGGTAGGTAGTACAAAGTGCCATGGCTGTGCACAAACTGAAAACACATTTTAATATCTCAGACACAGGGGGTTATTTACTAAAGGCAAATCCACTTTGCACTACAAGTGCAAAGTGTACTTGAAATTGCACTTGGAAGTTCAGTTGCTGTATATCCGAGGGGGACATGCAAGCTTGCACATGATTGGATAATAAAATCAGCAGAGCTTCCCCTCATTTCAGATCTACAGCTCAAATTTACAACAACTACACTTCCAAGTGTACTTTCAGTGCAATTTCAAGCACACTTTGCACTTGTAGTACAAAGTGGAGTTGCCTTTCGTAAATAACCCCCACAGTGTCATTGAACCTTGAAGGCGTGCAATTGCTTGATTCACAGGTGTTGGGTTTTTGGTCTATATATACCAACCCTTGCCAAAATGTCAACATGCAGATTCCAGTTATGCTTTTTACTGATGTACATTGTATGTTGTGCTGTCCGTCACATACACCTGACCACTGCACCCTGTATGCTATGTTGTATGTCACTATTAGCTGCTGCATTTTTAAAGGAGATACTGACACTTTTCCATTCAAGGCAAAAATGGCAGTGGTTGTGTAAAGCTGCCCACCAACACACTGACTCACCTCAGCAGCTCTTTCCTACCACAGCAGCAAATGCAAAACATTTGGTAGGGCAATTCATTCATACAACGCAATACAACATCTTCAATACACCAGTGAAAAGACATTCAACTAATAAATTATAAATGCCTCTATTAGTCTTTCGAATATATGTGCTTAAAGGTATCTTCCCAACTTGCACCACTGTGTTCAAAATAAAATAGGTGATAACAAGGACGGCTCCTTGTCTACTGAGGAAGCCCAATAGGAGGGCGTAATGCATATAAGTAGGAGGAGCCAAACTCATGACGTCACATAAAAAATATTTCAGCATCAGTGGTGACCTAAGGATTTAAAAGGCGTGTTTTACATATCTTTTTGTGAGTGAATTTTATCCCGTTTTAAGCAAATAAAAAGTTTATATACAGAGAGCACTATGTCTCGCCCCCCCTTTTTTTATTTCATGTTATGTACTATGGATGATGAGTAATGCCATGTACACACGATTAGTTCGTCTGATGAAAACGGACCAATGGACCGTTTTCATCGGACGAACCGATCGTGTGTGGGCCCCATCAGTTTTTTTTCCCATCGGACAAATGTCAAAAATCCATGCATGCTCAGAATCAAGTCGACACATGCTAGAAAGCATTGAACTTTAATTTTTCTCTGCATGTCGTTGTGTTTTACGTCACCGCGTTGGACACGATAGGATTTTTAACCGACAGTGTGTAGGCAAGACTGATGAAAGTCAGCTTCATCGAGTATCTGATGAAAAAATCCATCGGTTCGTTTTCATCACACGAACTGATCGTGTGTACAGGGCCTAAGGCCACGTACACACAATCAGTCCATCCAATGAGATCATTTTTATCGGTTAACCGATGAAGCTGACTGATGGTCTGATGTGCCTACACACCATCGGTTAAAAAAACGATCGTGTTAGAACGCGGTGGCGTAAAACACAATGACGTGCTGAAAAAAATGAAGTTCAATGCTTCCAAGCATGTGGCGACTTGATTCTGAGCATTGACTGAAGGATAACTGACCGATGGGGCCCACACACGATCGTTTGTTTTCATCTGTTTTGATCGATCGTGTGTACGCGGCCTAAGAGTATACTTTGACCAACCAAATTGGATCCAGGAGGAGGAAGAGAGGTACAGAGACACCCAGAAGAAGAGTGTATAAGGTGAATGACACTCTGTAGTGGAGTCTGATTCTGGAGGTGACATTTTGCATAGAGGTGACATACCATGGACCATATTTGTGAAGATTGCACTTGCTGTCACAAGTTTTTTGAACCCAGTGTTGCAAGTTGGGAAGATACCTTTAGGCACGTATATTCAAGAGAATAATAGAGACATTTATAATTTATTTGTTGAATATCTTTTCACTGGTGTATTAAAGACAATGTATTACGTTGTATGAATGAATTACGCGGCACTGTAATATATCATTTACAATAATTGGGGTGCAATCAGTGGAAACGGTGTAAGCAGCAGTTCAGTCGCTTTGTACTATATTTTATTGTTATTTAAAGTTGGAGTCCCATATTGATTTATAACTTAGGTAGAGGTTGCATTGATTGTGTTACACTTATTTTAAATTTTTTTGCAAAACACTTGCCGCTTCCAATGGAGGAAACATGAAAAGAATGCACTTCTAAGTCGAGTAACACCAGTATATTCTTTTAAAAAATGTGGCTAAAAACACACAGAAAGGCAGTGTCAAGCGAGCTCATCGTCACATACAGACGTGGTGGCAGGTCTTCTTTACAAAACATTTTAACTGCCCATGGGGCTTTAAATGAGGTACAACACAAACAATGAGATAATTAAAGGGGTGTTCCAGCCGCAATTTTTTTTTTTTTAAAGTCAGCAGCTACTAACAGTGTAGCTGCTGACTTTAAATAGGGACACTTACCTTGTCCTACTTGCCCGCGCTGATGGCCCCCCGATGCCGGTCCCACGATCGCTCCGGGTCCCGTGCCGCCATCCACACTACGGCTTCACTGCCCATTTCCTACTGCGCCTCCGTGAGTCTCACGCTGGCTTGTGAATGGGCGGCTGCTCTCTGAGAACACACACAGCTCCCAGAAAGCAGCGCGCCCCATTCATAAGCAGAAGAAGAAGAAAAGACACCGCGGTGTGGAAGAGGCAGATTACGGACTTCCGCATAGCAACAGGTATTTCGGGTTTTTTTTTTTTTTGCAAGATGAGCAATTGTTGTTTTCCTGGGTGGAACTCTGCTTTAAATTAAAACGTTCATATTATTTGATAAAACAAATATATATATATATATATATATATATATATATATATATATATATATATATATATATATATATATATATACAGTAGCTGATCTATTATAACTATATTCGGAGTTCCATATCTTATACACAAATATTGATGTTAAAATTTAATGAACATAATTCACTTCCTCAGGCGTAGATGCTACTGACATGCTGTCTGCAGATAAAAAAATAAAAAAATTGATAAAGGTATCAAATTTGTAAATCTTAATGTGTAATAACACACGCATTATTGGGGGAAGGGGGAAATGCAACTACAGTTTAGCTATTGTGGCTAAATCCAGAAACCACTACTATCAGATCAGCTTAAAGTTAAATTATTATTCAAGCACTTCCAAATTGGGTGTCTGCGGATCACTATTCATATATATATATATATATATATATATATATACACACAGATATATATAGAGATCTATCTCTCTACATATATATACCTATCTATATATATAGATATAGATAGATCTATCTATATATAGATATAGATAGATCTATCTATCTATCTATCTATCTATCTATCTATCTATCTATCTATCTATCTATCTATCTATCTATCTATCTATCTATATTATACATAGATATATAGATATATATCGCTATATATCTAGATATAGATATATATATCTATATCTATATCTAGATATAGATATAGATATATATATATACACAGTATATATATATAGATATACACACAGTATCTCACAAAAGTGAGTACACCCCTCACATTTTTGTAAATGTTTTATTATCTTTTCATGTGACAACAGTGAAGAAATGACACTTTTCTACAATGTAAAGTAGTGAGTGTACAGCTTGTATAACAGTGTCAATTTGCTGTCCCCTCAAAGTAACTCAACACACAGTCATTAATGTCTAAACCACTGGCAACAAAAGTAAAGACACCCTAAGTAAAATGTGCAAATTGGGACCAAAGTGCGGCCACCATTATTTTCCAGCACTGTCTTAACCCTCTTGGGCATGCAGGTCACCAGAACTTCATATTTTGCCTCTGGAGTCCTATTTCACTCCTCCATGACTACATCACGGAGCTGATGGATGTTAGAGACCTTGCGCTCCTCCTTAGGCAGCATTCACACCTTTGCGTAGGCGATTTGCGGCGACAAAAAATAGGCGTTTTGTACCACGATTTGCGGCGACAAAACGCAACATATTTAACCGCGTTTTTTTTACAGTCATTGTCGGCTATGCCGAACACCGAAGCCGCCCGATACGCGCGCCGAAAAAGGGTCCGGGATTTGTTTGAAAGTCGTCATTCGGCGTTCTATCGATGTACGGCGTTCTGCGTTAGGAGATGTGAACAGTCTCCATAGAGAACAATGCAATTTTGACCCTCCGGTGTATTGTAGCGTTACGCTTCAGGCGTAAAAACGTCTAGGTGTGAATGGAGCCTAACCCTCAGCTTCTTTAGCAAGGCAGTGGTTGTCTTGGAGGTGTGTTTGCCGTCATTATCATGTTGGAATACTGCCTTGCTGCCCGGTCTCCAATGGGAGGAGTTTAAACTCTGCACCAGCCACCACACCCACCTGACACCATGTGAACCAAATAAGTTTATCTTGGTCTCACCAGACCACAGGACATGGTTCAAGTAATCCATGTCCTTAGTCTGCTTGTCTTCAGCTAAGGATGAGGCTTCCTTCTGGGACGACAGCAGACCAATTTGATGCAGCGTGTGGCGTATGGTCTGAGCACTGACAGACTTATCCCCCCACCCCTTCAACCTCTGCAGCAATGCTGGCAGCATTCATACGTCTATTTTCCAAAGACAACCTCTGGATATGACACTGAGCTTGTGCACTCAACTTCTTTGGTCCCCCATGGTGAGGCCTGTTCCAAGTGGAACCTGTCCAGTTAAACTGCTGTATGGTCTTGGACATTGTGCTGCAGCTCAGTTTCAGGGTCTTGGCAATATTCTTATGGCCTATGTCATCTTTTTGTAGAGCAACAATTCTTTTTTTTCAGATCCTCAGAGAGTTCTTTGCCATAAGGGGCAATGTTGAACTTCCAGTGACCAGTATGAGAGAGTGAGAGTGATAACACCAAATTTAACACACCTGCTCCTCATTCACACCTGAGACCAGGGAGGGAAAATGGAAAATTGTGCCCTATTTGGACATTTTCACTTAGTGGTGTACTCACTTTTGTTGCCAGCAGTTTAGACATTAATGTGTGTTGAGTTATTTTACACTGTTATACAAGCTGTAGACTCACTACTTTACATTGTAGCAAAGTGTAATTTCTTCAGTGTTGTCACATGAAAAGATATACAATATTTACAAAAATGTAGGGGTGTACTCACTTTTGTGAGATACTGTATATATCATTAGAAAATTGATATAAAAGCACATTATATATAATTTAAACCTTTGTTCACATTTCTTCAGTTACTTCCTAATTTGTAGGCTTAGGCAAATGATGTTATACATCCCAGGAGTCTTCAGGCATGGTAAGGGAGCTAACGGCAGATGGATTGCAGGAAGTAAATGCCACATGAATCATCTGCCCTAACTCAAAACGATTACAGGGGGAAATACTATGGGATATTTTTCAAAGTGATTTCTCAGCAAAATACAGCATGGAATGAATGAAAGAATGAATGAAAACTTATATAGCGTGGCACATGCAAACTAAATCGCCTCTGGGCGCTCGTTGTTCCAGTATCTCATAACCTCAAAAGAGCAGAGTTTTAATCTGTCTTCTGAAGGTTTGGTGGTTTTCTGAAGGCATGGAGACATGGATACTTTGAATAGTAAAAATAAATGAAAGTTTACGGTTTGTAATGCTCAGAATCAGTGTGATTCCACTTTAAGATGTGCTGTACATTACATGTTCCTGAACTCCCAAACTTTTTAATGACATTTATCTTTAAGGTAGGTTTAGATCAAGTGGAATATGTGATTTTTATTATTATTATTTTTTTTATTTTTTTAATGATCCTTTGACATTGTGACTGACATTTTGGCTTGTAACATTTTAATTAAAGCATACAAGGCCTATGGCATAGGTGTACAGAGCATACAGCTAGGCAACAGTAGTTAATTCCCTAAAAAATTACATTCTGCCTATCCCTTTGGCTTGAAAGCTAGAATAGTTGTCTAATAACTATACTAGCTTAAAGCGATTGTAAAGGCTGAAGGTTTTTTACCTTCATGCATTCTATGCATGAAGGTAAAAAAAAACTTCTGTGTGCTTCTCCCCCCACAGCTCCCCTAATGCTCACCTGAGTCCCCTCTTGATCCAGCGATGTGCACGAGAGCCTCAGCTGTCCTGAGTTTCTCTCTTTCCTCATTGGCTCCTACTGCTGTTAATCACAGCCGGTGAGCCAATAAGAAGAGAGAAGGGGCAAGGCAGAGACAAAAGTCTAGGGGCCAGATTCAGATAGCCTTTACAACGGCGTATCTATAGAAACGCCGCGTAAAGTCTATTCTGACCTGGCGTATCTTTTTTCTGTATTTAGAAAACAAGATACGCCGGAATTCTGCCAAGATACGAGCGGCGTAAGTCTGTTAAGTCTGTTAATATTAGTTGTATATTTCCGCTGGCCGCTAGGTGGCGCTTCCGTCGTTTTACGAAAATATGCAAATAAGCTAGATACGGCGATTCACAAACGTACTTGCGGCCGGGCATCGTAGTTTACGTCGTTTGCGTAAGCGTTAGTCCAGCATAAAGTTACCCCTGCTATATGAGGCGCAGCCAATGTTAAGTATGGACGTCAGGACAGCGCCGAATTGTACGTCGTTTACGTTGTTTGCGTAAATCGTTCGGGAATGGAGCTGGACGTAATTTACGTACACGTCGTTTACATTGACTTTCACGCATGCGCACTGGGATACGTCCACGGACGGCGCATGCGACGTTCAGAAAATACGGAAATTGCATGGGGTCATGATTCATTTACATGAATCACGCCCCCACATTAATAATTTGAAGTAGGAGCCCTTACGCCAGACACTTGACACTACGCCGCCGCAACTTATGGAGCAAGTGCTTTCTGAATAAGGCACTTGCCCATAACAGTTGCGGAGGCGTAGTGTAAAGAGCATACGCTACGCCCGCACAAAATTACGCCACCCTTCTCTGAATCTGGCCCTATGTGTCTTATAGACGCATAGAGCAGGGCTCGGGAGCAAGCTTGCACCAGTGCCCCCATTGCAAACAGCTTGCTATTGGGGGCACTGGTCAAGGGGGAGGAGCCAGGAGTATTGGCACGGGACCCAACAAGGAGGGGACTAGGGCTGCTCTGTGCAAAACCACTGTACAGAGCAGTTAAGTATGACATGTGTTATTTAAAAAAAAGCCAAACCTTACCACTTTAATGTTATTTTTGTATCTTGTTTTTTTTTTTAGACTACCTTTTAATCGAAATTTTGTAGAAGTCAATGTGACTTTGTCACTACTTATTTGACAGCTTTAGATTGGAATCCTACTGGTAGGTGTGGGATTTGATCTTCCTTTCCATAAAAAAAAGTCCCATAGGAATGGCTATATAGCTACTCAGTATTCAATCTTCCAATAATTCTTGACTATAAATAATTAAGTTTACTTAGAGGTTCAGTCAATGGATTTATTGTAAAAAAAAGCCTCACTAGCTATGCCTTTGCATAGCACAAAGAAAGGTCGTTGATGTAATTCTAAACCAGACCTTCAAAAAAAAAACTGATATGTGGGATCAGGGTAATTGATAATCTTGTTGTTAAGTCGTACTCATTAGAAAAGCCTCTCTAAGTGTCTAGCTTTTTCTGAGCAGTTTATCATTTTAATGAGAACAGAATCTAATCCTATTTTACAGAATTGTGCCATATTACTTCTTTTCCCGGCAGAAAAAGACTGGTAGGCAATGCTCTCTTTTTAGAGAGATACTAACAGTTTTATACTTTTTTGGTATATTTCCTAAAATTTATAATTTTGTACTTTTTGTTAACATTATCTTTGCTTATGTTTTTAAAGTTCCTAGTTTTTATGTTTCCATTTAACTAAAAACAGCAAAATTCTTGGCAGCTTGACCAATCTAAGCATTAGTAGAAATGAAGGAAAAATATAATAATAACATACTGTGATAACATTTTTATCTCAGAAAATTATGTTATGCTGAAATACAGATTCACAGAGACATGGCACTATCCTTTTGTATTAGAAACAAAGCTTTGACAGGCAAAGCTCTCATCTGTACTTAAATGTCACACAAGCCTATTATTATTACCAGACACATATGTCTTATTCACACATCCTTCTGTTTCTTATGAATTTAGGTCAGATTAAAAAAATGATGCAAAACCATAGTAAAATGAAGCCAAATGAGTTTTAACGTGCTGACCTCACTTTTTGGATTACCATGGTTTATAGAAAGATAAGAGTGAAAACTGTGTAGAAACACCCCCATCGCTATTCACAGTGTGTAGTTGAGTGAACCTTGGACATTGCATCAACTAAATACACACAGAATTTTTTTACAGTAAAACCTTGGTCTGAGAGTAACTTGGTTTGAGAGCGTTTTGCAAGACAAGCAAAATGGTTTATTAAATGTTGCCTTGATATACAAGCGTCATGTCACAACTAAGTATAAAAAAGAAGAGGAGCCTATAAGTGTAGCAATATGGTTACATTTAATGAAGGTACAACATTTAGAAACGTATTGCTACTAAGGCCGCGTACACACGACTAAATAAATCCGATCAAATCTGACAGACCGTTTTGATCGGATTTGTCTGCTGGGATATGTTGGTTTGATCGTGTACACACGATCAAACCAAAATCCCCGCCGGCAGACAGCGTGGTGACGTGGCGGTGAGGTTGAGCCGCCACGTCACCGAACCAGGAAGTAAAATACTTCCACCCATGCGTCAAATCCATTCGACGCATGTGCGGACACATATGTCCGCTGGTTAGTGTACTAACCAGCAGACATGTCGGACGGACGGGTTCCCAGCAGACAGATTTTAAAGCATGCTTTAAAATTTGTCTGCTGGAAAAACCTGTCTGTCCGCCCATACACACGATGAAATGTGTCTGCTGAAACGGTCCGTCGGACCGTTTTCAGCAGATAAATTCGATCGTGTGTACGCGGCCTTAGAGGTGCCTCTCTTCTCTTTTATACCCTGTAAAAAACAAGCATGTTTCTGGAACAAATTATGCTCGCAATCCAAGGTTTTACTGTATATGTTTTTGCATGCTCCGAGATACATGGAATTCAATAAACCCTGTCTTGTAGGGCATATAAAGATACACTTCAAATTCAAACTACTCAATAAGCATATTCCAGCAAATGGAGCAACTAAAGCCTCATACACATGATCGAATTTCTTTCAGACAAAGCCATCAAATTTTGTACATGGTTGGTCATAAACTTGATCTGCATACAAACAGCAAAACTTTTGTCGGCTAAAGCTGCGTACACACAATCAGTTTGTCTGATAAAAACAGACCGATTGACCGTTTTCATCAGACAAAAAGATTGTGTGTGGGCCCCATGGGTTTGTTTTCCATCAGTGAAAAAAAAATAGAACATGTTTTTAAATTTTCCTATGGATAAAAAAAAACGATAGAAAAAAACGATCTTCTGTGTGAAAGTCCATCGGTCAAAAATCCACGCATGCTCAGAATCAAGTCGACGCATGCTCGGAAGCATTTTTCTCAGCACGTCGTAGTGTTTTATGTCACCGCGTTGGACACCCTTCAGCTGTTGCAAAACTACAAGTTCCACAAGGCATTGCAAGGCTGACAGTTACAAGCATGACTCCCACAGGCATGATGGGACTTGTAGTTTCGCAACAGCTGGAAGGCCGCCAGTTTGAGACCTGAGAACTAATGCCGCGTACACACGGTCGTTTTTTGCGATGAAAAAAAAAAACGACGTTTTCTGTGAAGTAAAAAACAACGTTTTTGAAACGTCACTTTTCAAAGACAATTTTGCATACACACCATCGTTTTTTTACAAAAAGCGAGGTTACGTTCACCACTCTTTTGCATTGAAGCTCGCTTCATAACTAGCTTCTGGGCATGCGCGGGTTGAAAAACGTCGTTTTAAACAACGTTTTTGCTACACACGGTGACTTTTTGTGAAACAAAAACGACGTTTTGAAAAACGACACAAAAAATTCAAACATGTTGGAATTTTTTTTTGGTCGTTTTTTTGAAGACATAAAACGACGTTTTGCCCACACACGATCAATTTAAATTACGTTTTAAAAAACGTCGTTTTTTTTCATCGCAAAAAACGACCGTGTGTACGCGGCATAAGGTTTCATGCACACTGGATGTTTTGCACATTTAGGCATGTCAAGTGCATTGGAGTTAATTATTTTCATTGGCCATGATAATAATTTATTCTACCCATTGAAATGAAATAACACTCAAGCGCTAAACACGCCTATCGCTTAGGCTTGTTTACAGGCGTTGAGTGTTTTTTCGGCCAAGCGCCTGGATGTGCTGGCAGTGTTTTTTTTTTTTTCTGCCTCTAAATACCACTGATTCTAAACTTATTTGAACAACCATTTGTGCATGGTCACATAAGATAGTATGCAGGAGACTTAGGCCTCGTACACACGATCAAATCTGTCTGCTGGAAACGGTCTGCTAGACCATCCCAGCAGACAGATTCGATCGTGTGTACGGCCGAGCCGACGGATTTGGCCACCCGACAGATTTCAAAGCATGCTTTGAAATCTATCGGGTGGGAATCCGTCCGCCCGACATGTCTGCCTGTTAGTACACTTACCAGCAGACATGTCGTCTCGCACCGCCGCCGAATGGATTCGGCGCATGCGCGGAAGTGTTTTACTTCCTGGTGCGGTGACGTGGCGGCGTCAACGTCACCGCCACGTCATCGACACGTCAGCGCGCCATCTGCTGGCGGGGATTTTGGTTTGCTCGCGTGTACACACGCGAGCAAACCAAACAGATTTGTTCAAATCGGTCGGTCCGACCGATTTGAACAAATAGATTGCCTCGTGTGTCTGAGGCCTAAGAGACAGAAAAAAAATGACAGACGCCTCTAGGAGAATCAGAAAAAACATCCAGTGTGCCTAAGGCCTTTCTCTTCACTGTACCAATTACTGCATGGGCGAAGAATCATTGCAGGTTGCCAACGTTCTCATAAAGTACCTGCAGCGAGAGACAAAGAGGATTTGGTTGTGATCCTAAAATTAATAATATGATCCTAGCAAAATGGAGTGTCTAAAGGCAAACTAAACAAATTTCTGCATTACTTTCCAAACATCATGTCAGGGATGGAAGAAACAATGACAAGGGGTCTCATAAAATGAAAGCTAAAAATAGGGCTGGCACTAGTTTTTTTCTGATATTAGAAGGATGTATAGAGTAGGTTGTTGCCAGGATCCCTTCAACCTCATGGCTTGCCAAAGCTCTGCATGTGATGCACCAGGTAAACAGATTACTCAGAAAAGATGGGCAAGAGCCAAGGATGGAGGGAATTAGTTTGTTTTCTACAATATCGGGCTGACTTTTTAGTGGGGTTCAAACCAGTGGCAACAGGTGCTTAATTTTTTGGGGGGTGGCAATCTACCTGGTCAGTCGACCCCCGCTACTCGATTGTCAGCACCGCACTTATCCCATCTAGGTCGTGGGCAGCACTAGGTCGCGGGCAGCGCTTCCTGCTCTGCGGCTTCACACTGCGTCTCCTCCTCCTCTGCTTCACGGCGGCTTTCCCTGCATTGTCTCAGGGGCCAATACAATCGCTTCTCCTCTCTGCCAGTTGAGTCTCAGGACCCACTTCCTGATTGAAATCCATATGTCTGGCGCCCTGTATATATATTAGGGGCTGGGCGCATGGATTAGGGAGGCGGCGCCCCTGTGCCCCTTATGAATGGGCCGCCACTGGTTCAAACTATATTTTAAGGATAGTTTGCACTTAAAGCAGAGCTCCACCCAAAATGGAACTTCCTCTTTTTGGAATCCTCCCCCCCTCCGGTGTCACATTTGGCACCTTTCAGGGGGAGAAGGGAGCAGAAACCTGCGTAATACAGGTATTTGCTTCCACTTCTGGCATAGATCACTGCGGTGATCGCGGTGATCTACGCCACGTCTGGCGCCTACTCCGCCACCCCCTGATATCTTCTGGGAGACACACAGGTCCCAGAAGTCACAAGGGACCAGTGGGAACGCGCAGCACAAGTCACGCATGCGCATTAGGGAAATAGGAATTGAAGCCGCAAAGGCTTCACTTCCTGATTCCCTTACCAAAGATGGCAGCGGCAACACCCAAGAGCCGAGGGAGAGATCAGCTTTGGGTGCTCACATCGTGGGCGCCCAGGACAGGTAAGTGTCCTGATATTAAAAGTCAGCAACTGCAGTATTTGTAGCTGCTGACATTTAATTATTTTTTTTTCGGCGGAACAGGTAGCAAGGGTATCTGCTGGTCTAGGGGGCATTTCTGGGTAAGCAGCAGGAGTATTAAAACTAGGTTGGTGGGGGAATGTCAGAATATATTGGAAAATATAGATCAGATAGGGACCAGCTATAAGTGAAATGAAATGGAAGGGGCAGTTTTTTAGAAGTGGGTAAGGAGATTGCTGTGTTATAAGAAAAAGTACAACAAACATGATATTGTCTATGAACACAAATGTTCAAAATATGTGTTTACTGTTGTCAGAAGCATAGCATCCACAACAGGGGAATTTTAAAGGAAATTCCTAAGAGTCATACTAAACCCTGTCGTAATTACAACCTATTCCTTTCTAGAAAGTATTCTTTCTTTGCAACCTAGCAACCAAAAATTGATATAGAGCTATAAGCTAACTGACCAATCATTTTGCTTAATATTTTTTCATTCTCGAGGCTATTTTTAGCTCCTTCACACCATGTTTCTATATATAAACCAAGCTTGTCTCAGAATGCATATTAAAAAAGAAGGCCTTCTTGTTTGATCCTTGAATACATAACAGATATTTATACCCTGTATGGTGTGCAATACTTTTTAAATTAATTCATACGAACATTCTTCATCTATTTTGCAATTGTTTGATAAAATATGTCCGGTAAAATAAATTGGAAGTGACTTTGCATGCTAAAGAAATCAGATGCATTATTTGAAATTGTCTCTTTTTAGTTATCTTCTGCATAATACAATTTTTGGCGTAAGCAATATCTCGTGCAATGTTGCATTATTCACATTTAAACAACAAACCATTTCCCAACAGTCAACTGAAAGATTGGAATTAAGGTTGACATGTTGAATTCCCTTAAATGGGGTTTCTATTTTTGCCTGTGACCCTGTGACCTTGTATGAATCATAACAACATACTGACAAGCTGCTTTCCTGAATATTTCTCTGCTTATTGAAAAGAAAGCATTTACCGCTTTGCCTAAATAAAATATTACTGCTAAGCCATCAACACATGGAAGAAGCTAAAGAAAACCGATCCAGAACAGTAAAATCAATTGTGGGTTTTTTCTTTCTTTACAGCTTCCTACGCATCATAGATTCCGGTATCACCGACGTCTACCCCCATTGGGTTCAACAAGACTTGCTAAAAACAAACCCATTGTAGCGCAATAATATCTGGGATGTAATAAGTAAAACCGTGCAGACAGTTTAACTCTTTCAGTCCAGCTCCGGCATCCTTTTAGTTGGACTATTACGCCTAGGTAGCATGAAGGTCAGTCTAATCACCTGATCACTGTGATTGGCTGTCACAGTGGTCACATGGTTGGGAGCATGAGCCCCAACCTAGCTCATAATCATTACTAGAGACTGGGAACTGTCTGACAACTCCTTCACTGTGCTGGAAGTGCACAATTATTAATATTATTATACAGGATTTATATAGCGCCAGCAATTTGCAGAGCACTTTACAAAATGAAGGCAAACATTACAGTTACAATTCAATTTGGTACAAGAGGAATCAGAGGGCCATTCTCATTAGAGCTTACATTCTAAGAGGGAGCGTCAAGTAATACAAAAGTAATAATTGTAGGAGATGAGCTGGTGAGAAAGTAAAAAAGCAGTGTATAAGTTAATAGCAGGATAGGCTTCTTAAAGAGAAGGGTTTTCAGGAATCGTCCAAAGATGGATAGATTAGGAGATAGTGGGACAGATTGGGTTAGGGAGTTCCAAAGTATAGGAGAATCTAGGGAAAGTCCTGGAGGCGAGCATGGAAGGAGATCTTGGGAGGATTAAAGAGAGCGGTTTGGTTGATATTTTGAAACACAGTTAGTCATGTAGCTGTGGGCAAAATTGTGGATGGTTTTGTAAGTTGTTGTTAGTACTTTTAATTTTATCCGTTGGGTGAGCGGAAGCCAGTGGAGGGATTGGCAGACACTGAGTGGTTGGTAAGGTTGATGAGTCTGACAATGAGTATGTTCTTAGAAAAGAAACCTCTGCCACCCATGGCATATATGTGGTGTGTGGGCATTAAAGCCTACCCTCTTTACCACCACACTTGTCCCTTACATGGGTGGCAGCAAGTCAAAGCCCTAGTGGGCTTATATTGATGGCAACAGTCTGACATCAGTTTGAGACACTTCTGCAGTGGTTCAGAATTAATTAACCGATGCATTTGACCTCCTTCTGACCTGCATTTGACCCTCTACTAATGGGTTCTGCTTTTCCATAGACCTCTACATCAACACATGCCACAGCATTGACATCAGTTATATCTCACACTGGCTGCAACCAATATTTTGGAAACATCGACCCATGAATAAGGGTCAGTATGTCACTAGGCCATTACCTGTACTCAAGATAGGGTCATAATATTTTTTTTTCCTTTAAAAGAGGTTGTAAACCTCCCTTTACACTTTGTACCAATAGGTAAGCCTAGAATAAGGCTTACCTATAGATACTGTAAACATCTCCTAAACGTGCACCGTTTAGGAGACATTTACAGTATACTGCACCGATGATGTCAATAAGGCATTCGCTCTGAGGAAATGGGCACCTGTGTCGTTTCTACAGTAGCGCGTGCCATGACTGGCAGGTCCCGCATGCATGCATTGTAGTGACATCACGTGGCTCTGGCCAGTCACAGAGCTGGAGGCCACAGCCCTGGATAGAAGAGGAGCGAAGATGGATGTGACCTGCAGCAGGGATGGCACAGGCTTCATTTGCAGGTAAGTGTCACATAATGTGCTAATCTGTGATGCATACTAGCACATTATTTCTTTACTTTGCAGGGGAGGGTGAAGAAACTATTTTTATCAAGTGTTTACTTCCTCTTCAAAGTCACTCTGTGAATGATAACGGTCACAATTACTTGTGCTGTCAACTGTCAAGCTAATAAATGGCTGGTGTTATAACTGATCACACGTGCAACAGCATGATAGTTGTAACTCAAACAGAGGCTAATGTAGCGACTTCCTTGGCTGTAGATGATTGGAGGGCTTAGTTCCACTTTAATTAAGGTATTGCAGCTGAAGATGTAGACCACTGATCAACACACAGCACATAAGTCAAGATCTCCAGTGGTCTGACACACCCCCTGCCAGGTGGAACCATGGGTCCTGGGCGGCAGGTTTTGAGCACATTGACGCCCAAGAAGACACTGGTCCCGCCCGATCGCTCTTCTGCTCTGCACCCCTTATCCCACTGTGTGCCCAGCACCACTGCTATTAGAGGTAATAGCAGAGCACTCACTGTTATACCCACACAGCTGGACGCCCACCCATTCTCTACGCCCCCCCCCCCCCCATTGCTGCTGACAAGAGAAAGTCATCTGAAAGGCTGACGGTCAACAGCGTGAAGGGGGAGGAGCTTTCTGCTGAGCAGAGACCCTGTGAATAAAAGAGGAATTGCTATAGACATGGCTGACACTGTGAGAAAATATGTGTCAGAGCTACTTACCCCATCTCCACCACCCCTGCCTGTGTCTATCCCCCCTACCACCCTGCTTGTGTCTAACCCCCTCTCTAACACCCCTGCCTGTGGCTAACCCTCTCTCTAACACCCCTGCCTGTGGCTAACCCTCTCTCTACCACACCTGCCTGTGTCTAACCCTCTCACCCTCTCACTACCACCCTTGCCTGTGTCTAAACCCCCCCACCACCCCTGCCTGTGTCTAAACCCACCCCCCCCCCCTCACCACCACAGCAGCCGTCTCTGTCTGAACCTCACCACCACTGTTGCATGTAAATCTGATTTCCTGATAAATTTTATTTTGGATTTAATTGTCGTGATATAAAATAATAAATGTGAGGGCCTTTTGGTGGGCGTGATTTTTTTTTTTTGCTCCCTTCACAGCGCTACAAACATTAAGCAAGGCTGTTGATTGCAGAATTCTGCAGGTAGCAAGTTGGACCAAATCCAGTCTACTGAACAGCTCTTTCTCCCTAAGCAGTGCTGATAATTGGAGCACTGTGCAGGGGATGTTCAGAAGAGCAAGAAAGCTGCACCCTTTTTTGCTGTCAAGACTTGGCATTTTAACAAAAGTCGCAGTACAACAGAACATTAAATGTAAGTGCAACTATATGTTGACAAGCCACGACTTCCCATTCCCCTGTCCAGTCTCAGAATCAAATTCCTCTTAGAAATCCCTGATCTTACATCTAGTAATAATCTACAATATTTATATAAGGTAGTTTATTTTCAGTTGTTCAACAATGTTGCCAATGTTGACTTTTTTCTCTCCAATGTGAAGTGACAAAATGTAAAAAATAAAATAAAAAATAAATTGTATAGGGGGTGTATCCAGATATGTCTGAGCTTACACCTAGAGATATCTGTTTGAGCTGTAATCAGGTGATGGTAGGGGAAGGAGAGCAAATTTGACAGCTTGTAGAAGTGATTGTGTGGCTCTCCAGCCCATACAATTACATGTACTACAAACACAGAAGACATAAAACATACAATCATACTGTAGTTGCTATTGCAACCAAGAGTTAGTTTTAAATGTTTCTCTAGGCCAAGTTTTTTTTTACATTTTGGATAGAGTGAGCAAAAGTTGGACCTGTGGTAAACTTTTTATTGCCTGGTGTTTATTGCTTACGACAGGGGTGATGTAAAGATCCAGTCATTACCATTGGCCAAAATAGTACATCAGCTGGGCCCCCAGTAGCTCATATTGCAAAAACCTCTGGTACATGTAGTCCCTGTATCTCCACTGTTACCTGCCCACCATTATACCACAGAAAGGAGAAGAATGGAACTTAAAGGGGTTGTAAAGGAAAAAAATGTTTTCCTTAAATAGCTTCCTTTTCCTTAGTGCAGTCCTCCTTCACTTACCTCATCGTTCAATTTTGCTTATAATGTCCTTATTTCTTCTAAGTAATGCTCACTTCCTGTTCTTCTGTCTGTAACTCAACACCGTAATGCGAAGCTTTCTTCCTGGTGTGGAGAAAGCCTCTTGAGGGGGCGAGCAGGTGTGTCAGGATGCCCACTAACACACAGCCTCTTTCTCTATCTGCAAAGTAGAGAGTGCCCCTCCCCCCTCAAGAGGCTTTTTTCACACCAGGGAAAAAACCTTGCATTATGGTGTGTAGTTACAGACAGAAGAACAGGAAGTGAGGATTTCTCAGAAGAAATAAGGACATTTAAAAGCAAAATGGAAGGACGAGGTAAGTGAAGGAGGACTGCACTAAGGTAAAGGAAGCTATTTAGGGAAAAAGACATTTTCTTTTACAAACCCTTTAAGGGGTCATGTGATCACAAGTATACAAAACAGAAAAGGGGCTTTATCTAGAAATGTATATAAATGATAAATGAACATTGTCCAAGGCCAGTGGAGAGGACTTGGGGAAACAATTACTTTGATGGTTGGATTTGTGCATTAATGGTCTGTACTAGACATGTGTATTCGTCCGAAAATTGCGTATTTTCGTTATCGTTTTAACAAACAAAAACGAAAGCGCAAGAAACAAAAACCGAAAGATCCGACATAAAAAATGCTTTATTTTCGTTTTTGTTCAGATCCGACGATTTTCGATGCTTTGTCCAATTTTCGTCGTTCAATTCCTACCTATTCACTGTATTCAGAACGACGATTTTCGATGCTTTGTCGACAAAGCATCGAAAATCGTCGAATTTTCGTCGTTCAATTTCTAGCTATATACTGTATTCAGAACGACGATTTTCGATGCTTTGTCGACAAAGCATCGAAAATCGTCGAATTTTCGTCGTTCAATTTCTAGCTATTCACTGTATTCAGAACGACAATTTTCGATGCTTTGATGAATTGAACGACGAAAATTCGACAAAGCATCGAAAATCGTCGTTTTCGGACGAAAATTTTCCCGACGAAAACGAAAAAAATCAAAACGATTTTCGGGAGTAACAAAATAAATGTATTTTCCGGATGAAAAATAAATTACGAAACTAAATATTTCAGTCTGCACATGTCTAGTCTGAACTGTATATATTAAAGGATCTACAGAATGAAATAAAACATCTCTTAATGCACAGAACAGCAAGTTCAGTACCAGCTAAGGACAGACTTCCCACTTCTGCTGATTAGCTGTGTCAATAGATTCTGATTTGCATTATATTGGCAAACAGCAACCCTAATTTATCTGTAGAAAGTCAGTATACATTACAGAAAGTCTATACTCAGTATAGGAGAATTCCCTGTTGATGTTTTCTTGCCAGAATATTTTCACACTGCTTGATCTGCATATAAAAATGTACAATAAACTATTTCCTGTATTCTTCTGCCACCAGCAAACTGTGGTAGTCATACTAAAACCAAATTAACAAGACAACATTATTAACCTTCATGACCATTTAGAAACAAATCAAATGGATTTACAGCAAAAACAGGCAGAACGAGGGATGCTAATATCTAATGACTGTCCAAGGCCAACTAATACCCCAATTGACTGGCTACTAGGGTTGACCCGATACCACTTTTTTAAGACCGAGTACAAGTACCGATACTTTTTTTCAAGTACTAGCCGATACCGATAAATTTTTTAAAAGTCATGTGACAGTTTCTCAAAGCCCAACAGATTAGGTGGCACTTAACTGCATCACTGATGGGATTATATGGCACTGATATGAAGAACTGATAGATGGCTGACTGGCACTGGCAGATGGCACTGATTGCTGGCTGACATTGGCAGATGGCACTGATGGTTGGCGGGCACTGGCAGGTGGCACTAGCGGTTGGAAGGCACTGGCAGGTGATACTGATGGCTGGCGAGCACTGGCAGGTGGCACTTATGGCTGGGGGGCACTGGCAGGTGGCACTGACGGCTGGTGGGCACTGGCAGGTGGCACTGATGGCTGGCGGGCACTGATAGGTGATATTTATGGGCACTGATGGGCAGACACTAAAATGCCATTAGGGAAGGCTGCCTGCAACGCCCATTCTGGTACTTCTTGCATTTGGCCGTATAAGAGCAGCAGCGGCCATCTTGTTACACTCAGCCCAAACTATTTGGGCTGGTTGTAACAAGATGTCAGCTGCTGGCATACGGTGGCTGAGTGCAGGGTGTACCAAGATGGGTGTCTCTGACGGTAAAACAGAACGTCACTTCCGTGACTGAACTCTGTACTACCTGCCAGCTCGAGGTATCGGCTAAGGCATTGGGAGCATTTGCATTTGCAAATGCGCGGTATCAGTCCCGATACCGATACTAGTATCGGTATTGGGACAACCCTACTGGCTACTGTTAATATCACATTAACAAGATTAGATAACATAGCCACACCAGACATACCGATTTTGGGAATGGTTAGGCTAAAAGGAATAGTTTGCCAACCCAATAGAAATGTACAGTTATCTTTGGCCCACTATGGACAGTACCTATAAATAGAAGAATAGTGCAGGTCTGCCAGCAGTTTAGTTTTAGTTGTGCAGACCCAAAGAATCCTGAACCACAGTTGATCTAGCAGCTGGTAACCTTATAAGCATGATCCAGTTTGGTCCACAGTTCAAAAATTCCTTTCGGATCCTCCAAGGCAATCCAAAATTCCCTGGATCCACAATCTGAGGTGTTACATATAAATATTAATATCCAGTTTTATTATTTGCATTTAGAAACACATTTAACCTTTTTTAAAAAAAAAAAAAAAAACAATCTACAGAGTTGGCTAGAACTATCTCCTGAGTCCTGAGGATGTCTATTACACATTTTTACAGCTCTTACTGAAAAGAAGCCTTTCCATATGAGGAGGTTAAACTTGTTTTTCCTTATCATCTGGAGTGACAAGTGGGCAAGTTAACATCATGGACCAATTATGCATTTATATATGATATAAATCCTTGTAAACACCCCTTCTCCAGGGATAGACTGTTAATGTTAGAAATCAGCAATGGTAGCCTCTACATTTCTCTCTTTAAAGGTTTGCTGTGTGCCTGGGCACACCCTAATCACCCCATGTGCCACACATTCCCCCTATTTTGGAAAAATGGTAAAAAAAATAAACAAATAAAATTGTAAAAAATAATATAAAATAAAATAATACAAATAAAAACTACTGACACCATCCACTACCCTACTGACACAAATGTCTACCCTACTGACACCATCCACTGCTCTAATGACACAGTCAGTATATATACACATACACACAAATATGTGTTTGAGCTTTGGGGTGCACACCCTAATGCAATGGGCTGCGCACACCTATGATCATTACATAACATATTTTACAATTTATGCTACTAAATAAACATTTTATGATGAACTCTTGTATCCGTTGTATCTTTAATTCAAGGGTCACTCTTTTTCAGTTGTATATAAAAATAAAAATCCTGCAGTAGTGCTTGAAAATATTTTCTACAGAGAAGGAATTTTAAATTTCAGTAATATCTAAACCAGAAAGATTTTTCTTTCTTTTTTAAGCCATGAAAATCTCTGGAGAATTCTCAACTCACCATCTCTGCCTCTACAGCTGTAAAAAGGCTCTTTTGCATCATAAATTATTCATATGTGCTATTTTCCATCATTAACATTGCTTGAGCTACCAAAACAAGTATTGGAGTGTATCTTTTCCTCTCAGTTTCAAGGCAGATTTCGCTCCATATACTACTCATTGGCCATTTTATTTAATTTGAATAGAGTTTTTTTTTTTTTTATCAAAGAATAATGGAGCATTGGATGTGATAAAATCTAAGAAAAAAGGCAAATGCTTGCATAAACAGCTCTTGACACAGGGTATCACATCACCAGAGCACAAGGAGCAAATAGCTATAAATACTGCCATCTTTACTATAACCTTGGAGCAAAATGGACTTAATATGTTGTGTTTGTATAGAGTAGAAAAAATATCTACCTAACAAGACCTGTCCTGTTACTATTAATCAATTATGTTTTAATATATGTTTATAATTTAAGGTATATATAAACTCAACACCACAACTACAGTATACACACACAACTATATCACCAACAGCGAAAAAAAGCTTTATCATGTTAATGTAATTTACAATAATTAAAAATCGACAGCTTTTAATAAAACAATACTTACTGGTCCTGCAGTGAATGACCCTTTTCAGGCACTTTCTGTTATAAGGTGACAACTCCCTGTCTCTCAATTGTAATTCTGTGTTGTCACCCTGTGAAGATGTCTAACAGCATTTTCAACACACATTATGCAAGCATTGCCCATTATTGTCACCATTAGGAAATCCCGATCTGGGAAATGCAATGCAACCATCACTTTAGCAAGTGAATGTAGTAAAGAATGCAAGAGATTAGCAGCACTGAGATGCAACAAAGTATGAAAAACAATAAAAACAATGGGGGTTATTTACGAAAGGCAAATCCACTTTGCACTACAAGTGCAAACTACAAGTGCAAAGTGCACTTGAAATTGCACTGAAAGTGCACTTGGAAGTGCAGTTGCTGTAGATCCGAGGGGGACACGCAATGAAAATAAAAAACAGCATTTTATCTTGCACATGATTGAATAATAAAATCAGCAGAGCTTCCCCTCACTTCAGATCTACCCCTCAGGTTTACGGCGACTGCATTTCCAAGTGCACTTAGTTTCAGTGCAATTTCAAGTGCACTTTGCTCTTGTAGTTTGCACTTGTAGTGCAAAGTGGATTTTCCTTTAGTAAATAACCCCCAATATTTCATTTAAAAAAAAGGCACTTGTTTTACAATACACAATGGGGGTTATTATTTACGAAAGGCAAATCCACTTTGCATTACAAGTGCAAAATGCCCTTGAAATTTCACTGAAAGTGCACTTTGAAGTGCAGTCACTGGAAATCTAAGGGGAAGATCTGAAATAAGGGGAAGCTCTGCTGATTTTATCATCCAATCATGTGTAAACTAAAATGCTGGGCCCAGATTCAGAGAGCGATTACGCCTGTCTAACTGGTGTTAGACAGGAGTAATTTCAAATTTTGCGCGCCGTATCACTAGTTTGAATCCTCAAACCATGATACGGCGGCTTCGGGCTTCGATCCGAGTGGCTTACGTCTTCGTAAGCCTTCGGATCTACGTTTGCGATATTTTTGCGGCCGCTGGGTGGAGTCCGCGTCGTTTTCACCGTCGGGGTATGCAAATGAGTTTTTACGGCGATCCACGAAGGTACGAGTGTCCTTCGCAATCGCCTACGTCATTTTTTGGCTACGTAATGTTAGAGCAACTTTTTGCTGGCCTAACAGTGCGTAACCCATGTTAAGTATGGCCGTCGTTCCCGCGTCTAATTAAATTATTATTATTTTTTTTAACATAACTCGTTCGGGAATAGGAATGTACGTAAACGACGCTACTACGACGTAACAACGTGATTTCGCGCAATGCACGGCGGGAAATTTGGGAACGGAGCATGTGCAGTTCGATCGCCGCGGGAACGCGCCTATTTTAAATGCTTCACGCCCCCTACTCGCGCAGATGGATTGCGCCGGGAGAAATACACTACGCCGCCGTCGTTTACTGGACAAAATCTACCTGGATTCCACGTAGAGCCAGGTAAAATACGGCGGCGTAGTGTATTTCGGAAACGCTACGATAATCTAATTCTCTGTGAATCTGGCCCCTGTTTTTTATTTTCCTTGCATGTCCCCCTCGGATCTACAGCGACTGCACTCCCATGTGCACTTCCAGTGCAATTTCAAGTGCACTTTGCACTTGTAGTGCAAAGTGGATTTGCCTTTAGTAAATAACCCCCATAGTGCTGTTTCTTTTATCTGTTGATTGATTGCACTTCCAAGTGCACTTTCAGTGAAATTTCAGGTGCACTTTGCACTTGTAGTTTGCACTTGTAGTGGAAAGTGGATTTGCCTTTTCGTAAATAACCTCCGATGCACGGAGCAAAATACATGTTATCCAGTTGGGGTTTACATCTAATTTAAAGTGGCGCTCCACTCAGAAGGGAAGCTCCACTTGTTCTCACCCTCCCCTCTTCCACTGCCACATTTTGGCACTTTTTCGAGAGGAGCGAGTGCTTGCTATGCCCAGCACCTCCTCCCCCCCAGCTGCCTTCTGGGACATGTCTGTTCAAAGAAGTGCAGTACTGCTCATGCATTCACAGTAGGAAACCTTAGTGAAGATGCTGGGGCCTGCAACCAAAGCCGATCTAAGGCCTCGTAGGCACGGTCTTATTGTTGTACGACCGAGCGTCTGCTTTTTATCAAAAGGGCGTGTTCAGGATTTTGTTCAGCATACTAATTATCCACAAATTGTCATTTGACAAACACAACCGTAGTGACGTACTACAAGAGTATAAAGAGGAAGTTCATTGCTCAAGTGCCAATTTAGGTCCCTTCTGCTATGTTCGTGTTAGTAGAAGTTTGGTGAGTGTTGATTCATGATTTTCAGATCGTACAAAACAAATGCCTTTTAAAATACGTTTGGCATAACTACATGCAAAGAAGCTTCACTATTATCCCAATAAAGATGATAAGAATGTTTGCTGCATTTCGACATCTCATCAATTGCCGTGCCACAAATGTTAATTCTAGATTACAAAAAAATAGTGTACAAGACCGAACTCTTCCTAGTCGTTCCTTGATTCCGAGCATGAGTGTTAGTAATTTCGACTTTTGTGTGATGATTTTTATCACGGAGATCTCAAGGATCCAACTAATATTCAAGAACCTTCACCGACCATCTAGGGATTCCAACAAATTTCCTTCCTTGTATCAGGGCATATAAGACTCATAGAGCGAGATGAAATAACGGGTATGAAAGAGGAAAAAGAGACATCATAGTGCAGTATGTTCTTAAAAGAAGTACCCTTTATTTATATCCTGGGTAACTGACATCATAGAAAGTCTTTAGCAACAAAGATTTCAAAACAACATAAACACAGCTGCGGCTCGAGCCAGCAAGCTGGGGCGTGGTGACGTCAGGATCTTAAGCTCCACCCGACGATTGGTTTCTCCGTAAGATGCGTCCTTTCCCCAGTAGACGCCTGCAGCTGCTGCTACAGACTTTCTATGATGTCAGTCTTGCTACTGGCCAGAGGGATTTCGTTTTGATGCTGAGACCCTTAAGATCTCTGTGATAGAGATCCAACAGATCTGGTAAGCGGCTTATTCTCATATTTATTCCTTCTCTGCCATGGGAGATAAGAGAAGAAGTCTTTTACTATAACACATAAAGTTTTATTTACTAAAACTGAAGAGTGCAAAATCTGGTGCAATTCTACATAGAAACCAATTAGCTTCCAGGTTTTATTGCCAAAGTGTAATTGAAAAAAAATTAATTAGAAGCTGATTGGTCACCATGTACAGCTGCACCAGATTCTGAGTGCACTTGTTTTAGTAACTCTCCCCCAGTGTCTTATGTTATATTCTAATAGGCCCCAGTCAGGCTATGTTGGCTGTATGATCTTCCCTCCTTCTCGGTGATCCTGTAATGAATCTAACAGTACAGAAATGTTCATATGCGCTGCTCATTCATGATTTTTAATTCTCAGCACATCGGCATAATTCATAATGATGGCACAATAGTATATTTAAGGCCGCGTACACACGATCAGACCAGTTTCATCGGACCAAATTGATCATGTGTACGGCCCCATCGGACCGTTGTCCGTCGGACCAAAGTTTTAAAACTTGCTTTAAAATCTGTCCGAAGGACACATGTCCGTCGGACCAAAACGATGGTTAGTACACAAAAGCATCGGACCACAAACCTGCGCATGCTCAGAATCAAGTCGACGCATGCTTGGAAGCATTGAACTTTGTTTTTTCAGCATGTCGTTGTGTTCTACGTCACCGCGTTCTGGCCCGATGGGATTTTGGACTGATGGTGTGTACGCACATCAGACCACTTCAGCGGGGTCCGATGAAAGCGGTCCGTCGAACCAGTCTCATCGGACCGGTCTGATCGTGTGTACGTGGCCTAGGACTCACTATAACAAGAAACTGCAATGTTGGGTCATTATGATTGGGCAAGTCTCAAACATAGCCTGGTGGTGTTGAAACATGTTTGCATCCTTCTGCCCCCAATATATTCCTACTGGCAAAACACTATGAGGATCTGCCTGACCGGTGAATGTGTGGGAGCGAGAGGGCAAGCCTTGACATTGTTGGGTAATTGAGCTCAAATTAAACCTTTTCTATTATTGTTATGGCTGGAGTTCTGCTTTAAGCAAATTGTTTTTGCTAGACCTGAAAAGCAGCCCAGCCAACTGAAGAAGTACACATGGCAGGTTGACAACACTGCCGCTAATTGCATCACAACAGCCTAATGTTGTCAGGCTTCTATTACTGGCTAGCTCCCCAGGTGAGAAACTTTGCAACAGATGCATGGAAAATGTATTTGCTTAAAAAAACTGTATGCCGTCATAGATTTTGTGTTTACATACTGTAAACTTTAATCCATAGCAGATATAAGGCATTCAGGATTCAACCTGGTTTGCATTGTGTAAGGATCTGCACAAAGCAATGATGATTTAGTTACGTACTGTTGATGACACCTTTAAAAACTGGATCACAGCACCTTCCCCTAGTAAAAGCACCCCCCCCCCCCACACTAAGATAACACCAGCTAGGCACACAGTTAAACCTCTGATCATCCCCTTCCCAGCCAGTGTCATTAGCACAGTGATCACTGAAATAAAGTCACTGGTCCCACAAAACAAGTGTCAGTTAGTGTCTAATTAATTTGCCTGCTGCAATATCGCAGTCCTGCTATAGGTTGCTGATCGCACCATTACTAGTAAAAAAAAAATTATATATATTAGTTTGTAAACACTATATCTAATTGATATACGCTTATTGGGATTTTCTTTTAACAAATATATGTAACAGAATACATATTGGCCTAAATTGATGAAGAAAGTAGATCTTTTAATTTTTTTTATTGGATATGTTTTATAGCATAAAGTAAATAATATAGTTTATTTTTCAAAATTGACGATCGTTTTTTGTTTATAGCTTAAAAAAAACGCAGAGGTGATCAAATACCACCAAAAGAAAGCTCTGAAATAGTTTTATTTGGGTACAGTTTTGTATGACTGCGGAATTGTCAGTTAAAATAACACAGTGCTGTATCACAAACAATGGACTGGTCAAGAGGGGGGGTAAATCTGGAGCTAAAGTGATTAAGTAGGCACTTATCCAGCTAGCAGGTGGAGCCCTTATTACCTTCTCCATGTACCACATACTGAAAAAAGCTTATTAACCATGATCAAGGTTAAATTTACAAACAGAACTTGAGAGGTCAGAGCAATGAAGGGAACTAATTCTGTTGAGCTGCCTTTTTAACCAACTAAATGTAAACAATTTGTATACAAATTCTAAAACACAGATATAAAACATCTAGTTTAAAATGTATAAACTTAAAATAGAATACAACTTAAAATTTAGGAATATACAGTTGTGCTCATAAGTTTACATACCCTGGCAACATTTATAATTTCTTGGCCATTTTTCAGAGAATATGAATGATAACACAAAAACATGTCTTTTGTGGTATTTGTGGATGAGGCTCTTTATCTTCTCAGATGGAAAAGCTTTCCATTCCTCTTGCCAAAAAGCCTCCAGTTCCTTGAAATTCTTGGGCTATCTTGCATGAACTGCATTTTTGAGATCTCCCCAGAGTGCCTCAATGATATTGAGGTCAGGAGACTGAGATGGCCCCTCCAGAACCTTCACTTTATTGTGCTGTAGCCAATGACAGGTCGACTTGGCCTTGTGTTTTGGATCATTGTCATGTTGGAATGTCCAAGTACGTCCCATGCGCAGCTTCCTGGCTGATGAATGTTCCTCCAGTATTTTTTTTATAACATACTGCATTCATCTTGCTATAGATTTTGACCACATTTTCTGTGCCTTTGTAGCTGACACATCCCCAATACATCAGCGATCCACCTCTGTGTTTCACAGTAGGAATGGTGTACCTTTCATCATAGGCCTTGTTGACTCTTTTCCAAATGTGGCGTTTATGGTTGTGACCAAAAAGCAAACTTTTGGCCTCATCACTCCAAATAACTTTTCGTGAGAAGATTTGGGGCTTATCTCTGTGCTGTTTGGGGTATTGTAAGCATTTGCGTAGTAATGGCGATTCGACCATGCATCCCTTCTTCAAGTGTCTCCTTATTGTGCATCTTGAAAGAGCTGCACCGCATGTTTTCAGAGAGTCCTGTATTTCACCTGAAGTTATTTGTTTGTTTTTTTTTGCATCCCAAACTATTTTCTTGGCAGTTGTGGCTGAAACATTAGTTGGTCTACCTGACCGTGGTTAGGTATCAACAGAACCTCTCATTTTCCACTTCTTGATTAGAGTTTGAACACTGCTGATTGGCATTCTCAATTTCTTGGATATCTTTTTATATCCCTTTCCTGTTTTATACAGTTCAACTACCTTTTCCCACAGATCCTTTGACAATTATTTTGCTTTCCCCATGATGACTCAGAATCCAGAAACGTCAGTGCAGCACTGGATGAAAGATGCAATGGTATGTCAGGAGTCCAGAAATGTATTGACCTTTTATACACACACACTAACTACAAGCAAACAGATCACCGGTGAGGATGGTTACCTTTAAAAGCAATTCAAACCCCTTTGTGTCATCTTGTGTGCATTTTATCAGGCCAAAATCACCAGGGTATGTTAAGTTTTGATTAGGGTCATTTGGGTGGTTTCTGTTATGATTATAATTTAACCTCCTTAGCGGTATTTCAGAGTCTGACTCGGGGTGAATTTTTAATACCAAAAGCGGTATCCCCGAGCTTGACTCAGGATTGCATTGCAGGATACAGGGGGAAGTTACTTACCTTGTCCCTGGATCTTGCGATGCCTCCCCACTGTGTATGCGGGCTCCTCCGTGGTGTCTCCTCGCTCGATTAACAGTGCCGCCGAGCTCAGTTCCCTGCGACGTTACGACGCACGGTGACGGAGTTCGGCGCCAAATTCAAAAAGTGAAAAACACAATACACATACAGTATACTGTAATCTTATAGATTACAGTACTGTATGTAAAAAATACATACCCCCTTTGTCCCTAGTGGTCTGCCCAGTGCTCTACATGTACTTTTGTATAATAAAAAATGTTCTTTCTGCCTGCAAACTGTAGATTGTCCATAGCAACCAAAAAGTGTCCCGTTATGTCAAAAGTGGTTTTAGAGCAGATAGAAAACAGCGATAATAAATTATAATCACTTGCAGAATTGAGCGATAGCGATTTGTGGGGAAATTCGTCATAATAAAATAAAAGTAATGACAGTGACAATTCTGCAACTGAGCACATTTTAGTGTTTTTGATTTAATTACATTATTAAATAATTTTTATTATAATTCCATTATCATTTGTTATAATTATTTATAGTTATTTATTATATTATAATTTATGATTTTGTGTTTCAAACTTTATCATACCCGTCTACTAGACTCTTGTTTGGACAGATTTAAGTGAGTTAAAAAACGCCAAATTTCCATGCAAAAAATTGTCCTGCTTTTGGTACAAAATTCCAGACATAATCATACCACCAGGGAGGTTAAAAAGAGTAAACACAGTTGATTGATAAGAAATGGCTGCAACCAAACACTAACCATGAGTAAAAGAAAAGTTTTCGTGTTATCATTTATATTCTCTGAAAAATGGCCAAGAAATAACAAATTTGATATGTTAAATATATATATATATATATATATATATATATATATATATATATATATATATATATATATATATATATATTTATAGAAAAGAGGGGAAAAATGCACTGGACTGCATCCAAAATGCATTGGGGCGCATCAAAAACATGTCATAAACGCACATGCAGAAAAGCATCTGGAACGCATCCATACTGCGTTTCTATGGTGTGAACTGGCCCTAAAAGGAAATTAAAATAAAATTGACCTTAAACCATTATATTTCCCTTTACTTGGGTTAGTTCCACAAGGTTAGTGTTAATAGTTAATGTTTTACTCTTGTTCCAAAACATCTGGGTGCCATGTTTCCTCACTTCCTGTTTATGGAATACAGAGTAGAAGAGGCAGTTAGCTGCTGTATCACTCCTTGCACATTATATCCTAATATAGCCATGGGACTATATTGGCTCAATGATGTCTTCAGCATTCCTGTAATTTTGTAATGAACAGCTCCTTGGGCCGGTGGGGAGACAATCATGCGATGGCTTCCGACGAGTTTGGGTAAACAGGGTTTTGGCCTGAGCTTGGATCTAAAGCCAGCTCACCCCTAGTCAGGACCTCGGTGCTTCTGCTGTGGAATTTAATCATTAACCACTTAAGGACTGCCCCACGCAGATATACTGTGGTAGGGCGGCCTTCCTGTGTGAAATCACGTAGGGACCCGATTGTTCACAGGAGAGGCAGAACGTCGGTCTGCCTGTATAAACCGCTCCCCCACCGCCCCAAAGATGCTGCTTGTAGGACTTTTTTCCTGTCCTGCAAGCACACCTTCCCAGTGTGAAAACTGCAGAAGAAGCAGTTTACAGGCGCTATTTTTAGCCTCGGTGTGAAAAGGATCTTAACGTTTTGAATGCCCCTGATGTTATCCCCTTCCCTGCCAGTGTCATTAGTACAGTGAAGCCCCGTACACACGATCAGGCTTTTGCCTGGCCAAACTCACATCAGAATTCCGAAAGAATTATATTGGATTAAAAGAGAACATGATCTCTATCTAAACTCTGACGGAATTCCTCGTAATATCCAATGGAAAAACTCAGATGGGGCATACACACGGTCGGAATTTCAGATGGAAAAAGTCAGTGGGACTTTTTCCATCGGAATTTCCGATCATGTGTACGGGGCCTTACAGTGCATATTATTTAGCACTGATCACTGTATATGTGTCATTGGTACCCAAAAAGTGTCAAAAATGTCAGGTGTCCGATTTGTAGACACTATAAATTTTGCCCAAACCAGTTAGTATACACTTATCGGGATTTTTTTTACCAAAAATGTGTAGCAGAATATATTTTGGCCCAAACAGATGAAAAAAATCTTTTTTTTTACATTTTCTTTTTTATTGGATATGTTTTACAGCGCAAAAAAATTATGATCAAATCTTACCAAAAGAAAGCTCTATTTGTAGGAAAAAAGGACATCAATTTTTTGAGGGTACAACATAGCACGACTGCACAAATCTCAGTTAAAGTAACGCAGTGCCGTGTCACAAAAAATCTTCCGTAGCTGGTGGTTAAAGCGGAAGGTAAACCCATCCTTTTAACAGTTTCAAAAAATAATTACATTTCCGGCACATGTCGAAAATGTAATTGTCACATTGGTTGTGCTTTCAACCTAACTGTCAAACCATCCAATTACTGGTGTCCTAACTGGAGACATGTGCAGCATCAAGGCTGAAAACAATAGGAGGTTTTACTTCCACTTTAATTGATCCACAGTGTCTGCAGCTACAGAGATCAGTGAGGGTCATTTATAAAGCTCATATACTGCTTGCTAGGAATAAGTAAATATTTGACTTGCCATAGCCTGGCTCAAGGTTTGGTTTAAAGGGTAACTTCACTTTTGTGGAAAAAAAATATAGAAAATAATTGTGACACGAGCCATATTGTAATATAACATTAATAAAACATGTCCATTCATTTTCAATCTGCGGTGCTGTCATTTTCTGTAAAATGCAATGTAATATGGAAACTGCTTGTGTGATTGGGTCACTGATTTTCCCAAAAGTCTGCACTAATAAACAAATCAGATTTTGGGCATCTTCTGCAACAAACATTTCAGTTTTGGTGAAATACTCCCACAGGTTTAAAGCGGGAGTTCCACTGATTTTTTTTTTTTTTTAAGCCAGCAGCTACAAATACTGCAGCTGCTGACTTTTAAAAAATTGACACTTACCTATCCAGCATGCCTGCGATGTCGCCAGCTGAGGACGAGCAATCCCTCGGCCCTTGGCTGCACCCACCGCCATCCTAGGAAGTGAAGCTTCACTACCCAGTTCCCTACTGTGCAGTATCTGCATCCCCCTCCCCCTGAAAGGTGCCAAATGTGACACTGGAGGGGGGAGGGTTCTGAAAAGCGGAATGTCCATTTTTGGGTGGAACTGTGCTTTAATTATGTCTAATGGAATTCAGACCCTGTCACTTTCCTCATTAGAACCCATGCAAGTGCAGCAGCTGATCAATAAGGAAAAATGTACTGTAATTTAGAATCAATTGGACACCGACAAACAAACAGCTATTTCTTAAGAATAACAAAAGGTAGGACATTTTCACAAGTGGTATTAAACCCTAAAGTAAACTAGTAAGTTATTATATTGCAGATTACCATTTTTACATGTGAAGGCTGTATCAATTTTTTTTTTTTTAGACTCCCTTTCTTGTATTTTCATCTTGTGACCCAACCTGTATGTCTGTTTTTTAAAAGAACACGCTCTCCGGCAGAATGTATCAGATACACAGATGAGACAAACCATTTACTACTAGCAGGGGTGCTTACACCTTCATGATTATAAAGTATTAGCTGAAGTTTATCTTCAGTTTGTTAGTGTATTTAAATATGCTAGTCCATCTAACAACCCCCCCCCCCCCCCCAGTCTGACATTGCTGCTGTCCAAAGATGCCCCTGTGCTCATTCATCCAGAGTGTTGTCTGTATAATACAGGAGTGTCGCTGGCCAGATCACCAGGTAAAAACAGAGGGGAAAAAGCCAACAAAAAGAAAACAAATACAGCCACCACATCTCATGCTTGGTTAGGTGCAATTTTTACATTTGTGGTTTTGAGTTTATTACTGCTTTAAAGCGGAGTTCCACCTAAAAATGGAACTTCCGCATGATATACTCCTCACCCCCTTACATGCCACATTTGGCATGTAATTTGTTTGGGGGGGGAGTGGGGGCTTCAGGAGGAGTTGGACTTCGTGTCCCACTTCCTCCTTCCGCCGAGGGGCTGGTTAGGCGATTAAGCTTAATCGCCTACAGCAGCCCCTCCCTGTAGGCGACTGCCTAGGACACTGACAGGTCCTAGACGATCGCCTGTCCAATCAGCGGCGCCCACAGTTAGAATGAAGACGCCGGCCGGGGAGGGGGGGAGAGGAGCAGAGCCCCGGCCATCGCGTCGCTGGAATGCTGGAGCAGGTAAGTGAATGTTTATTAAAAGCCAGCAGCTACACTTTTTGTAGCTGCTGACTTTTAATAAACATAACATTTGGCTGGAACACCCCTTTAAGGATAAATATTTGCCAATTTCCATCACTTGGCTAGATTCACATAGAGCGGCATAATTTTGCACGGGCGTAGCGTATATCAGCCGTAAATTAGAGAGGCGAGTGCTGTATTCACCAAGCTAAGTTACGGCGGCGTAAGCCCGCCAAATTCAAATGTGTTTGATGTGGGCGTGTTTTATCTAAATTAAGTGTGACCCCCACGTAAATGACGTTTTTTACTAACGGCGCATGTGTCGTCCGTGGACGCATGCTCCAAATTATGCCACTAAGACTCATTGGTTTCGACGTGAATGGAATTTAAGTCCAGCCCCATTCACGGACGAGTTACGCAAACTACGTAAAATTTGAAAAATTCAACGCGGTCCCGACGTCCATACTTAACATTGGCTGCGCTATCTATTTAGTGGTTTATCTTTACGCCTAAAAACGCCTTACGTAAACGGAGTATCTTTACTGCAACGGCCGGGTGAACGTTCGTGAATAGGCGTATCTCGCTGATTTACATATTCTAGGCGTAAATCTGCATACACGCCCCTAGAGGCCAGCGTAAATAGGCAGCTAAGATACGACGGCGTAAGAGACTTACGCCGGTCATATCTTAGCAACATTTAGGCGTATCTCACTTTGAGAATACCGCTTAAAGATACGACGGTGCAGATTCTGAGTTACGACGGCGTATCTACTGATACGCCGTCGTAACTCTTTCTGAATCTGGCCAATTGTGTCCAGTGAAAGAGCCTTGGTGCCCCCAGGTTTTTACATTTTTTTTTTTTAACCACTAAATAATTTATCACTTAGTAATATTGATCGTCTGCTATTTTTTTTTCTAATGTGTGTCTATGAGTACTGTAGTATAATAGGACATAATAGAAACCAAGCTGCACCAAGGACAGTCTGTAATAGTCACCATTCAATGAACACCATGAGTACAAACTATTTTTACTGAGCAGTAGTAACTATAAAAGATGATTGATAATAGGTTTTAGAAGACGTGATCTGACCCTTATCCATTTATACCCTCAAAGAATAACATACAAACTATACAGTAGATTCATATATTCTTGCTATCACTACACTACCCACATTGTTGCTTCTTGCCGTCTCACAAAATGTTCTTTATAGCGTTGTTCAATTAGCTGATATGTGTGACACTCTGTGCCATGCTTTGTATACAATAAAGAGTTCCTTCTTTAAGTGAATCAAATTAGTCAAGACTTACCCAAGCAAGACTACGAAAAATGAAGGATCAAAGGGAAATCATCTTATATATAACAATGAATAGACTTGGGCTGACTTCTTTGCAATAGCATAGGAAATGTCTAGAGAATGAAATACATTACTGAAATTTAACTCACTCCCCTATACGGTAGATACAAATTGATATTTGAATTGATCATTTATAAAACCTCTTGAATTGTGTGGGCTAAAGGTGACAATACACAAAGAAATTTGTGGTCAATTAAAGGTGTTGTAAAGGTAAAAAATGTTTTTCCCTAAAAATCTGCCTTTACCTTAGAGCAGTCCTCCTTCACTTACCTCATCCTTCCATTTTGCTTTTAAATGTCCTTATTTCTTCTGAGAAATCCTCACTTCCTGTTCTTCTGTCTGTAACTACACACTATAATGCAAGGCTTTCTCCCTGGTGTGGAGAAAGCCCCTTGAAGGGGGAGGGGGTGAGCAGGAGTGTCAGGACACTCTCTACTTTGCAGATAGAGAAAGAGCTGTGTGTTAGTGAGCATCCTGACACTCCTGCTCCCCCCTCCCCTTCAAGAGGCTTTCTCCACACCAGGGAGAAAGCCTTGCATTACGGTGTGTAGTTACAGACAGAAGAACAGGAAGTGAGGATTTCTCAGAAGAAATAAGGACATTTAAAAGCAAAATTGAAGGATGAGGTAAGTGAAGGAGGACTGCACTAAGGTAAAGGAAGCTATTTAGGGAAAAAATGTTTTACCTTTACAACCCCTTTAAGGTACAAACACGCTGGGTATTTTTCTGCATTTTGCAATCAAGTGAAAATATCAAAAATATGATTAATCAGTCAGAAATTAATCTGATCTATTAAAAATTATCACTTAAAGGGGTTGTGTTTGTCCACCGTAATGCATCCTATGCATTAAAAGACAAGTATGGGTTTACTTTTTTTTTTCGATTCATACTTACCTCGGTGGATGGAGCATCAGACCGATGTGGCATCTGCCCCCTGCTGTCTCTGCACTGAGAACCGAGCCACCGAACACCGCCGATGGCTCGGTTCTCACAGATACCCATCAGTCAGAGTCTTTCCTCTCTGCTTCTGTCATTGGAGCACTAAGCAGTAGAGGGGAGGGGAGCGGCCGTCTTAGTGGCTCGCTGAGACTAACATCACCCAGGGAAGCTGGTGGATCCCGACTTGGAAGTTGTGATGACGCACAGCCCAGACTGATGGCAGTGATGTCCATGGAGAGCGGACTTCAGACCACTCTCTGCTGAAAACAGGTCACAGGAGTGCAAAACGAATTGCACTCCTGTGAACCATACGAAGAAGCCCAGCCTCAAAAACTCAGGCTGGACTTCTCATTTAAAGTAAAAAAGACATGCAGTGTCCAGCCGTCCAGCCCCCCCCCCCCTCCGTTTTACTTACCTGAGCCCCAAATTTCCATGGCTGCCTCCCCGCCTTCCCTCCTTATATGGATTCACGGCTTTGATTGGATAGATTGTGAGCAGCACAGCCATTGGCTCCAGCTGCTGTCAATGAAATCCAATGACGCGGGGCCGAGCCGAGTCATACACTCAGTGTCTATGGACCCCGAGTGTATGACTTAGGAGCGCGCTTGGAAGGTGACCCCCCCGGGAGAGAGCTTACCAGAGGGGGTTATCTAATGCAGGGAGGAGTGACAAGAGCCCCCGTTGGACCCCAGAACAGGTGGATCAGGGCCACTCTGTGAAAAACGAACTGCACAGTGGAGGTAAGTATGACATGTTTGTTTTTGTTTTTTAAAACGCAAACCTTTAGTGTCACTTTAATCAGTTTGCATTATGATTGGTTTTAACACACACAAGCAGATATTTGATAAGACAGAGGTAATCAACAATATTTTGCCATGGTGGACAGACTTGGCAGAGTAAAAATTATTTAAGAGCATTAAATGTTATGTAATCATATTGATACTTGTGTAGCCACCAGTAAGGCTGATGCACATGGAGGCAATGGAGCTGTACAGCATGCAAGAGCATATAGAACCTACGTGTTTATGCAGTAAGCTGCATATCATAGTTGCTTTCGATGGGTGGGTGTAAACAGCAGCTGTGGCTCCCGGGAAAGGTTTTATACAGGTTCTGCGGGCAGTGATTATGTGATATTCCAGGTCCTGTGCCAGATTGATTCCCTTCTATACAGTAGGGAAGTTTACTTGCCACCGCTGCCATTGACAGAACACCACTCTCTGATGGGATGAGGTGGAGAAGTGGTGCAATGATGTCACAATCTCCACCTCATCTGATCAGAGAACACCTTGTATTCATTAAAACAAATACAAGGGGTTCTGCAAATGGTGGCAGTGCCAAGCGAGCAATCCCCTATGATCAGTGTGCAGAAGGGAAGCTGGTGAGCATAGGACCCTAGAGCATAGTTGCTATCACCATAGTCGCAGCGACTACTACAGAGATTTCCTGCCTCTGCTTTCACAGCTCAGCGATAAAATATACATACTTTGGTTTAAGCTGGACCAATATACAGTAACTAATATTCCTGCTGGAATTCATCATTAATATGCACCTGATGCTTTTGTACATGATGATTACTTGTAATTGTGGATTCTGATTATGTCATATTACAGTCCATGGGTTAACCTTACTCATTGAATACTGTATTGATTGTTTTCTATTGTATCTATAGATCTTTTGCACCCTTTTCTTCTCCCCTGAAGAAGGAATATACAAAACATTTCCAAACGTGTTTCGTTTTGGGTTCAGCTATGAACACCTTGAAGTTTGTTTTGCCATCACCCAATCTCGGCCCGCTTGGTGCTACAGCCTACCTCACAAATTGGGTGGTTGTTTTGTACTTATTTATTTTATCAAGCTATGCCTCAATGTATTAAACAGCCGGTTCACACTGCGGCGGCACGACTTCAGGGGCGATTCTGCAAGTCGTCCTGAAGAAAACTTCAGAGGCGATTAGCAAAATGACTTCTGTATAGAAGTCAATACAGGTCGCCCCGAGCCGCCCGAAAGTCGTACAAGAACCTTTTTCTAAGTCGGAGCGACTTGCGTCGCTCCTATTAGAACGGTTCTATTGCATAGAATGGGATGCGACTCGTCAGGTGGTTGAGCCGCCTGACGAGTTGCCCCAGTGTGAACTGGCTCTTATTGTCCCTGTTTTGGGAATTGTTTTTCCTTTATGTGACAAGTAAACTTTGTTATATTTGATACCTTTTGTAATACTCTTTCACACTAACCTGCCTATAAAGTCTACGTTGGGGCAATCTCCTTTCTAGTGGCATATTGGGTTTTTTCAGTGGTTCACTAGCTCCTCCCATTTACAATATACCATAACTGGAGTTCAGCTTACATCTGTTAAGAGACTAATATACACTGACTTCTCCTAAAGGTAGTGCTACCCCCTTAAATAGCTTCTGGATTTTTAGGTCCTCCCTCTTAGGCCACGTACACACGATCAGACCGGTCCGATAAGACTGGTCCGATGGACCGTTTTCATCGGACCACGCTGAAGTGGTCTGATGTGCGTACACACCTTTCAGTCCAAAATCCCATCAGGCCAGAACGCGGTGACGTAGAACACAACGGCGTGCTGAAAAACCGAAGTTCAATGCTTCCAAGCATGCGTCAACTTGATTCTGAGCATGCACAGGTTTTTGTTCCGATGCTTTTGTGTACTAACCATCGTTTTAAGCAAGTTTTAAAACTTTGGTCCGACTGACAACGGTCCGATGGGCCGTACACACGATCAAGATTCATCGGACCGGTCTGATCGTGTGTACGTGGCATTATGCATAACCAGGTAGCAGGAATTTTTCAGAACCCACACAGAAGTCAAGAACCATTCCAGGGTGTTTGGTTTTGTTTTTGGTTTATTAAAGGTGAATTTGGATAGGGAAGGGAAGGTATGGGATGTGCAGAACTGTAACTTGAGTGCAAACTGAGGACTTGATTCTGGGTACTAAAAATCACTATGGTGTCCTCCCATAGGATAAACAGATCAGCTCAACTTGGTAGCAAAAAAAGGTTTTAAACACTGAATGCAGATACTCTCTCTCAGTAGAAAATACTACTGCATCAGATTGTTCCTTAGATCCTTAGATCCACAAGCAAGAGGTGTAGGGTGGTTTTACAGGCTTAAATTGGCTCTAAGCTGTCCCTCTGGAGTGTTCAAGCAGGGTACAGACCTGGGCCATCCCAATGCAAGGGCACTCCTGGGCACTGCCCAGGGGCTCCAGGTACATGGGGTCCCCACAATAATCTTGCATTACATCAAACTTGTCAACTGTCCTGGATTTGCTGGGACAGTCATGCTTTTTACTAAACTGTCCCGATATGGTTGTGTCCTGTAACCTATACTGTGCCCTCCTGATCCCAGTATTGTGCCCTCCTGACACCCCCCCCCCCTGTACTGTGCCCTTCTGCATTCCCCCTGTACTGTGCGCTTTTGTGTTGACTAGTCTTTGATCTATGGAATGTTTTCCTTTTGTAAAATCGATTTTATTGAAAGTACAAATGAATATATGTTTAAAGGGATTGTAAAGGTAAAAACAAAATCCCTAAATAGCTTCCTTTACCTTAGTGCAGTCCTCCTTCACTTACCTCATCCTTGGATTTTGCTTTTAAATGTCCTTATTTCGTCTGAGAAATCCTCACTTCCTGTTCTTCTGTCTGTAACTCCACACAGTAATGCAAGGCTTTCTCCCTGGTGTGGAGTGTCATGCTTGCCCTCTCCCTTGGACTACAGGAGAGTCAGGACGCTCTCTACATTGCAGATAGAGAAAGGAGCTGTGTGTTAGTGGGCGTCCTGATTCTCATGCTCGCCCCCTCCCCCCTTAACGAGGGGGTGAGCATGACACTCCACACCAGGGAGAAAGCTTTGCACTACTGTGTGGAGTTACAGACAGAAGAACAGGAAGTGAGGATTTCTCAGAAGAAATAAGGACATTTAAAAGCAAAGAAAGTTCCGCTATTTATTCTATCCTATCATATACCTCGAAAAAGCTGAGCTATATGCTCCAATGGGAACAGGACCTTCAGGAGACATTTGAGATTGATGAATAGCACAGGCTGTCAGAATCAGCATCTCGTTCGATTATCAATACTTCCATTATAGAGGCTAACTACAAGGTCTTGCTGAGATGGTAAATGTTTCCGGCTAGACTGGCCGCTTTTGTACCGGGTGCCACTCAGAAATGCTTTAGAGGATGCGGCCAGACGGGTTCCACCTACCATATGTGGTGGACCTGCCCTAGGGTCCGGAGGTTCTGGATCAGGGTGTACAATTTCATCTATTCCCTGACCCAGATCAACTTAGTTAAATCTGCTAAACACGCGCTCCTGGGGGGCAAGATACCTGACGCTTCTGAATCCCAGAGACGGCTGGTGGCATTCGTATTTACCTCAGCGAAAATAACCATAGCGAGAAATTGGAAGTCTGCGGCCTTGCCATTTGATCAAATTAAATACAAGTTGTCTTGGCTTATGCTGAACGAGCGGCTAACGGCAATTACTCAGGACAGGATGAAGCAGTTCTATAAAGTCTGGGACCCATGGATCTGTTACTTGACTGGCGTTCCTGGGTCGAGTGGTTCTTAGGTTTGATCTTGTGGATTACTTTAAGGAGCGCGGAGCCTCAACTCTCCCCCCCCCCCTTCATTCCTTTCCCACTGTCTCCTTTCTTCCCACTCCCCTACAGGATGGAATCTTCTTTTTTCTCCTTTCCTTTCTCCTTTTTTCTGCTTTACCAACCTTTTCTTTTACATATCCAAAGTATTGCTGAGAAACGTCTACTTTGCCTATTATATGCTGTGGAGTTTGATAAGCTATGGGAGGTTATAGCCTCAAAAGGCGACGGCACTTTGTTATGTGAACCAGATTGAAAAATCTTCTCTTATGGAAAGACGTTACTTTTGTATGTTCTTATGAAAATTAATAAATATTATTGGAAAAAAAAAAAGGAAAGAAAGTATGTGGTAAGTGAAGGAGGACTGCACTAAAGTAAAGGAAGATATTTTGTGAATTTTTTTTTACCTTTACAACCCCTTTAATTCCATCAACTATTTATACATCATTTTTTTAAACTAGTTGTGTAAATTGGGGCAAGCTGGTAGGGGTCCCAGTGCATTACTTTGCCCAGGGGCCCATGATGCTATTAAGGTGGCCCTTAACATGGGTCAGCAGCCCCATACACAACAAACCGCAATGCCCATTTTTCTGCTTTCCACATATCAAGTTCATGGACAACATGTTTACTTGCTGACTTATACTGTATATCCCATTGACTTTCAGATGACATTGTAACAAGTTAATCAATATTATTCACTTAACCTGTCAGTGGTAAGAAATGGCTGATCAGTGTGTATCATTGTAGGGGTTTGGGGTAAGATGGATTTTTTTTGGCAGTGTACATATATTTTAATAGTAAGGTTTTTCTTTGATTCACAAACCACACAAATTATGTACGCTTCAAAAAACAAATGTTTCTTTTTTTTTTTTTTTTCATTCATAGTAGCTGTATTTGTACAAAGGTCACCTAAAAGCCCAGAATAAGTCATCTACAAGTGTCATTATCCGAACAGGATGAACATTGAATGCATCCATTTCCTAAACAACTTCTAGACAAGATATTTCCTGCACTCTACTCCTCATAACAGTCTAAGCCGGACATAACAGCAAAAGGAATAATTAGTAAACAAAATCCCTGAAGGGCAAAATGACAAAAATTTGAACTAAACTGACTGCGTAACCTCTGCTATTTTTATACACCATCAATCACTTCAATGTCAAATCTATATGACAGTAATAAAAACAGGAGGTGGGTTTGCCAGGGAGGCATAAAAGGAATAATTTACTAAGTATATGATGCAGACATGACTAAATCCACGCCATGTGTGGGTTCCCTTCTTTAATGATTGCATCACTGATGAGGTATTTTGCAAAATGGAGGTCTTGCTACATGAAAATGGACAATTGTAAATAGATTCTCCATGTTGGAATAGAGTTTATCACTAAAATAGTCAGGATATCCTAAAGGGTTATTTCACCTTTCCAGAAAAAAATTAAAAGGTGAACTAACGCCCCACATCCTCCCAATCCTCCCAATCCCCGCTCTACTTGCCTCCATGGGTGATGGGCTATCAGTGTCCAAGAAACCGATGTAGCAGTCAGGGGATATTGCATACCTCCCAACATTTTAAAATTTCCCTGCGGGACATTTTTTTTGACCGGGGGGGGGGGTGGGGGCGGGGTTGCCGCTGATCAGATCAAAGTTGTTGTTGAGGGGGGGGGGTGCCATGGATCGGAGGTGGGAACACAGGTGATAACACAGACTGGAGGAGTCTGGTGTGAGAATTTCAGAACATGATTTTGCACTTTTATTTGCACTAGAGGACTCATGGCGCGTACACACGATCACTTTTTGTGATGAAAAAAAACGACGTTTTATGTGACGAAACAAAACAACGTTTTTCAAACTTCATTTTCCAAAACGACGTTGCCTACACACCATCGTTTTTCCAAAATGCTCTAACAAAGCGTGGTGACGTACACCACGTTCGACTGCACTCTGTTCCATTGAAGCTCCGTCTCATAACTTGCTTCTGAGCATGCGCGGGTTTAAAAACGTTGTTTTAAACGTCGTTTTGCCCACACACCATCACTTTTTATGACACAAAAAATGTCATTTTGAAAAACGAGACAAAAAATTCAAGCATGTTCGAATTTTTTTTTTGGTCGTTTTTTTGAAGACATAAAACTAAGTTTTGCCCACACACGTTCGTTTTTGAAAACGTCATTTTTTTTCATCACAAAAAGTGATCATGTGTACGCGGCATCAGAATTGCATTTGTAGCGCTACCCCCGAAGGAGCTGCTGATTGATTGTTGGGATCGGCACATTAAAGGATCACTAAAGGATTTTTTTTACCTTACTGCAGTACTGGTTTCATGTCCTTATTGTTCGTTTTTGCTTTGAAGTTGCTGTAATCCTGCTTTGTTCTCCACACTTCCTGCTTGTCTGTTTCCTTATAACCACGGTGCTGGGAGCTTTCTCACAGTGGTCTAAGCTGTCATTACTGTGTGTCTAAAACTTCCCAGAACCAATCAGATTAATTTTAAAAACAAAACACTGCCCTGGATTTGTTTGTTTTTGTTCTGTGTGTCTTCTCTACTTCACAGAAACATGAAATCATTTTAAAAACTAAAGTGAAACTAGAGGCACATTATATGATTGATGTTTATCTATTTTTAATCATTTTGAAAAGGAATCAGTTAACTTTTATGTCTCTATACCCTGTAAACAGTAATTTCAGCAAAAAAAAATGTTGTCCTTTAGTGACCCTTTAAGTTACCCTAGCGTTGTCTAGGGGTGTGATGCAGGAACAAAGTATTGAGCGGAGGTCCAGACAGTCAATAAAGGTTTTTCCAATGCTTTATTTCCAGGCCAACACATTAGGTGAATCCACCCAGTAAATTCTAGCACAGGTCACCGGGAGACAGTAAAGCGTACCTGTCAGCATCCCGGTCACCAGATCCCTGATTGGTTCGTTCAGGCCCTGTGGACAACCTGCCTCCCGGTTCCCCTCGAGCCGATCACCCAATCGCACGGCACCCAGCCTGGGATCCATTCAATAGGACTGGGAACCCAGTAAGTCGCTGGGGTCCACTTTTCGCCTCCGGTTGAGGCTCGGTGAAGCCTGTAAGCTTGGCCAGGTGGGCCACGCCGGCGGGGTCCATGGATGCGCGCACCCTAAAGGTGGATGCCGCACCTGGTACCGGGACCCCGCAAAGATTTTAGAGAAGATGACACCGGTCACAGATATACCCCTCCCCAGCATGCCCCGCGATTGGCTGCTGGGAAAGACTTGGTCTGCCAGAAACCCCTCTAGCGCCAACTGCCGACCAGAGACGATACCACATCCCTAGAATGCAGACTGGCCCAGTGGACCTTTCTGGAATGACAGAGGTCACAATTTAGGTAAATCATGACTGGGAGCAATGTAACTCTCCCAGTCCAACTAACTTTAGCATAGTGCCCATGCTGAAAGCAAGGGGGCGCTACATATTGTTAATAATTGGACATTTATTGGTATGGTTATACATACACTATATTACCAAAAGTATTGGGACACCTGCCTTTACATGCACATGAACTTTAATTGCATCCCAGTTAGAGCTGCACGATTCTGGCAAAAATGAGAATCACGATTCTTTTGCTTAAAATGAAGATCACGATTCTCAAGTGCAGCGGCATTAAAACATTTAATAAAAAAGGCCCATAGTTAGACACACAGTGCACACACTGCTATTGAGGGGTGGCACTGGCACTGACTTCAAGCAGTTCAGTGTGAAAGTAATAGGCTGTTCTGCAGCAAAAGCCAAAGAATAGAATACATACTCTTACTTAGTGCATATAGTTAGCATGTTGTGAACCTTTAAATCATTGTTAATATAAATACAGTAAGGAGGAGGCAGAGGGGCTTCAAAAAAACCACAGCAGCGATATAGCTGATAAACTACAAGCTAGGCCTGGCCTAGCAATAGCATCATAGATGTTTGAACCACCTTTAAAACGTTGTTAATACAGTCAAGTCACAGGAGGCCGAGGGGCATCAAAAAAAATAAATCAGCAGCGTTAGCTGATATACTAGCAGTAGCATGGCACTTCGTTCCTACCTGACTGTGCAGTCACTGTTGTGTGTGGCGCGCCTCCGAGTTGCGGCGTTTGCTCGCTTCTGAATTCCCGGGCCAAAAGAGTAAGACACGTCACACGACGTGTCTTTGTACCGCCCATGCCCAGCGCCAGCGGCGCGCCGCATCACGCATTGAACTGATGTCGCTGCTGACGTCAGTTCCGCCATTTGCATTCCACACCGGTTAAGAAGAATCGTGGGTCATCCCGCGGGGAGATCGCGGGTGGGGAGAATCGAGATTGCGATTCTCTCCGCGATTAATCGTGCAGCTCTAATCCCAGTCTTAGTCTGTAGGGTTCAATATTGAGTTGGCCCACCCATTGCACATATAACAGCTTCAACTCTTCTTGGAAGGCTGTCCACAAGGTTTAGGAGTGTGTCTATGGGAATCAGCTATGAGTAAACACTGAAGTTAGTGTGAAACGCGTCAGGTGTCCTAGATGCCGTTGCTGTGATTTGTAGTGCCTGTTTCCAGTTTTTTACATTATAGTTACGTTGGATTGGAGTGCGGCTGTCCTGATCATCTTTTGTTCTTATGTCTATAGGAATGTTTGAAAAAAATATTCTTCTGCGCTCCGGTGTTTTGCTAGACACGGGTGGTGTAGTCCAGTCTTTCGTTTAAGGCAAAGTCCAAAGTCTTGCAGCCCTCCTCAGAACAATGGGTGTTCATATAGCTAGAAAGAAATAGAGAAAAGGGGAGGGCGCACCGACCTAATGCATTACCAAATATAAAAGTTTTATTAAAAATAGAATAAAAGCAAAAGTCCTACTCACAAACAAGCTTAAATAAAAGCTTTTATTTAAGCTTGTTTGTGAGTAGGACTATTGCTTTTATTCTATTTTTAATAAAACTTTTATATTTGGTAATGCACTAAGTCGGTGCGCCCACCCTTTTTCTCTTTTTCTATGGGAATGTTTGACCATTCTTCCAGAAGCACATTAGTAAGGTCAGGCACTGATGTTGGACATAAAGCTCTGGCTCAAAATATCTGCTGTAATTCAACCGGGTTGAGGTTTTCTATCGGGTTGAGGTCAAGACTATGTGCAGGCCAGTTAAGTTCCTCCACTCCAAACTTTCTTATCCGTGTCTTTATGGGCCTTGCTTTGTGCACTGGTGTGCAGTTATGTTGTAACAGGAAGGGGTCATCCCCAAACAGTTTCCACAAAGTTGGGAGCGTGACATTGTCCAAAATGTCTTGGTATGCTGACGTCTTAAGGGTTTCCTTTGCTAAGGAACTAAGGGGCAAGCCCAACCCCAAAACAACCCCACACCATAATCCCTCTTCCTCCAAATGATTTGGACCAGTGCACAAACCAAGGTCCATAAAGACATAGATGAGCGAGTTTGGAGTAGAGGGACTTGACTGACCTGCACAGAGTCCTGACCTGAACCAGATAGAATACCTTTGAGATAAATTAGAGGTGAGAATGTGAATCAGGCCTTCTTGTCCAACATCAGTGCCTAAACTCACAAATGCGCTTCTGGAAGAAAGGGCAAACATTCCCATAGATACACTCCTAAACCTTGTGGACAGCCTTACCAGAAGAATTGAAGCTGTTATAGCTGCCAAGGGTGGGCCAACCCAATACGGAACCCTACAGACTAAGACTGGAAAGCCATTAAAGTTGATGTGCATGTAAAGAAAGACATCCCAATGCTTTTGGTAATATATTGTATATGAGCACTTTATGAATAATTGGACTGTCAAAGACACGGTTTTACATATATCAGCACTTTATGAATAATTGTACTTTTAAAGGCATGTTTATATATATATATATATATATATATATATATATATATATATATATATATATATATATATATACACACACACACACAGTATCTCACAAAAGTGAGTACACCCCTCACATATTTGTAAATATATTAATATTTATTTTCATGTGACAACACTGAAGAAATTACATTTTGCTACAAAGTAGTGAGTTTACAGCTTGTATAACAGTGTGAATTTGCTGTCCCCTCAAAATAACTCAGAGTCATTAATGTCTAAACTGCTGGCAACAAAAGAAAGTACACTGCAAATTGGGCCCAATTAGCGATTTGCCCTCCCCGCACCATGTGATTCGGGTGTGAATGGGGAGCAGGTGTGTTAAATTTGGTGTTATCGCTTTCTCTCTCTCATACTGGTCACTGGAAGTTCAACATGGCACCTCATGCCAAAGGTCTCTCTGAGAATCTGAAAAAAAAGAATTGTTGAGCTACATAAAGATGGCCTAGGCTATAAGAAGACTGCCAGGACCCTGAAACTGAGCTGCAGCATGGCGGCCAAGAACATACAGCGGTTTAACAGGACAGGTTCCACTCAGAACAGGCCTCGTCATTGTAGACCAAAGTTGTTGAGTGCCCGTGCGCAGCGTCATATCCAGAGGTTGTCTTTTGGAAATAGACGTATGGATGCTGCCTGCATTGCTACAGAGGTTGAAGGGGTGGGGGGTCAGCCTGTCAGTGCTCAGACCATACGCCGCACACTGCATCAAATTGGTTTGCATAGCTGTCCTCCCATAGGGAAGCCTCTTCTAACGATGATGCATAAGAAAGCCCGCAAACGGTTTTCTGAAGACAGGCAGACTAAGGACAGGATTACTGGAACCATGTCCTGTGGTCTGATGTGACCAAGACAAACTTATTTGGTTCGGATGGTGTCAATCATGTGTGGTGGTAACCAGGTGAGGAGTACAAAGACAAGTGTGTCTTGCCTACAGCCAAGCGTGGTGGTGGGAGTGTTATGGTCTGGGGCTGTATTAGTGCTGCCGACACTGGGGGGCTACAGTTCATTGAGGGAACCACGAATGCCAACATGTACTGTGACATACTGAAGCAGAGCATGATCCCCTCCCTTCGGAGAGTGGCCCACAGGGCAGTATTCCAACATGATAATGACCCCAAACACACCTCCAAGACGACTACTGTCTTGCTAAAGAAGCTGAGGGTAAAGGTGATGGACTGGCCAAGCATGTCTCCAGACCTAAACCCTATTGAGGATCTGTGAGGCATCCTAAAATGGCCGGGTTCACACCATCACTGCAACCATCTCATAGCACGGGTCCAGTGAGTCCTGGTTCACTGTTTCAGGTCCGATTTCTGCCCGAATTGTGGGCTGAATTCGGACCTGAAACAGAACAAATTACCAAAATGCACCGTACCTGCTATGGAGATATGTGAACTAGAAATCACAGATATGTGACAAGAAATACATATTCGGATCAGATCATCTACCATGAAAGGTCAAACTGTCTTGTGCATGTTAACATTTAGAAGATCCCCATGTTCTGGGAAATTACATAGGGCACAAGCCTGCTGAACTCGATGTAGATATAAAAGACACAAATGAATACAAGGAATAAAGATTTAGGCCGGGTTCACACCAGTGAGACTTTGAAATGGCGCTACTTCAACATGATTTTAAAGCCGCAGATCAGTGTAATTTGGACCTCCGATTTCACTGTGGCTTGTGACTTTTTTTAACAGAAGTCAATGCAAGTTGCAATGAAACTGCAGAAAAGTAGTTAAGGAACTTTTTTCAAAGTCGCTGAGACTTAAGTTGCAACGAATTGAATGGTTTAATTGCCGGCAATAGGGTATGACTTGTCATGTGATTTTGAACTGTCAAATTGCATGACAAATCGCACTGGTGTGAACCACGGCTTAGAGTAAGGCTGGGTTCACCTATATGCAAATTGGATGCATTTTAAACTGCATTCAATTCGCATGACATGTGAATGTGACTGGCTCTCACTGGTGTCGGTTCACACAAGTCCTCGGCGGCCGCGATGTGGTTTCAAAAAGGGTCCTATGTGCTTTTGGGTCCGGTGAACGGAGGAACAGAAACGCACTGGACCCCAGACTGCAAACTGCAGCCACACATACTGTATGTGAACCCGGATTTAAGAATTTCATAGAACGTGATCTGGGAGGAGACAAATTATCTTTATTATATTCACATACAGTATAATTATTGTCAGTACATTTGTTGGCCGAAAGTTGGACAACAATAATCAAAAGGAGCGTACTAACTGTAAGATTTTAGGACAAGTCTGTCAACAGACAATCCCCTGCCAACAATCGAACCGTGTGTACGAGGCTTTAGACGTTCTCTAAAAAGAACTATTGATAAAATATATCATAAATATTTTACACAGTTAGAATGTTGAATATTTCCTTTGGATACTGGGTATTAGCTATGACGATCCAAGTGGAACTATAGGTAAAAGTTTATTTTTCATTTTGGATAGAGTAAGGTTTATTTTTGCTCTCTTTGTCCTATTGGGGAGATTTCCCTTCACTTCTTGTCCCATAACTAAAACAGGAAGTGAGAGGAAATCCCTGAAAATGAACCACTTGCCAACCGGCCACAGTACATAGCAGGTTGGCTCTTTTGCGTGAAACTACGTACCTGTACATAAATTCTGGCAATAGTCAGCAGGGGGCACTCGCATGTCAACAGATGCGCTTGCTGATTTGTCAGAGAGGGAGCCAATCAGCAGGGTCCGGTGGCCACCCGCGATCGCTCCCCAAAGAGACAGAATGGTGATCTGCCGATGTAAACAAGGCAGATCACCGTTCTGACATGGATAAACAGAGTGGTCTTGTGTTTCCGCTAAGCAGAAACACGGATCTCTCTGTTCATCCAGTCAGTCCATCCTTGAACACAGTTAGACCCCTTTCACAATGAGGGCGTATTGCAGGCGCTATAGCGTTAAAAATAGCGGCTGCAATTCGTCCTTAAAGTGCTGCTCTATTGTCTCCCGTGTAAAAGCCCGAGGGCTTTCACATTGGAGCGTTGCGCTAGAAGGACTGTAAAAAAAGTCCTGCTAGCCGCATCTTTGGAGCGGTGTGTATACCGCTCCTCCACCGCTACTGCCCATTGAAATCAATGGGACAGCGTAGTTATACCTCCTTTAACCTTTTCTCGGCCACTAGCGGTGGTTAAATGCGCCCTGCTAGCCAGTGCCGGCCCAAGTCATTGTGCCGCCTGGGACCAAGAATTAAATGCTGCCCCCCCCCAAAAAAAAATCACGCCTACCAAAAGGCCCCTACATTCATTATTTTATATGATAACTGAAGGGGACCCGTCATGGCTCTATACATGTATAAAGGAAAGTCCCTCTCAGGCTCTCATGTCTCATACAACTTGTGATGTGTGTTTGTACTTACAGTTTTGCTTCAGACTCCACCACCAGATGCGGGTTGTCACCTGCCACACGTTGCGGATTGTCACATGTTGCGGATTGTCACTTGCCACATGTTGCGGGTGGTCACTTATGTCACCTGCCACATGTTGCGGGTTGTCATTTGCCACATCACATGTCACACGGTGCGGATTGTCACTTGCCACGTCACCTGGCACACGCTGCGGAAAGCCACTTGCCACGTCACCTGCCACACGCTGGGGATTGCCACTTGCCACATGCTGCGTTTTGCCACTTGCCACAACGTCATCTGCCACACGTTGCGGATTGCCATCTGCCACACATTGCGGATTGCCATCTGCCACATGTTGCGGATTGCCACCTGCCACACGTTACGGATTGCCACCTGTCACAAATTGCGGATTGCCATCTGTCAGCGCCGCCGCTCACTCGCTAACTGCTCCCCCCCTAGTGTCCACTCAGGCAGCCCGGCACCACGCTCCTCACAGCCCACGGAACGGGCTGGTGGGCGTCAGTATGCCGCCTCCCTAAAAGTGCCGCCTGGTACCCATGGTACCACCCGGTCCCATCATAGGGCCGGCCCTGCTGCTAGCGGCCGAAATGCACCGGAAAACCGCTTATAGCGTCGGTGGTAAAAATAGCGGCATTTTACCACCAACTCTATGGGCGGCTCAGCGTGAAAAGGGGTCTTAGAAAGCATCCCCTAGGGACACACTTAACCCTTTGATCGCCCCCGGCGTTAACACCTTCCCTGCCAGCGTCATTAGCACAGTAACAGTGCATATTTTTATCACTGATGACTGTAATAATGTCACCGCTTCCCAAAAAAGTTTCACTTAGTGTATGATTTGTCCGCTACAATGTCGCAGTCCCCCCCAAAACAAACACTGTTTGCCGCAAATTCTAAAAAATGCCATAAACATATCCTATAGTTTGTAGACACGATAATTTTTGTGCAAACCAATCAATTTACACTTATTTTTTTACCAAAAATATGTAGCAGAATACATATTTGCCTAAATTGATGAAGAAATTAGATATTTTACCTTTGTTTATTGTTTTACAGCAGAAAGTAAAATACCGGTATATTGTTGTTTTTTCAAAATTGTCGCTTTTTTTGTAGAAGAATACATATCAGCCTAAACTGAGGAAGAAATTATTTTTTAAATATATTTTTGGGGGATATTTATTATAGCAGAAAGTAGAAAAAACATTATTTTTTTTTTTTCAAAATTATCAGTATATTTTTTGTTTATAGCCCAAAAAATAAAAACCGCAGAAGTGATCAAATACCACCAAAAGTAAGCTCTATTTGTGGGAAAAAAAGGACATACGTTTTATTTGGGTACAGCATCACACGGCCACGCAATTATCAGTTAAAGTAACTCAGTGCCATATTGTTAAAAATTACCTGGTCTTGAAGGGGGTAAAACCTGAAGTGGTTAAAGGAGAAGTCCAGCCCAAGCTCGTTTGGCTGGGCTTCTCCTATGGGTCACAGGAGTGCAGTTCGTTTTGAACTCCTGTGACCCTTAGGAGAAGCCCAGCCAAACGATCTTGGGCTGGACTTCTCCTTTAACCACTTCAGATTTTATCCCCCTTCATGACCAGGCCAGACTGAAGTCCACTCTCTGCTGACGTCACTGGAATCAGTCCAGCCACCCGTCTCAGCCTCCCAGCGAAAAGCTGAGACATTGAGACGACTGTTCCCCGCCTACTCCACAGCTCGGCGCTCCAGTGAGCACAGTAGGGGGCAGAGCGGAGAGCCGCTGATTGACAGTCAACAGCTCTCTGATCGGGGAGCTGTGAGAAGCGAGCCATCAGCGATGTTCTATCGCTGGGTTCTCAGTGTAGAAGCGCAGGGGGACAGATACAGCATCGGACCGGTGGTGCACCCACCTAGGAAGGTATGATGGGGGAAAACCCCCCAAACCCATACTTCTCTTTTAAGGGAATCTCTTTGTCACCAGAACCAATAACAACCCAAAATTTGGGATTTTCTTTACTTCCGCTTTCAACGATAATGGTAAACAGGAAGGATAAAAAGGGTAAATGGTGGCACAGACAGAAAATAATACCTGAAAAGAGATCTAAGCCCTCTCCTCTCAAACCAAATCTAAAAAGAAAAAAAAATAGCTTTTAGTTATAGTTTACCTGGATTAATCTGTTCTTTCCTTTTTCAAGATAAAAAAATAAATAAAACTAACACCTGATTGGTTGCTGAAGGTTATGTCATCTGCTTTTCTCTTCTGCTGTTCCTCGACATAAGGCCAGGGCAGTCTTAATAGCATTATGGGCCCCTGAGCAGAGTAATGCCCTTGGGCCCCACCAGCTTGCCCAAATTTACACACCTACTTTCAAGAAATAATGTATAAATAAGTGATAGAATTAAAACATAAATTCATTAGTACTTTCAATAAAATTGATTTTACAAAAGGAAAACATTCCATAAATCAAAGACTAGTCAACACAAAGGGCACAGGAGGGGGGATGCAAAGGGCACATTACAGTGGGGGGGGGGGGTCAGGAGGTCACAGTATAGGTCAGGGGTGCTCAACCAGTGGCTCGGGGGCCACATGTGGCCCGTGGAGCCCTCTGATGTGACCCGTGACCTCCTGCTCTGGGATGGCTGGTTGGCAAATCCAGATTGTAGGTTGCTGACCTGCCATCCAAGAGCATCAGTGTTGTAAATGAAGCCGGTGGTAGAGGAAGCAAGCGACTTTTCAGAGAGTGCACCACACCTGCAGAATGTAATAGATGTCTATGGCAAAGTGCAGCTAACTGGCGGGAAAACCACAGGTACACTGCACCGCAATTGACTTCAGACTATCAGTGTAAAAGCAGCCTTCGGACCCTTTCACATGATCGGTCAGACCCAATCGGACCATCTACTTACCTCTATGGAGCGGCAGATATAAACAGACCTTTGTCCGTTTACACCTGCCTACCTGCAATCCGGTCTGCTAAAAAAAAAATTATTGGATTGGAGGGCCCATAGAGAGGGGCGGACTGAGAACTCATGGGGCCCCCGGGCAATAGAAGATTATGGGCCCCCAGGCTTACAGTTGGCCACCATGCCAGGAGGCAGTGCAGAGGCGGGGCAGCTTAAATCTCAGGATTTTCACATCAAAAGCATGTCGGTTTCAGACATATAAGGGACAGATGTAAAAAAAACACAGATTTTTACATACTATCCCTGGTTTTACTGAGCCTGGCAACCCTGATGGGGCCCCCTAGTGGCATGGGGCCCTCAGGCAGTGCCCGGTGCCTCAATGGTCAGTCCGCCCCTTCCCATAGAGTAGATTGGGCTGTGTCTGTGTCTGTGTCTGCTTTGCATATGCAGACTGGACACAGATCTGTCATTTGCCCACTCTGCTCATTGTGGCCCGCGATTGGTTACTAAGTCGCTTAAGTGGCCCTCGGCCTTCATAAGGTTGGGCACCCCTGGTATAGGTTCTGGGATGCTTCCCAGGACACAACTAGTTTAGTAAAAAGCATGACTGTCCCAACAAATCCGGGACAGTTGGCAAGTATGATGTAATGCAAGATTATTGTGGGGCCCCCATGTACCTAGGCAGTGCCCAGGAGTGCCCTTGCATTAAGATGGCTCTGCATAAGGCCTATTGGCATTGTCAAGTTACTGCAAATCAATTAAATGGGAAAAATTCTGAAATAAAATATTTACTCCCTCTAATGTTGTTTACAAAAGCTTCATAAATATAAATGCATTAAAAGCTGATTCTACGGATTTACTTGCTCAGTAAATTGTCAGTCACGGTAATTCTAGTCCCCAAAATAAAATGAATCATTCCAAAACTGTGTGCAAGTTTTTTTTTTTTTTTTTTTACAATGATATGACGAAAGACAGCTAATTCATTTAAATATTCCTCCTCTGCCTGTACGAATATATGTACTGTGAAGACAGTTACAATTTCACACTAGAATAAAGATACATCAGTGTGTGAAATAATGTTGCCGATCAGCTGTTTCCTGCTGAAAATTGAAAACAAAGAACAAGAGTCCTACTGGAAAAGCCAAAAGTTTTAAATGAGATCTCTGCAGTAACAAGTGCAATCCAGTTCTAATCACAGATCAGCGCTGGCCACCTGCTAGGGACGTCCTGAAAAGAATGCCATCTACTAATTGGAGTACCATTAGCCCATGGTCTCAGACCCACCCAGAGTCACATAGTAATGAATGGACACAGATGTCAGCCAGGGGAAGCGCTCATCTTCACCCGCAAAGTAATAAACTTCGAGATTTTGATCTCTGACAATTCTATAAATTACTTTAGCAACCAACATCTCACTTCACACCCTCACGCAACACAATAAAGCGAAAGTGCAAATGAGCATCTGCTTCAAAATGAGTAAATGTTTATTAGATAGGTAGTAAGTCAAATCTCACGTGTACAAACAGGTTCCTCTACATATCGACAAAATCAACTATTTAGAAAACTGCACAAGTTTATGCAAAATAATTGTGTTTCCCTTTAGCATTTAATCAGGAATGAGAAATTTATATTTATTAATTGTCACCAAACTTGACTGGATGTCTGAAACAAACATAGGCACTCACATAAGACTTGAGTCCTGTAGTAAAAACTCCAGCAAACAAGCAAATAATTTGTCGATAGTCTTTCACAGACTATGTGTTTACTTCCAGGGGCGGACTGACAACTCATGGGGCCCCTGGTCAATAGGAGATTATGGGGCCCCAGGCAATAGGAGATTATGGGGCCCCCGGGCAATAGGAGATTATGGGGCCCCCAGGCAATAGGAGTTTATGGGGTCCTTGGGCAATAGAAGATTATGGAGCCCCCGGGCAATAGGAGATTATGGGGCCCCTGGGCAATAGGAGTTAATGGGGTCCTCGGGCAATAGGAGATTATGGAGCCCCCAGGCAATAGGAGATTATGGGGCCCCCAGGCAATAGGAGATTATGGAGCCCCCGGGCAATAGATTATGGGGCCCCCCCGGGCAATAGGAGATTATGGGGCCCCTGGGCAATAGGAGTTAATGGGGTCCTCGGGCAATAGGAGATTATGGAGCCCCCAGGCAATAGGAGATTATGGGGCCCCCAGGCAATAGGAGATTATGGAGACCCCGGGCAATAGATTATTGGCCCCCCCGGGCAATAGGAGATTACTGGGGCCCCCGGGCAATAGGAGATTATGGGGCTCCCCGGGCAAAAGGAGATTATGGGGCCCCCCGGGCAATAGGAGATTATGTGGCCCCCAGACAATAGATTATGGGGCCACACAGTACTGTATACACCACACATACAGTATACATACAAATTATACACCCACCGTATACATACACACAGAATACACATACAGACACTGAGAAGGTACTGGAGAGGCGGGCAGCTATAATCTTGGGATTTTTAGACCAAAAGAATGTCGGGAAGGCACATTTCAGGGACAGATGTAAAAAAACACAGATTTTTACATACTGTCCCCGGTTTTACTGAGGCTGAAAACCCTGATGGGGCCCCCTAGTGGCATGTGGCCCTCGGGCAGTGCCCGAGTGCTCAAATGGACAATCCGCTCATGTTTACTTCTAATATCAAAATTATAGCGAAATTACCATTTTTTTTAAATTCCTTCTTAACCTTTTTTTTTTTTTTTTAAAGCACGGGCCCACAAAGCTCACATTAAACTTGCACCTGTTGTAAATGACTATTTGTTGTAAAGTAAAAAGACTTCTATTGCTGACCTCTCCTCTTAAAAATGCATAAAAAAAAAAAAAACTATTTAAATAAAAATAAAAATTTTGGACACCTTGGTTACTGTAGGATTTCTCTCTTAGCCCTGGTTCACATTGATGCTACTTTGAAATCCTGCTACTTCACTTGAAGTAGCGGGATTTTAAGTAGCAAGGTCAGTGCGATTTCAGCTGTTACTAGATAATCATCTGGGTGACATTATTCCTTTTTTTTTATCTTATGGATACATTTGTAATATAGTTATTGCTAAAACGTATATTTTCCTTGTATTAATTTGACCTGTTGTATTCCTGTATATCTAAAAATAACGATTTTATTAAAAAAAAAATGCATATAGCATGGCTCTTATATTGACCCTCTGGATTCAATAAGTTGGAGTTGATTTGCTGAAAGCAATTAGGCTGTTTGCTTTGCAAGGAAAGTTGCATATTGCAAGGGAATTCCCCCCAGTGCTTAGTGAATCTCACTTCGCAAAGAATACCCAATCACGCGTACGGAAAAAAAAAACAGTATTTCTGCTTGCACATGATTGGATAATAGAAGTCACCTCATTCCCTAGGCTCTGGGGAAAATTCCCTTGCAAAATGCAACTTCCTTTACAGAGTGAGCAGCCTATTTGCCTTAGGCTCCATTCACATCTGAGCGACAAAACGCCGGTCGCCCGTCGCTCTTGTCGCTCGAGATGTGAAATAACATTGCAGTCTATGGAGATGGTTCACATCTCAACGCCTGTCGCCTGAAAAAAAGTCCCGGACCCTTTTTTTCAGGCGACATTGGCGTTCCCTCATAGACCGCAATGTTAAAGAAAGATTAAACTTTTTTTTTTTTTCTACAGGCGGCAAGATAAGCCGCGTACGCGGCGTATCGTGTCGCCTAGGTGTGAATGCAGCCTAAAAGGGGTTGTAAAGGTTTGTTTTTTATTTTCTAAATAGCTTCCTTTAAAGTGGAGCTCCACCCGCATTTTTTGTTTTTCAAAGTCGGCAGCTACTAACAGTGTAGCTGCTGACTTTGAATAAGGACACTTACCTGTCCTAGGCGCCCGCGCTGACGGCCCCCACCGATGCCGATCCTCGATCCCGGCACCGCCATCCACAGTCAGGGAAACAGGCAGTGAAGCCGTGCGGCTTCACTGCCCGTTTCCTACTGCGCATGTGCGAGCGACGCGGCGCTTTGTGAATGGTCCGGCTGCTTTCTGGGATACACACAGTTCCCAGAATGCAGCGCGGCCCATTCACAAGAAGACACCCAGAAGAGGAGGAGGAAGAAAACAGCACCGCGGATCATGAGGGCAGATTCGGGACTTCCGCATAGCAACAGCCTATTTAGGGTGAGTATTTTTTTTTTTTTTCCATTTCATTTTTTTTTCAGATTTAAAAAAAATATATATATATCAGGGTGGAGCTCCGCTTTAAGCTAGTGCATTGTTGGTTTACTTACCTTTTCCTGCGATTTCCCTTTGAAATGTTTTTTTTCTTTGTCTGAATTTCTCACTTCCTGTTTCTCCTCAGTAAGCTTGCCCCCATCATCCAAGCTGTTCTGGCTGGGGGTTAGTCAGCGTGCTCGCCCCTCCCTTGGGACTACATCCCTGCGGGGAGACACTGTTCACAGCGTCTTCCCGCAAGGGAGGGGGGGAGCACGCTGACTACTAACCCCCAGCCAGAACAGCTCGGATGATGGGGGCAAGCTTACGGAGGCGAAACAGTAAGTGATAAATTCAGTCAAAGAAAAAAACATTTAGAAGAGAAATCGAAGGAAAAGGTAAACCAGCAATGCACTAGCTCAACGGAACCTATTTAGAAAATAAAAATGGAACCTTACAACCCCTTCAAGTAAATCAACCCATTTGAGTCTTTGAGTAGTAACCAGTAAATTATGATGTCTGACTCTTCTCTTTCATGACCAGCATGCAAGTTTCAAGTCTGTGACTCAGAATGTATTGGCGCTTAGTAGGTCAACATAACAGCTGGGCAACTAGCAATTTCAGGAGGAGGTCAGCCATGGCAACGCTATGATTGTCTCCGGTGATGGGAAAAAGAACGTTTCCTACAAACTAGATCCTAATTTGTATTTATTTTTTAGGAAAACTATTGGGTTTCCAAACACAGCTTTAGAGTCTGACCTTGTAAGGTCCCTTTAAAGATTTGCCTGGGGTTTTGTGCTTATCCATCAAATAGTAACATGTACAGCAATAGAGATGTAGTGTATTGCCTAAACACACATAGACATAGCTCCATATCTAGTGTACTGGATCCTAAGAGCAGATCTGTCAGCATCATGCAGCTGTCTTGGGCTCTTTGAAGAGCAAGCTTTGGTTCAATGCAGATTTCTGTATCCTTCTCACTGGATGATGCTTGTGCGTGAAAGCCCTCTGCGATTTATGATTTAATAAAACACGAATCAACGATCTAGCTTATATCAAGCCAACAGAAAGCAAGACCCCCACCACCCCCATACCTTCTAAACAAGGCTGCAATAGATTTCATTATTTCAATAGCATTATAGTAGAGGAGCTGTCCAGTGCTGATCTCCATTCACCTCCATAAATCCAATCCTAGACCCTGCAATGGCACATTTATTGCATACCAGCCAGCACTGACACCCAACATCCAGCATCCCTACCCTGCATCCCCTATACATCAACCACTATCACACAACTAAAGCCTAGCAAAGGCTGTTTGAGGATCGTGTAGTGTCACATGCTAAGACACAGCTGTCACACACACACACACACACACACACACAAAAAGGCTGCACTGAGCTTCTCTTTGTTTAAAGCCCCCATATGGAAGACTTCCCTATGTATAGACAGGCCAGTAGCAATACAGCTTGCAGCTTGTGCTAATGGATACAGCAAACCCATCCTAAGGGGGAGGAGGGGAGGAAAGGGGGGGGGTGAATGGGGGGGCCAAGTCAGCTTCTAATCCTTTTATACCATTCCCATTCTACCTGCAATGGGATGACAGCACAGCACCAGGTATCAGATCCGCATTGTGCATTCCATGCCTGATCAGGTAATGCATCGCTGGCAGAAATCGCTGCAGATCCTCCAGGAATGGGAGAGGATACTAGAAAGTCAAATCACACCAGATCCATACAATGGATGGCAGCTACAGGGTTAAAATAATAAGAAAAAACAACAAGCACAGGGGCCCTTACCTGTATAATAAGTGTCCGGGCAGAATAAATCATAATCCACTGTGCCAAGCCAAGGGTTTATATCCAGCAGCACGTGTCGGGCATGACTCAGGACATTCAGCACTGCAGGCAGAGGACAGCTCCGGAGGATCACAGGAGAAGGGATCACAGGAGAAGGGATCACAGGAGAAGGGCAGCGATCCTGTCATCCACTCCATGCACCATATCCCAGCGCAGGCAGCAGATGTGCGCACCACTACAATGATCAATACTGCTGCTTGCTGCACTCTTCCCCCTCCCTGCACTAGGCACTCTCAGGGTACCAGGAAAGCTGCAGCCAACCACAAGCTGCCGATCACTGGCTGACAGGTCCTCCCTTCCCCCCTCCCACCACTCCTCCTATCACATCCAACCTCAATATACTCCATTCTTCACCATCACTCTCTACATAAAACACATCTAATCCTCTCAAGCTCACTAGACCAGTCTGCTACAACCAGGGCAAGGGTGAGGTTGTGTCAGCAGCTCCTCATTCACCTTCCACAAGTTCTGATGGATAATGGTGACTGGCTACAGGCATTGGGGTTGATTTACTAAAGGCGAATAGGCTGTTGCACTTTGCAAGGGGATTTTCCCCAACGCTTAAAGCTGGGGTAGGCAACATTAAAGTGATACTAAAGGTTCGAGTATTTACCCACTTGCTTACTGGGCACATATACCCCCTTCCTGCCCAGGCGAAATGTCAGCTTCCGGCACTGCGTCGCTTTAAATTAAAATTGCGCAGTCGTACGACGTGCCTCCCAAACAAAATTGACGTCCTTTTTTTCCCACAAATAGAGCTTTCTTTTAGTGGTATTTGATCACCTCTGCGGTTTTTATTTTTTGCTCTATAAACAAAAAAAAGAGAGTCCATTTAAAAAAAATATATACATTTTTTAATTTTTGCTATAATAAATATCCCATTTAAAAATAAAATAAAAAAAAAAAACATTTTTTTTTTCTCAGTTTATGCCGATATGTATTCTACATATTTTTGGTAACGTTTTTGGTAAAGTTTGGTCATTTTTGGTATAGTGATTGGTTTGCGCAAAAGTTCTTGGCCCAGATTCACAGAGAGTGGGCGCACATTTACACCGGCGTAGCGCACACACAGTACGCTACGCCGGAGCAGCGCGGAGAGGCAAGCACTGCATTCAGCAAGCCATTGCTCCCCAAGATGCGCCAGCGTAGTGTATTTTCGAAGGCGCAGGCCAGTGGAAGTGGAAGTGGGCGTGACCCCATGCAAATGAGGTGTGACCCCATGCAAAGTTACACCGACGTAAGTGCAAATGTGCACCATCGTATCTGTGTCCAGACCCACAAACAGAGATACGCCTAAAACCAGGCTACACCCCGCCAACGTAACTTGCTTACGCCGGCGTAGGGTGGGTGTACATTTAGGCTGGGTGCATGGTGCTGCTCCCATTGATTAGCCATTCAAACATGCAAATGAGGTAAATACGGCGATTCACGAATGAACGTGCGCCCGACACTTCGGCGGCTCCTCCACGCATCCAGGGCCGTCTTTAAGGCAGGGCAAAACGGGCAGCTGCCCTTGGCCCTGTCATTGTTGTGGGGCTCAAAGCAGCTGCCTCATACTTGCAAACTATGCCAGTTTAAATTCCCTTGTCCCTGTAAGTTTTAGTCCTTTGCTGTGTCCCGATATCTCAGTGTGAAGTGCTTCTACTAATGCTGCCCAGCTCAGCCCTATTGTTGTGTACAGATGACTCACCAGCAGACCCTGTGTTTACACGTAAATTACCATCATTCATATGTAAATAACGGGAGCATGCATACGTAAATAGCGACGGCATTCATATGTAAATAGGTGAGTCTGGTGGCATTCATAAGTATATCATGCCCCTCTGCAGTGAAGAGATGATGTGTTGTAACCTATAGCAACAAATCAGTGAGCCATAATGTATGCTGTAACCTCTAGCAACCAGTCAATAAGTGGTAATGATATGCTGTAACCTCTGGCAACTAATAGCAATCACTGTCTGATCTGATACAGTAAACTGTTAAGTCTAGCTGATATTTATTGTATGTCTCAGAGCAGGTGGAGAGCAAAATTGCATGGGGGGGTCGTAGAATTTTTTTGCCCAGGGTCCAATCAACATTAAAGACGGCCCTGCCCACATCAGATAATCCCCCTAGGAGAAGTGCTCTCCCAGGGGGTTACCAGCATCCATGGACACAAATGCCAGACTCGGCCCGCCCCCCCTGGCAGGCGCATCATTGAATTTGATTGACAGCAGCATCAATCTATCCAATCAAGACCCAAGAACCCCGGGCAGAGGGACGGCAGGGCCCCAGCGTGGGACATTCTAGGGCTCAGGTAAGTAAAACAAGGGGGCTGGGGGGGCCGGTCATTGGCAGTTGTTTTTTCCCCTTAATGCATAGGATGCATTAAGGGGAAAAAACATGAGCCTTTACAACCCCGTTAACCACTTTATCCCCGGACCATATTGCTGTCCAAAGACCAGAGCACTTTGTGATTCGGCACTGCGTCGCTTTAACTGACAATTGCGCGGTCGTGCGATGTGGCTCCCAAACAAAATTGGCGTCCTTTTTTTCCCACAAATAGAGCTTTCTTTTGGTGGTATTTGATCATCTCTGCGGTTTTTATTTTTTGCGCTATAAACAAAAATAGAGCGACAATTTTGAAAAAATGCAATACTTTTTACATTCTGTTCTAATAAATATCCCCAAAAAAGATATAAAAAAAAAACATTTATTTTCCTCAGTTTAAGCCGATACGTATTCTTCTACATATTTTTCATTAAAAAAAATCGCAATTAGCATTTATTTATTGGTTTGCGCAAAATTTATAGCGTTTACAAAAAATGGGGTAGTTTTATGGCATTTTTATTAATATTTATTTTTACTAGTAATGGTGGCGATCAGCGTTTTTTTCGGTACTGCTATATTATGGCGGACACATCAGACACATTTGACACATTTTTGGGACCATTGGCATTTTTATAGCATTGATCGCTATAAAAATGCCAATGGTCCCAAAAATGTGTCAAAAGTGCGATTGTATTACTCATTTCCACTGGCGTTTTTACAGCCACGTTTTTTACAGCTTAAAAACGCCTGTCCATGTTTATTTTAGAAAAAAAATATATATATATATATTTTTTTGGAGCTGGAGCTTTAAAAACGCTGCGGCCGCGTTTTTGAGCGTTTTTTAATGCCTGGCGTTTTTACAGCTCTATTGCTGGAGCTTCAGAACGCACTGGTCCCGCGTTTTTTTTGCAGCTTAGCCATCTACAGCTCAAAAACGTCATGGTGGGCATGAGGCCATAGACTAACATGGACAGGCGTTTTTAAGCTGCAAAAAACGCTCAGAAAAGTGGCTGTAAAAACGCCAGTGGAAATGAGCCCTTAAAATGTCATTGGCAGTGAAGGGGTTAACACTAGGGGGCAGGGAAGGGGTTAAGTGTGTTCCTGTTTGTGTTCTTACTGTGTGGGGGGGGGTGGCCTCACTAGGGGAAATCACTGATCTTCTGTTCATACATTGTATGTGCAGAAAATCAGCGTTTCCCCCGCTGACAGGAACGAGAGCTTTGTTTACACACAAAGCTCCCGTTCCCCTGTGCCCGGCGGCGATCGTACCCGCCGGGCACGCACGCGGCACTCGGGGGCGAGCGGGGGGCGCGCGCGTGCCCCCTAGTGGCCGCTAAAGAGAGGACGTAGAGCTACGTTCTCTCGCGGTACAGTGCCACCGTCCCGCAGTAATATGATGGCGGGCGGTCGGCAAGAGGTTAAAGAGATGGAGATCTACCTGAGCAACACTGGAAAAGTCAAAGATCATCGGGCACAGTGTCACCTCCTCACACCTGATTTAAACCCAGTGGCAGCTGTTTTTTTTTTTTGGGTGGGCGGAAAACCACCCCCCCCAGTCAGCGGCACCTCCCCTCCCTCCTTGCTGTCGGTTGGGTCACCCGCAGGTTACTCGCGGTTGGTCTGTCATCCAGCCTAGCATTTACCCCATCTAGGTTGTGGGCAGGCAGCGCTCCTATGGGTGACGGGCGGCGGCCTCTATTGCGTCTTCTCCTCCTCTGTATCACGGCGGCTTCCGCTGTGCGTATCCTCCCTCATCCCTCTAGGCATTCATAAGGACTGCATGTCCTTTCAGCCAATCAGGTGACAGGTATCAGGACCTGGCTGGGAGGAGGACAAATATTAATTCGCTATTTTCACACAACTGGGTAACCTCTGGCTCTAAATGTGTGCTTAACCTCCCCCTGTTTGGAATCCAATCTGTTTGGCACCCTGCATGTAGATCAGGGGGCTGGATAGATGGATGGGGGGGCGGCGTCAACAATTGCTGTACTACCACAATCATGTTCATTGCACGGCAATCATGGGTGTAAATCAGGTGGTGAGGAGGCAACATATCGCCTCCTCACCACATGTCAACACACACTCAGATTGATTTTCAGAGGAGCAGCAGTACCTGCTGTACTTGTGATTGAGCCCTTAGGCCCCGTACACACGGCCGAGGTTCTCGGCAGAAACCAGCGAGAAGCTTGATGGGATCCTCATCCTGCCGAGAAACTCGGCCGTGTGTACACTCTCAGCGAGCATCCCGTCGGGAAAGCCGCCGAGAGAAAATAGAGAGCAGGTTCTCTATTTTCTCAGCAGCCCATCGGGATTAACAGCTGGTCGCCTTTCCCGACGGGATGGTCGCCGATTCTGACGGCCGGCCGAGAACCTCGACGGGCGGAACGATGTGTTCCGCCCGTCGAGGTTCTCGTACGTGTGTAGGGGGCCTCAGTTGCATTTGACAGCAGGACCCTTGGGACTTGTTCACACATAAAGGTGGGGGGTGGTAAAACAGCAGGAAATAATAAAAGTCTATGTCTAAGCACAGCAAACCCACGGGAAAGCTGCAGGTTCACTGTACCTGCGGTGTGGGTAAACCGCAGTGTATCAATGTGAAAGCAGTCCTATCAGTGGCGGCTGGTGCTCAATATTTTGGGGGGAGGGCAGCACGCCAACGCCACCTGACCCTCCCAAGACTCCCTGGCCAATCAGGTCTCAGGACCCGCTTCCTGATTGGTTGGAAGGAGATTCAGGAAGACAATAGCGAATATTAATTCGCTAATGTCACACAACTGGGTGGGCTCAGGGTGCAGTGCTCTATGCCCCGAACCCACCCCTTTTCTATGTTAATTAGAGCCTCAGGCTCTAATCATCTGCTTAAAAAAAAAAAAAAAACATTGAAATCCATGTGTCCAGTGCCCTGCTGGCGGCATGGATTAGGTAGTCGGTCCCCCTGCACCCTGTATGGACGGGCCACCACTGAGTCCTATACTATTATGCGCAGTGTTGCTTCACACTGACCTTCCTGCTGCTGGCACCACTCTGGAGACTGCTAGCCAGGATAAGAGGTGGAATACAGTTGGTATCACTCTGCATTGGACAGGAGCCAGCATTACAGAGGAGTCATCGGCTTATGCGGCTCTTGCTCCCTACTACAGCTCCAGTAGTCCCTCTGCATTGCACTCTGTTTGATGCTCTGGGATAGTGGGTCAGCAAGCCCAGACCACAATCTACCAGTCACCTGTCCATGATCTACTGACTTAAAGCAGGGGTGCCCAATCTTTTAAAGAGCAAGGGCTTGGTAACCGATCATGGTCCACAATGACCGGATTGGGTGGATGGCAGCCCACTCGGCTCTATAGAGCCCACTCTACTCTCGGCACACCAAACTTGCAGGTAATAGAAGTCTATGGCTCAGTGCAGGTAACCCACAAGTGCACTTCTCTGCACCCGTGGATCAGTTTGAAAGCAGCCCAGTAACCGCTGCAGAACATATATGCCCATATATACACTGTGATTTTAGTAATAAACTTACCTTTAATAACAGTATTCTAATCTATTCAATTCCATCCCAGAACAGGAGGTCGCGTGCCACATCCGAGGGCTCCACGGGTCGCATGTGGCCCCCAGGCCACTGGTTGGGCACCCCTGCCTCCCATTGGATCCCAACGGAACATCTCATTAATAATTAAAGAGACAGTACCTACCATAACACTTTATATCTCCTTCATACTGAACATACTAATAATCTAATAACCGTGTGTGGGAACTGGGAAAGCCACAATCTCAAGAAAGGGGGCCCCAATTAGTGCCCCCCTTTTATCATTCTCCCTTCCACGAGCGGTCCAAGCCTCTCTTTCAGATCGCTCTACTGGAGGGTAGTCTTCCCTGTCATGATTGCAGACTGATAGCAGTGAGAGTCAGAGGTGAGGAGAACAGTCTATGTAGATCGCTTTACCCAGGATGCCTGTATACTTAGATGTGCCTGTTTTAATCATCAACCATTAAGGCCACGTACGCACGATAGGTTAACCAGAGGACAATGATCTGATGCACCGTTTTCATCGGTCAAAACCGATTGTCTGTAGGCCCCATAGGTTATTTAACCTTCAGTTAAAAAAAAGGCCAACTTGCTTTTAAATTTAACCGATGGACGCCTAACCGATAGGTCAAAACCGATCGTTAGTAGGCACGACCATCGGTTTTAAAAATCCACGCATGCTCAGAATCAAGTCGACGCATGCTTGGAAGCATTGAACTTCATTTTTTTCAGCACGTGATTGTGTTTTACGTCACCGCGTTCTAACACGATCAGACCGTTCTCATCGGATGGACTGATCGTGTGTACAAGGCTTTGGAGATGCCGCTCTTCTCTTTTATACTCTGTAGCGCCTTCTGGATTTTTCTTCTAATTCCCTTGTGGAGGCTTCCATTTGTGGATGGACATTTTATGGTTACACAACTTATCACATTGCTAAAATCTTTTTATATGGACCATAAATTGAAGGACTTATGAATAAATGGTTGTGGAACAAATTATTTGAGTTGCCATTATTTCTTATGGAAAAATTAGCTTTGCTATACAAGTGCTTTGGATTACAAGCATGCTTCCGGAACGAATTATGCTGGCAATCCAAGGTTTTACTTTACTTACATTGATCCAAGCTGGACCAATGTAACTATGCTACTAATACCATTCCTGGAGTTAATTTTTAATTAACTTTGAAAATGTTATGTCTGTGCCCATTCCCCTTACATAGAATAAAAATGGAAAACTACTATTGCCTCATCAAAAGACATACATTTTCCTTGTGTAACCTTCCCCAACTATAACATTGTGAGGAGACGTGGCCACACATCTCAGTCTCTTAAAGTGTATCTATGGTCCAATTGTGAAATCATAAATTCATTTTTTCTGTTTTTCAATTATTTCAAGCCTATTCCTAGTATTCTAAATGATCTTTAGGTTTGTAAACTTACTTTGTAAAGATCCCCACACATGTATTCCCTTGAATTCAATGATACATACGCTATATTGTCAAAAGTATTGGGACGCCTGCCTTTATACTCACATGAACTTTAATGGCATCCCAGTCTTAGTTTGTAGGTTTTAATATTGAGTTGGGCCACCCTTTGCAGCTATAACAGCTTCAAATTTTCTGGGAAGCCTGTCCACAAGGTTTCAGAGTTTGTTTATGCGAATGTTTGACCATTCTTCCAGAAGCGTATTTGTGAGGTCAGGCACTGATGTTGGACGACAAGGCCTGGCTCACAATCTCCGCTTTAATTTATCCCAGAGGTGTTCTCTCTGCCGGCCAGTCAAGTTCCTCCACTCCAAACTTGCTCATCAATGTCTTTATGGACCTTGCTTTGTGCACAGGTCCAAACCATTTGGTGGAGAGGGGGTTATAGTGTGGGGTTGATTTTCAGGGGTTGGTGTTGGGCTTGGCCCCTTAGTTTCAGTAAATAGAAATCTTAAGGAGTCAGCATACCAAGACATTTTGGACAATTTCATGCTCCCAAATTTGTGGGAAAAGTTTGGGGATGGCCCCTTCCTGTTCCAACATGACTACATGCCAGTGCACAAAGCAAGGTCCTTAAAGACATGGATAAGTGAGTTTGGGGTGGAGAAATTTGACTGGCCTTTACAGAGTCCTTACTCCTTACTTCAACCTAATAGAACACATTTGAGAGATTTAGAGCAGAGACTGCAAGCCCGGCCTTCTCGCCCAACCTCACAAATGCGCTTCTGGAAGAATGATCAAACATTTTCCATAGACACACACCTATACTTTGCAGACAGCCTTTCCAGAAGAATTTAAGCTGTTATAGCTGCAAAGGGTGGACCAACTCAATATTGAACCCTATGGACTAAGACTGGGATGCCATTAAAGTTCATGTGCGTGTAAAGGCAGGCTTCCCAATACTTGACAATATAGTGTATTTAATTTGACTTGTGAGTGGGTACTGCTGTGTCACACATTTCAGAGAGCCTTCCTTTTGAACTACAGAGGTGCTAAGAGTCAGTACAGCTTGCAGAAAGTAAGGTTATCATGAGATATGTAGTCCTTAGAAATTGAAAAAGTAGAAGCTGAAAAGCATGGGTAGCGCCACCCCCGAAGGAGCCACTGGATTGTTTTGGGTTTGGCAAATTAAGTTACCCCAGCTTGGTCTAGTGATGCACCAGAAGAACTAAGTAGTAAACGGGGGTCCACACAGTCAATAAAGATTTTCTCAATGCTTTAATTCCAGGCCAACATTAGCCAACATCAACTTTGGTGAAGGAAGGATAGGTTGATGAGGGAAGAGAAACTTTCGATGTCAGGCCTGGATATACACAAGGCAGATCAGCCCTTAGTAGCACAAATTTTCACACGTCGCCACTCCTATGAGACTGAGTGGGTAAGGTGCCCCCGGACAGGTGTCTCTCACACAGACCTGGCAGTCGAGGCACCACCTCAAATTTTGGCTGAGAGGAACGGGTCTCTCTCACAGGCCCGGCTCTAGGCTTCTGCCACAGGCCAGTTAATTTGGATAGACTAAATGTGCGATCAGAGCGAATCCTCCCAGTAGTTTCTCAGCATAAGTCACCGGGTGACAATAAAGCGTACCTGCCAGCATCCCGGTCACCGAATAACCGTCTGGGATTCTCTTAAGCTTAGGGAATCCAGTAGGTCCCTTGCTTCTCGTCTCCGGCTGAAACTCAGAAAGGCCCAGGAACCTGGCCAGACCCCGCGCACGTGAAGAAGAAGAACCCCGAAGACCCGACCTAGGTCCCAGATATACCCCTCCACAGCATGCCCAGCAAGGAGAAACCCTCTCCAATTGGCTGCTGAGGAAGACTCCATCCGCCAGAAGTCCCGCTGGCTCCCACTGTCAACCAAGGATGAAATGACATCCCCAGAATGCAGTCTGAGCCAGTGGACCCTTCCAGAATGACATAGGTCAACAACCTAAACAAATCACAACTAGGAGCAACTTAACTCTCCTAGTCCAACTAGTTTTAATGCAGCGCCCATGCAAAAAGCAAGGGGGCGCTACACATGCATGGAATCTAAGAAGGTATGGAAAGAGATGGCCAACAGACAGGCATCACTCACAATATGAAAGGGGATTTTTCAAGTAAATTTCATGGATTGTCAAAAATAACTATTGATTATATTGTTATTACAATGCTGATGTTAGTAAAAATGAAATTAAATGCTGTAATCATAGACCTCCTTTAATTTCTTCCACATGTGTCCGACTGTCACAAAATGATTTTAGCAATGCAGTTCCCTAATCTAGTTGTATTATGTTGTACTATGTGATCAGAGTTCTTTACATATCAGTGCATAGCTACAGCTAATATTTAATTTCATAATAACTTACATGAACAATATATAATACAAATATATACTATAAAGACGCCATTCTAGTACTCCTTGTTTCATAATAAGTGCTAAAGAAGTGCTTCCCCTGCACACGCCAGCACCCATCCAAGTACCTTACCCAATGTGCTATATCTCCTGAAACAGGCTGCCTGTTATTTGACCTCCATGCAGACTTCTGCGAGAGGCTGAGAGCCAAATGTGAATACTGTCATCACGGTTGCAAGGAAGAGAAATTTCAGTTGGCAGCTAAAGAAAATGACGATGACTGGTTAGAGACTGAAGTGGACATGTATTTTTCAATGCAATACAATTAAAAAATACCCTGGGTAACAATTTTATATGCTAAGACTTTTTTTTTATTATTACTTTAGAGGTAATCAAAACAAAACATTCCCGTAGTGATACGATTAAACAGAGATATTAGTTACTGCAGATATAAATGTAACGTCAAAGACCTCATCAATCATTAGAGATGAGGTTTGGGTTTGTTGTTACCATAGGTTTGAGGCAAAGTTCAAGGTTTTGCATAAGCCCCCTCATAGGGCAGCCAAAGTGTTATGCCGCGTACACACGACCATTTTTAACAGTCTAGAAAAAATTACTTTTTTTTTTTCAACCCGATTATTGTTAAACCGGCCTTGCCTACACACGATCGTGAAAAAAAAAATGCTCTAGCAAAGCGCGGTAACGTACAACGCGTACAACGGCAATATAAAGGGGAAGTTTAATTCCGAAATGCGCCACCCTTGGGGCTGCTTTGCTGATTTTTTTTTAGTAAAAGACGATTTGCGCTTTTCAGTCTGTTACAGCGTGATGAATGTCCTATCTCCATTACGAACGCTAGTTTTACCAGAACGAGCGCTCCCGTCTCATAACCACCATCTTTTTACGACCTTAAAAATGTCAACGTTAAAAACGACGTGAAAATTTAGAGCATGTTCTAAATTTTTAATGCCCATTTTTTACAGCGTGAAAAATGCTCTGGAGCCCACACACGATCGTTTTTAATGACATTAGAAAAAAACAAATTTACATCCCAAAAACGGCCGTGTGTACGCGGCATTAGTGTATTAGAAACTGCTTTGGGGAAAGAATAGGGTAAAGCCCACAAACTCCATAGGGAGAGATTAGGGTCAGCTTTGAAACTGTATGCCAGGGGTACCCAACCTTTTGAAGAGCGAATGGGCCACTTAAGTACATTTTTAACCAGTTGCGGGCCACAATCAGCAGAGTGGGCGGATGACAGGTCTGCGTCCCCTCTGCATTTGTAGAGTGGACACAGATAAAGCCTACTCTACTCTCTGGGTCCTCCGATCCAAACCACCCAGACGGAAGAAGACGGACCCCTTTCTGTTTGTTTTTGTGTTTCAGCGGATCAGATTGGAGGTAGGTCTGTGTAGACAAACACAAGTCCACCATAGAGATGAGCTGGGAGTCCGAATGGGTCCACCTGAAAAACGGACAGACCGATCATAGGAAAGGGGCCTAAGGCTGCTATCACACTGATGCGTTGCGGTTTACCCGCAACATAGGTGCAGTGCAGTGCACCTGTGACTTTCCTGCAAGTTGAATGCACTTTGCCATAGACCTCTATTCTATCCTGCAGGTGTGATGCACTTTTTGAAAGCGCACCAAAACTCCTGCATTCAGGTAATAACAGAAGTCTATGGCTCTGTGCAGGTAAATCGCAGGTGCACTGCGCTGCAACTGTGGATCAGTTTAAAAGCAGCTCAGTAACCACTGCAGAAGAAATATGCCCATATATACTGTAATATTCCAGGGTGATTAAGCTGTAATGGTGTATGCGATTTCAGGAACATGTGCAGGGCCGAACTGGGGATATAAACTAGCCCTGTAAAATAATTGAATTCCAGGATCATTATAACAGCCCAACATCATAACCATTATAACGTCATTAATTTCTTGTTAATAAAAAGGGCAAACCATGCATTTTAAAGCACATTTGAAGAGCGTATTATATATAGATAAGACATATATAAACGCACATAGGAATAGGGATAGATATATACCGTATTTATCGCTGTATAACACGCACAGGTATATAACATGCAATCTAACTTTAATAGGAACGTTTTGGGGGAAAAAACGTTCCACAACCCCCTGCGTATAACACGCAGACACAGTTTACCCTCTATTTTCAGGGTAAAAAAGTGAGTGTTATACGCCAATAAATACAGTATATATATAAAAAAAAACAGTACATTTCAGTTTAAAGTAGTAAAAGTGGAGCAATCATCAAGGGGGATACCTGAGACTCTATGTGTGTGGGGGGTGGGGGACTCTGTTGACCAGAGACCATCTTCCACAGAAAGAATACCCTAAGGTAAGGGGGGCGTGGGTTACTGATATAGGGGGGAAACCTTTAGATCAGTGCCCCCTTAAATTATTGTATTTATTCCCCCTTACATCATTGACTCCCCCCCCCCCCCAGACTGGCCTGGCGCCGCTGTCACTGACCTCCTCCTAGGTGCACCTTGCAGGGATCACTCAGTTGGCTCCAGCTTGGTGGCTCTGGTTTACCTATAGTCTCCTCTCCACAGTCCACACACGTCTGACTTTCCCCATGATCATTATCCCGGCGGTGCTCCCATTCTTGACTCCTCTCCAGACTCCCTCAGGGACTGCAGACATGATATATCTTTGTACACCCCTAAGGGTGTGTTGAGTGTCTTGAGGAAACACACCCTTATGCCACGTACACACGGTCGTTTTTTGCGATGAAAAAAAACGACGTTTTCTGTGAAGTGAAAAACGACGTTTTTGAAACGTCACTTTTCAAAGACAATTTTGCATACACACCATCGTTTTTTCACAAAGAGCGAGGTTACGTTCACCACTCTTTTCCATTGAAGCTCGCTTCATAACTAGCTTCTGGGCATGCGCGGGTTGAAAAACGTCATTTTGAACGACGTTTTTGCTACACACGGTGACTTTTTGTGAAACAAAATACGATGTTTTGAAAAACGACACAAAAAATTCAAGCATGTTGGAATTTTTTTTTGGCCACACACGATCAATTTAAATGACGTTTTAAAAAACGTCGTTTTTTTTAATCGCAAAAAACGACCGTGTGTACGCGGCATTAGGGGCGTACAAACATATTTAAATTAAGGGATGTGGTAGGACTGAGGTATTTTTCTTACCATTTTGGACACCTATACCGTATTTTCTGCAGACATGAAATAAAACAAGAGATGTCAGAGGCTGCAGACATGGTAAAGAAGATGGTCAGAGACTTGGAACATGATACTAAAGCTGTTAAGAGAATGTAGACATGATACAGGAGATGCTCAGTGATTGCAGACATGGTACAAGAGATGGTCAGAGACTGCGGACATGATACAAGAGATCAATGCAGCCTCACCAGTGCCCTATCATTGCCACCTCAGTGTGCCCATCATTGTCACCTCACTGTGCTCATTGCAGCCTCACCGTGCCCATCTTAGCAGCCTCACAGTGCCCATCATTGCAGCCTCACCATGCCCATCATTGCAGCCTCACCGTGCCCATCATTGTAGCCTCACCATGCCCATCAATGCTGCCTCACCATCATTGCAGCCTTACTGTGCCCTCATTGCAGCCTCACCAGTCAGTGCGTGCATTACGCACAGTGGGCATCATCCGCTGTGTCACGGAGCGGAGTGTGAAAAGTTTGGCCGTGCTATAACAAAAGTCCTCCTTCTCCTAGACCAGCTTGTGTAATAGAAAGAACACTGCGTCTATCACACAAGCTGGTCTAGGTGGAGGGTGGGACTTTTATCACAGCTCAGCCAAATTTTTTACACTCAGCTCCATGACACAGTGGTCTCCCGCTGTGTGGCAAGTAGGCAGGAGGAGGGGAGGAGGAGGAAGGGGGAGCACTGCAGCCACAGCATAGATCAAAAACAGCTCCAGGGCAGGCAGCCTATCGGAAAATGTCCCGGTATCCCGATAGGCCAGTACGGCCCTGAACATGTGTCAGTCCAGACTGTATTTCAAAGGCTTGGCAGCCCACTTTAATTTAAATGAAAGAAAGTTGAAAGAAAATAACAGCAATTTCCCTCGCAATTTCCAACCAGTCAGCCGCCTGGCTTACTCTCTTGCAGAACCGCTGCTTCAGACATCATGCCTAGGCCTTTGGGTTGCTCCTCAGACACATTGGCTTATGTGGTTCTGCTCCCTATGCAGCCATGCTTCCTCTGGCACCGGCTCCATTCAGAACACTGATGTTATGGGATGGAGGGTCAGGATTTATTTTTCAGTCATAGCGGAGTTCCAGACTGTAAAAAAAATGTAATAAAAGTCAGCAGCTACAAATACTGTAGCTGCTGATATTTAATATAAGGACACTAATAAGGATACTAGGGAGGGTGCAGGAGCCAGCATCTGTAGTAAGGGAAACAAGTAAATCTACAGGCTTTACATCCTGTTTCCTACTACGCATGCGCAAGTCACGCTGCACTTTCTGAAAGGCCCAACCTCTGTGTGTCCCAGAAGGCAGCCAGAAATTATGCAGATCGCCATGCCTGGAAATGGGTGCAGTTACCTGTCAAAACCCTCCTTCCCAAAAATTGCCAAATGTGGCAGTGGATAGGAGGGGGGGGGGGGGTGCACACAAGCAGAGTTTCCCCTTTTGGGTGGAGCTCTTATAAACTGCCAATAGAACTGCAGACTACTACAGCAGACGTTGGGCAGGATGTGAGGGCCCTCACCCAGACTATCCAGGCCAATACGGCAACACTAAGTGCTGGCCTGACCAGAATTGCCGTGGCCTTAGGAGGGCAGGCCGCTAGGTGGGCAGAGACCAGAGGCTGCTCTTCCTTCCCCGGATTACCCCCCCCTCCCATGAGTCTCCCCTGAGGAGCCGGGGCCGTGGCCGTGGACGCCCCAGGCGTGGGTCACGCCAGCGGCATTAATTTGGTTCCCCCCCCCTTTTTTTTTTCAGGACGTTTTTTTGTTGTTTTTTTTGTTTTTTCTGGAAATTTTTTTTTGTGTTGTGAATGATTTCTGATTGTGGGGGTGACATTCCTGCCGGAAAAGGGGTGTCACCCTCATTTGTGGTGGAGAAGTGTTCCCCAGGACCAGGGAGAAGTGATCCACAGGTCCGTGTGAATGGTGTATGAATGTACAGTGACATAATTGGAGCCGTGGCGTGGCGTTGCTGCTCACAAGTCCTGCATGGTGGGCTTGTGCTAATCCAATTTGATGAGGATGTGATGTGTCTGTGCTAGGGACCACAGTGGTGTGCATGCATGCATTCTCATTGTGCCATGATTAATGTGTGTGTTTAACGTGCAAAGATGCCTAATGTGAGCTGTCTCCTGGCTGCTCTTCCCTCAGAAGACGGGGTATCCTCGGTTAGGGGGGGATTGTCTGGTTCAGGGGTCAGGTCATCACGTATGTCAATCTGCAGGCCCTTTCTCACTGCGAAGTTGTGCAGCATGCAACATGCACCGATGATCTGGCACACGAAGTTTGGGGAATACAACAGGGTACCCCCAGACTTATCCAGGCTTCGGAAACGTGACTTCAGGAGGCCAAAGGTGCGCTCCACCACTGCACGTGTTTTGGCGTGGGCTTCATTGTACCTTTCCTCTCCTGGGGTTTGGGGGTTCCGGATAGGAGTCATGAGATGGGGTCCCAGTGCATATGCAGAGTCACCTTTAAGGGAAAAGACAGGAGGATGTTAGTCATGCATGTGACCCTTGTGATGTGTGCATCATGGGGGGGGGACAGTCATGCCTGCCACCCATGTCACTCACCAACCAGCCAGGTGTCCCCATACACGTTCTGTTCGAATTCCATTGGGATGGGGCTCTGATTGTATATGTAGCTGTCATGGCTGGATCTGGGGTGTTTGGCACGGACGTGCCATATGAGGCCTTGGGCATCGACTATCATCTGTACGTTGATGGAATGCCAATGCTTCCAATTGCGGTATATGTGCTCTGTCTCATGGGGGGGCTGGAGTGCCACATGTGTGTAATCAATGGCCCCCACGGTGCGTGAGAATCTGGCAATTCTGTAGAAATCTATAATTGCCTTCAGTCGCAGGTCCTCAGTGGTTGGTTTGATGATTTGGTTGGCCATGCGTCTGAGGATTGCAGGGATGACCTGGTGCACACATCTGCTCATGGAGGATTGTGACATCCCAGCCACCACTCCACTTGTTCTTTGAAAAGAGCCACTGGCAAGGAAATGGAGTGTTGTCAGGACCTTGACCAGTGGCTGCACTGCATGTGAGCGGTGTGTTGGGCTGGTGATGTCATCCTGCAGGGTTATGGTTAATTCCATGATGGCAGCAGGGGTGAATCTGAAGATGCGATACACCTCAGAATCATTCATGCCAAAGAGGTCTATGCGTGTGCGGTATATCCTCTCCCGTGCAATCCTCTGTGCCCTCCTCCGTGCCCTCCTCTGTGCCCTCCTCCTTCTTTGCTCATCTAAAGTCAGTAGTATAGCTATGAGCATGGATGCCCCTGGCATGTTGGCATAAAGTTTGTTGTCCAGCAAGTGTGACTGCTCAGCTCCTCACTAACAGTGTTGCTTTAGCTGACACGTAGACGGATTGTCTAATTTTATTCCACCCTTTATATGGTCTAATTTTAGACAGGACGTGCAGCTGTTGCACACAGCGCGTAGCCTGCGCTGCACCAACTTACTTTTGTGGATCCCCGTAACTCCCTCATTTGCATATTTGACTAGCAAATCAATGGTGTGTCTAGCGCAGTTTTGCACGGACGAATACGCCGGTCTATCGAAATTACGCCGGTCCAAAAAAAGTAGATTTCTTGCGTATCTTGTTTTGGGGATGCGGCCCATCGAAACGCATGCGCAAATTTAGACTTACGCCGCGCATCTCATGTAACGCCGGCATAATGGCTCTGTGAATCTGGCCCTGTATCTTTACTGAAAGACGGCTGTAAGGAAATACAGGATAAGCCATCTGAAGCATGTAATTGTTCAGTAAAAATCTGTTGACAGTTTTCCGTGTACAGACTTGCATTAGGATAAGTAGAAGAAGAGGCAAGCACAATCACAATAGTTCACTACCTAACAGGAAGCATGTCATGTGTATGTAATTAACAATAGTGTGGCTCTTTAAAAATACATTTAAAAACTGTTAAATATTTTTTTTTCTTAAACGAGTATAAAATTTGCACAAAACTGATATTTTCACACACTCTACTGTATATAAATTGTTAAAATAAAAAATACTGTTAAAAAGACAATAAGGAAGAGTGCAATCAAGTTTAGAATTGGCATGAAGGGAAGCCCCAGGGAAAACAGCAATTATTCTGCATCTAGGGATTGCGGGAGAGACACACACAGGCTTGCTATAATCATGAGTCACTTTTAGCTTTTATTCATTTAGGCATAGTGAGGGCTTTTGAAGAAAAGATTAAGGGAAATTACAGAGGCAGAAAGCGAGGCTTTTCAGAGCGCTGAGTTTGACTGTTTACTTGCAAAAGTTGACCAGTTGTAAAGATGAAGGTAAAAGTTAAAACAACTAGATGATCCTGTATGGCTTAGAAATGTTTGGATGCCTGAAAGCTTTTCCTTGAAAAGGAAACCAGTACTGGGAGAGGTAAAAAATATGCTTTCACTGACATGTCTTTTGTGTTTGATATTTTGAGATACAACAAGCCTACAAAATAGTACTCATTCTGAGAGCCGTTTCACACTCCCGTGGCACGACTTCGGGGGCGACTCTGCAAGTCGTCCTGAGGACGACTTCAGAGGCGACCAGCAAAACGACTTCTGTATAGAAGTCAATGCAGGTCCCCCCGAGCCACCCCCCAAGTCGTGCAGGAACCTTTTTCTAAGTCGGAGCGAATTGCGTCGCTCCTATTAGAACGGTTTCATTGCATTGAATGGGACACAACTCGTCAGGCGGCTCAGCCTCCTGACGAGTCGCCCCAGTGTGAACCGGATCTTAGTCAATGACAGAAAGTGCTAAAGTCAATGGATAAGTATGATAGTCAAGGATCTGGTATTACTAGTTATTACTACAGAAAATGTGAGTAGCCTTCATACTTCCTCACTATTTTTTCACAACAGTGTAGGCTGCTACATACATTTGTGGTCTCATTGTAAACAGTGAGTTGGCCCTCAATTGCTTTGGGATGTTCTAGAATTTACAGGATTCAGATTTGATTACTCACAAATTTCTGGAAGGTATGCCCAGCAGGTGGCTGGAGGAGCTAATAAATCGTGTGGACTCTGGGACAGCTGGGTGTTCCTGCTGCAGGAATTCCACCAACCTGGTTGATGCCCCCCAGCATGCATTTCTACTGATTCACATTGACAGTCATGAAGGTCCCAACTGCGGCAGAGCTGGGGTGTCTACACCTGCATCATCTTTGACACCTCAAGGTTTCATCTGACTGATCTGGTCTGAACAATCGCACTGAAAGGCACCTAAAGTAAGCTAAGAGTATGCAGTTGTTCTATAGCCTTGTGAGTACTAACTGTAATACAAGATCCTAGTGGATTTGTACTATAGAGGTATCAGTACCAGTGCAACTCTCCCAGGGGGACTGCTTGCACAGGATCCCTGTTTCTGGCCTTCTTATAGTCTCCCTTGAGGAACTGTATACTGAACGGTGGTGACTGCTCCATTAGGGATGCAGGGGCACTACCCCCTATCCATGTGTCCAACCCCCTAACCTACATGTGGGGCGCTAGACACATGGATTACAATGTTTTTATTTTTTTTGGGAAGCACGTGATTAAAGCCCGAGGCTCTAATGGGCATCAAAAAAGGACAAAGCACTGCTCCCCGAGCCCACCCAGGTGCTTGACAAAAGTGAATTAATATTTTTGGATGGATTGCCGCCCCCCCAAAAAATATACCACAAGCTGCCACTAAAATACAACTAAACCTAAAACAATTCAGATGACTAAAATACAACTAAAACTAATAATGGCATTTTGTTCCAAAGTCAGACTATGACTAAATTTAAATTTAAATTTGACACCTAAATTAACACTGGTTATATATCAAAACGGCTAGATCTGTGTCTGTAGAGCATGTTCAAACCTTAATATCATAAATAATAACATATTATTCGATTTATACTCCAGGGGAATATAATAAATTTGGAAATTCTAGAAAATGCTTAAATAATGCATTACAATGTAACTAAACCCATTTTATTTTGGCCAACTAAAATGATTTTAGTCGACTAAAATGTACTTGATATTTTAGTAGACTAAAATACAACTAAAACTAAAACAATTCAGATGACTAAAATATGACTAAAACAAAAATGTAGTCAAAAGACTATGACTAAAACTATTCGACAATTTGACATTAAAATTTACACTGACTGCAAAGGCCAGTTATAGTTTGGGGTGGCTGCCACTTTTTTATACAGTTGGATGAATTGAGTGCAGGGGGGCACTGGATGCCTTCGCTACCATTGTGCTTTTCATGGGAGTCATGTGTGTCTCTGTGCCTTTAAGGAGGGTGTGTTCCCTTCAGGCATACTTGTCCTTAACCTCCCTGGTGGTATGATTCTGTCTGGAATTACGTACCAAAAGCGGTACAATTATTTTGCATGAAAAGTTGGCATTTTATACTGTAGGCTTGTAAATCTGTCCAAACCAGAGTCTAGTAGATATCCCGGGTATGATAAAGTTTGAAACACAAAATTATAAAATTATAATATAATAAATAACTATAAATAATTATAACAAATAATAATATAATTATATTAAAAATTATTCAATAATGTAATTAAATCAAAAACACAGAAATTTGCTCAGTTGCAGAATTGTCGCTGTCATTACTTTTATTTTTTTATGACGAATTTCCCCACAAATCGCTGTCGTTCAATTCTGCAAGTGATTATAATTTATTATTGCTGTTTTCTAGCTGCTCTAAAATCACTTTTGACATAAAGGGACACTTTTGGTTGCTATGGACAAACTACAGTTTGCAGGCACAAAAAAATGTTTTTATTATATAAAAGTACATGTAGGGCACTGGGCAGACCACTAGGGACAAGGGGTGTGTGTATTTTTTACATACAGTACTGTAATCTATAAGATTACAATATACTGTATGTAATGTGTTTGTTTACATTTTTGACTTTGCCGCCGGTCTCCGCCCCTGTGCGTCGTAACATCCCAGGGAACGGAGATCGGCGGCGCACGGGCACTGTGTGAATCAAATGGAGGACGCCACTCGCTCACACAGCGCGGATGCATCGCTGGATCCAGGGACAAAGTAAGTACAGTACCCTGCTTGGAAAAAGGTAAGCCAGCACCCGCTGCAAACTCTGCACATCCACCTTGAGCGTGACTCGGGGTTACCGATTTTAGCATTGAAAATCCACCCCGAGTCACGCTCGGGTTTACCGCTAAGGGGGTTAAAGCGGAGCTCCACCCTAAAGTGAAACTCCCACTGATCGGAACCCTCCCCCCCTCCAGTGTCACATTTGACACCTTTCAGGGGGGAAGGGGTGCAGATACCTGTCTAAAGACAGGTATTTTCACCCACTTCCAGGCACACAGTCTCGGGCAGACTGTGGGCATTTTGTCACCTCCTGCCCCCCCCCCCCCATTATGTGCTGGGAACACTCGGCTCCCAGTAAACAGCGGGAGCCAATCAGCAGGCGTATCGCGACTCGCGCATGCGCCGTAGGGAACTGGGCAGTGAAGCCGGAGCGCTTGATTTTCTGGTTCCCTCACCTTGGATGGTGGGGGGGAGCAGAGTGATGAGCGATCGCTCGTCCTCTGCTGCGGACGACGCTGGACTCCAGGACAGGTAAGTGTCCTAATATTAACAGTCAGCAGTATTTGTAGCTGCTGGCTTTTAATTTTTTTTTTTTCAGCGGACATCCTCTTTAATCTATCCATTCTTATATGTGCTGCTACTATGGAGGCTCTGTAAAATTTGAGTTAGGGCTGCAGTATATATATATATATATATATATATATATATGTCCCTTGGCATGGGCAATGTTGCTTATGCACATATTTAGAAATGTGTGCAATCAAAACCCTCTAGCGCAAACTGTTATACAGGGTCAGTGTTGGTTGTTTTGCAGGCTGGCAAGTGTGCTGGGAAATCTTTTGTTTGTTTGTGATGTGCTTTTGAGTCTTATAGCCTGGAGTATCCTATACCCTGCACCCTCTCTTACTGTTAAAGTCACCAGCAGTAAAGTCACCAGCAGTAAATCACTAAAAAGACATTCCCCTAGACTGCTGTATTGTGCCGGTGTGCTTAGAATTGGTGCTCTGCAGTCTTGCCAGCCTCTGTGCTAGTGGGAAATAACCCTCATCGTTAACATTATTGGTGTCATTATCATCATTGATCAATAGAACAGGTTTTCTTAAAACAGAATTCCACTGAAAAATAAAAAAAAAGGCTAGCCCATTAAAAGATTTAATATAAAAGCAGGTTATGCAATGGTGTGAATGCAACTGTCACCCGCAGTACCTTTTTTCGGCCACTAGAGTCCTTAGGCTTCTGGGTTTAATGATGGGCAGCATCATTCAACACACTTCCTCTGAGCCCAGACTGTCATGGAACTGCCCTCAGTTCCATTGTGACTGGACAGTGAAGGATGCAGTAATTCAGGGTGGAATAATCACCTTGAACTGGCTTTTGGCCTCTGTGGTACTTCTATGCTATCACAAAATGCCCTCAGTCTTCCAGGTTGAATGATGCATCGATTTATTGAACCCAGAAGACTGGAAAGTCACAGTGAATTACTGAGGAGCAGACAGAATCTGGAGCAGCTGTGCATGGCAATCCAATCAGCTTCTATCTTTCATATTTAAAGGTCAACTGAACAGGCTGAAGTTAAAACATGATTGATCACTATGCACAGCTGCTCCAATCTCAGTACTAAATTCCCCTCATTGTGTATTAAATAGAGAGTGGCACAGACTTTGTTGGGTCAGAGCTCTCTCTGTATCAGCAAATAAGGTGAAGAGAAAGAAGACCCAGTTAGGTTAGAACAGTTGATGAGAAGGAAGACCATGCACATCACTTTACCAGCCAGAAGACATGTGAAAAAAAGTTAGTGTAAGGGCCCTTTCCCACGGGCGGACCGTTCAGTTTTTTAGGCGGACCTGAACAGGCGCTCCGTACTCCTCTATTGAGCCATGGATGTCAGCGGTGACATGCTCGCTGACATCTGACCCGCCAAAGTGTGATGGAGGAAAACCCTACTTTTCCATCTGTCTGGCAGATCGGTTTATATGACAACGGACTCTACGATCCGTCATCATCCGATCCCGAATGAGAACGGCGCTCTGACAGGTCAGTCCCTGCACAGTGTGTAGAGACAGACCTGTCATCTGCCTGCTCAGCGGGGATCGACGGAGAGATCCCAGCTGAGCAAATCGGAGCCAGTACACGGACAGCCACGTGTAAAAGGGCCCTAACAGGCATTCTGTCATTGGCCCATTCAGGATATGCATAGATTATAATGTAAGACTATTTGTTATGCAGTTTCTCATTTTGGCCACAAGATAGAGATAGGGAGCTGCTGACCTTTCCTTCCGAAACATGAGGAGACACAGAGGACACTGGGAAAGAAGGGAATTTCAGGAACTGATATGGAGGGCTGAAGAAGAGAGTGTGTAAGGAGAGAGGAAGGGAGGTTGAGGTGGCTCACAGGGAGACTAAGCAGAAAACAAAATCCCCTCTGCTGTGTCACAGTTGGGACCCACCAGAGACGTGACAGGAGTGAGTGTGACAGGAGTCTGTCTCTGTAGATGAAGCCATAAGATTGCTTGGGTTCTGCCAGCTGGGGAACCTGAAGAAGGAGAGAGAGAGACACGTTTCTCCACAGCACTATTGGGGGAAGGCTGCCTGTGAGAAGGGAGAGGATCAACTGCAGAGGGAGAGGTGCTACCATCCTGGGTCAGTATGCTTTTTTCCTGCCACAGATTCATGGCCGGTGTGTTGTCACATTTTTCTCCCCATCACAGAATGCTACGGAAGTGACGTTCCGTCGCCGCCATCTTGCTACACCCCACACCATTGCACAGTAATGATAGAATGTGAAGGGGACAGGCGGACTTCTTGTTACACACATCAGCATTTTAGATTCCACAGTTATTTTCAACACAAAATGGAGATTATGTACTTAAAGTGGAGTTTCTTTTCCAAAATGTTTTTTTCATTATTGTGCTCATTAGACCTAAAAAATAAAAAAATAATTTTTTTTACTCACCTGGAAATGCCTGTTGCTATGCAGTCCCACAAAATCTGCCTTTGGAATCACCTAGGATTCTGACATCATCTCCCTCTAATGCTCCTGGGAAATGTGTGTCATCATTTCCCAGGATGCAGTGCGCTGTCCAATTATCACTCCCCATCCAAGACTTCCAAGAAGTAAATGCTTATGGGCTTCACAATGCCCACAAGCAAAATGACAACGGTGTGGACATAGTTTTATAAACTATCTTTATTGAATAACTATGCAGAGCAGTGGCAGATTGTAAAATAGTAAGTGACCGGATTTATATTATAAAAACGCATGATGAAAGGACATACATTTAAAAAATGCCAGTTGTCTTTGGAACCCTGCTTTAAATACAGTGGGCCAGATTCACGTACATTGGCGCATATTTTGACCAGCGTAGCGCACCTCCTTTACGTTAGACCGGCGCAATGTAGAGGCGCAATCACCGTATTCTCGTAGTATTTGCGCAGAAATTAGCGCAACGTAAATTCCGAGGCGTAAGGCGGAGTAATTCAAATTGGGAAGGATGTGGGCGTGTTTCAAAAGGTGCTTTTGTTCTGTTGTGTGTTCGCGTTTGTTGCGTTGTGACTTGTCTTTGTGATATTTGTTGACTGTTTGATCTAGTGTTTTGTACAATATATTTGATAGTGTTTTTTGGTGACTGGTTGTGAGACTTTTTGGTTGTTAGATTTTGTTTGTTTGTTTTGTTGCTTGATTTTTCCTGCTTGTTTTTGTGTGTGATTTTTGGTGATTGTTTGGGAGAGAGTTGTTGTATGAGTATGACTGAGAGGAAGCGCAAGAGCAATTTTTCTTTGGGGGAGAAACAAATAATTGCCCGGGCCCTTACCCAATATGGCCATTTCCTTCACGGCCCGGAGAGTGCCAACACCCCCCCGGCCAGGAAGAAGGAGATTTTGCAGAACATTACCGATCAGATAAATTCATTGGGGGGGACCCGGACACGCCAGGGGATCGTAAAGAAGATCAATGATCTCCGGCGTCTGGTCCAAAAAAAGCTGGCCAAAATGGCAGCCCATGCCAGGGGCACTGGAGGGGGCCCACCATGCCCTGTTATTCTGACAGCGGAGGAGCGTGCGGTGGCCAACACCTTTAATAGGCAACAAGTGGAGGGCCTGCCTGGCTATGACTTCAGTCAGGAGCCCGTGATGACAGGTAAGGTTTTTTTTTTCCTATCTGGTGTGTAGCATGTGTGGGGAATATGTGGCACGTGTGTGGATCCTCCAACCTATGAATGTTTTGTGTCATCCACAGATGTGCAGGAGGGTGCTGGGCCATCTGGCCTGACTGCACCATCCCCGGGACACCAGCCTGATGAGGACCCCCAGACAAGGCCAGAGTCCCCGGAGGAGTTGGAGGAGGAGGAGTTGGAGGAGGAGGAGTTTGAGGAGGAGAAGGAGGTCATTTCAGCCAGTGGATTGTTGTTTTTGGAGGAGTCTTCCCCTCTGGCTGGCAGCAGCCAGCCCTCCATAAGGGGTAGCCCCTCCCACTCCTCCCCCAACAGGGCTCCCCTCCCAAGGGCCTCCTCTTCTCCCCGGCCACAAGCATCAGCTGGAGGCAGGAAGTCGTCCCAGAAGACCAGGGGGGTGGCCGAGGTTCTGCCTGCCAATCTCAGAAGGGACCAGGCCCTTCAGACCCACCATATGGGACAGGTCAGCCAGACTTTGGTGCGGATGGAGAGGAGCCTGTCCTCCATAAAGGATACACTTGGGGACCTGGACTGCCACTCCCTGGCTCTTACAAACTGCCTAAAAGAACTGCAGACTACTACAGCAGACGTTGGGCAGGATGTGAGGGCCCTCACTCAGGCTATCCAGGACAACACGGCAACACTAAGTGCTGGCCTGACCAGAATTGCCGTGGCCTTGGAGGGCAGGCCGCCAGGTGGGCAGAGACCAGGGGCTGCTCCTCCTTCCCCAGATTACCCCCCCCATGAGTCTCCCCTGAGGAGCCGGGGCCGTGGCCGTGGGCGCCCCAGGCGTGGGTCACGCCAGCGGCATTAATTTGGTTTCCCCCCTTTTTTTTTTTTTTTTTGGAACTTTTCTTTTTTTCTGGACTTTTTTTTTGGGGGGACTTTTTTTTTTTGCTGGAAATTTTTTTATTTTGCTGGACAATTTTTTTAAATTTTTTTGTGTTGTGAATGATTTCGAAATGTGGGGGTGACATTCCTGCCGGAAAAGGGGTGTCACCCTCATTTGTGGTGGAGAAGGGTTCCCCAGGACCAGGGAGAAGCCGTGGCGTGGCGTTGCTGCTCACAAGTCCTGCATGGTGGGCTTGTGCTAATCCAATTTGATGAGGATGTGATGTGTCTGTGCTAGGGACCACAGTGGTGTGCATGCATGCATTCTCATTGTGCCATGATTAATGTGTGTGTTTAACGTGCAAAGATGCCTAATGTGAGCTGTCTCCTGGCTGCTCTTCCCTCAAAAAACGGGGTAGCCTCGCTTAGGGGGGGATTGTCTGGTTCAGGTCATCACGTATGTCAATCTGCAGACCCTTTCTTACTGCGAAGTTGTGCAGCAGGCAACATGCACCGATGATCTGGCACACTTATCCAGGCATCGGAAACGTGACTTCAGGAGGCCAAAGGTGCGCTCCACCACTGCACGGGTTTGGGCGTGGGCTTCATTGTTTCTTTCCTCTCCTGGGGTTTTGGGGTTCCGTATAGGAGTCATGAGATGGGGTCCCAGTGCATATGCAGAGTCACCTGTAAGGGAAAAGACAGGAGGATGTTAGTCATGCATGTGCCCCTTGTGATGTGTGCATCATGGGGGGGGACAGTCATGCCTGCCACACATGTCACTCACCAACCAGCCAGGTGTCCCCATACACGTTCTGTTCGAATTCCATTGGGATGGGGCTCTGATTGTATATGAAGCTGTCATGGCTGGATCCGGGGTGTTTGGCGCGGACGTGCCATATGAGGCCTTGGGCATCGACTATCACCTGTACGTTGATGGAATGCCAATGCTTCCGATTGCGGTATATGTGCTCTGTCTCATGGGGGGGGGGGCTGGAGTGCCACATGTGTGCAATCAATGGCCCCCACGGTGCGTGGGAATCTGGCAATTCTGTAGAAATCTGTCATTGCCTTCAGCCGCAGGTCCTCAGTGGTTGGTTTGATGATTTGGTTGGCCATGCGTCTGAGGATTGCAGGGACAACCTGGTGCACACATCTGCTCATGGAGGATTGTGACATCCCAGCCACCACTCCACTTGTTCTTTGAAAAGAGCCACTGACAAGGAAATGGAGTGTTGCCAGGACCTTGACCAGTGGCTGCACTGCATGTGAGCGGTGTGTTGGGCTGGTGCCAGTCAAGTCTCACTCTCCGGGTCCCGGCTGAAAAACTGAGCTGCAGCATGGTGGCCAAGACCATACAACGGTTTAACAGGGCAGGTTCCAATCAGAACAGGCCTCATCATGGTCGACCAATGAAGTTGAGTGCACGTGCTCGGCATCATATCCAGAGGTTGTCTTTGGGAAGTAGGTGTATGCGTGCTGCCAGCATTGCTGCAGAGGTTGAAGGGGTGGGGGGTCAGCCTGTCAGTATTCAGACCATATATCGCACACTGCATTAAATTGGTCTGCATGGTTGTCGTCCCAGAAGGAAGCCTCTTGTGAAGATAATGCACAAGAAAGCCCGCAAACAAATTGCTGAAGACAAGCAGACTAAGAACATGGATCACTGGAACCATGTCCTGTGGTCTGATGAGACCAAGATAAACTTATTTGGTTCAGAGGGAACTATGAATGCCAACATGTCTTTCCCTTTCCCATGTACTATGACATACTGAAGCAGAGCCTGATCCCCTCCCTTAAGAGACTGGGCCGCAGTGCTGTATTCCAACATGATAACGACCTCAAACACACCTCCAAGATGACACCGTGCTAAAGAAGATGAGGGTAAACATGATCGATTGACCAAGCATGTCTCCCTATTGAGCATCTGTGGGCTGGCGTTCGTGGCACCCCATCCCTCCCGCTCAACAACTTTGTTTGCAGAACCACCCCCCCCCCGCTCGACATCTTCGATGGCGGCAGTGGATTTTTCAAATGTTGGGAGGTATGACTGTGCCATCAATTGTCACCACTGTGCCAGCCATGCCATCAAACGCAGCCACTGTGCCATCAATTGTCACCACTGTGCCATGCCATCAAACGCAGTCACTGTGCCATGCCTTCAAACTCAGCCACTGTGCCATGCCATCAAACACAGCCACTGTGCCATCAATTGTCACCACTGTGCCATGCCATCAAACGCAGCACTGTGCCATGCCATCAAACACAGTCACTGTGCAATGCCATCAAACGTAGTCACTGTGCCATGCCATCAAACGCAGCCATTGTGGCATGCCATCAAACGCAGTCACTGTACCATGCCATCGAACGCAGTCACTGTGCCATGCCATCAAACACAGCCACTGTGCCATCAATTGTCACCACTGTGCCATGCCATCAAATGCAGCCACTGTGCTCCTCAATTGTCGCCACTGTGCCAACTGTCACCACTGTGCCCATTGTTGCCGCTGTGCATGGCACTGTGCCCTTTAATTGTTGCCACTGTGCCCATTGTCACCACTGTGCCCATTGATGCCACTGTGCCCTTTGTCACCACTGTGCCCATTGATGCCACTGTGCCCTTTGTCGCCACTGTGCCCATTGATGCTACTGTGCCCTTTGTCGCCTCTGTGCCCATTGTCGCCGCTGTGCCCTGTAAAATGTACTTACCTTACTCCTTCCACATCCCTGGATGTCTTCTCCCGCCTTGGTGATACGGCACCCCACCCCCCCGCTCAACAACTTTGTTTGCAGAACCCCCCCAGTGCCCCCGCTCGACATCTTCGATAGTGAAGGGCACTGGATCAGGGTTGAAAGTAAGTATAGAAACTAGTGACAGCATTTATGGGGCAGGGGTAACTAAATAAAGAAAAACAAGTATGGTTGTTCTTTGAAGTTACAGGATGCTACTGAGCAGTGGGCACAGAGACAGTTTCCTGGTGATGAGCTGGGCATGGGGGGGGGCACGGCTGAGACTCATTCATTTACAGGTGCAATGTTTTGCTGAGCCAGGGAGAAGGCACAGCTCTATATCCAGGGATGCTAGGGTCAAGAGATGCTGGAGATAGAGAGAATACTTTTACAGTGACATTGGTGAGTCATGAATTGGGGGTACACAGATCTCCAGGTACAATCTGCTTTTGAGTTGAGGATGAAGGGACCAGTTCATTTCCAGCGATGCCATGGTACTGAGCTGGGGATGGGGGCACATCGAAAAAAACTGATGCCCCGTACACACGATCGGGATTCCCAGCAGTAAAAACTCTGCCAGAAATCCCGGGGGGGAAACCAGGAACATGCTCGGTCACTTTCCCCGTTTACACACCAGAAAACTGTGGTGAGAGCTTTGGCCGGAAATCCTGGCCGTGTTTATGCTCCACGTAGTGTTTCCCATAGGGAAACTGCTGGGAAAAAGACCACCGGGAATCTCGGCAGGAAAAAAGAGAACATGTTCTAATTTTTCTTGCCACGATTCCCGGCGGGTTTTCCTGTCAGGAAAACTGCCATGAAGCGTACACACGGCCAGTTTTCCCCGGCCAAAAGCTGTCATGGAATTTTTCCCGATGTGAAAACTGGTCGTGTGTACGAGGCATGAGAGATTTTGTTGCGGTACAGTGTGCAGCTGAACCAAGAATGAGGATATGGGGGAAATTCCAGGCACATTGTGGGCCTTAATGGAAAAATAGAGACAAGAGAAAAACTGGTGCGCATAAAGTCAGATAGATTGTTATAGATTATTATAGATTCATTTGTTTTTTTACAAACAAGCAGGATTCTTTTCTCTACTATATACAATGTGCCAGATTCAGGTAGAGTTAGGCTGGAGTATCAGTGATACTCCAGCCTAACTCTCACTTTGAGCCGGCGTTTCTGTTTTCTTTAGTCAGAAAACAAGAAACGCCGGGTTGGAGTTCCGATACGAGCGGCGTAATTGAATTTCGCCGTTGCATCACAACTGCAATTTAAAAAATGGCGCTGGGGGCGTTCCCGCTGATTAACGCCGAAAATATGTTAATCACCGGGAATCGGCAATTCACGATCGTATTCGGGCGCAACGCAGTGACTTTCCGACATTTCCGTAAGCGATACGCGGCGTAAAGATAAAGCAGCCCCCTAGTGGAATATCCTATGTTAAGTATAGCCGTCGTCATCGCGTCGAAAAAAAAAAAATTCTCGTCGCTTGCGTAAAACGTCCATGAATGGGGATTTGACGTCATTGACAGAATTTGGAGCATGCGCACTGGGATGCATTGACAGTCGACGCATGCGCAGTACGTTCGCCGCGGGATCGTGCCTAGTTTAAATAATACACGCCCCGTACCCGCCCAATTTGAAATACTCCAGCTCATTTTCGCTACGCTGCCGCAACTTTAGGAGCAAGTGCTTCATGAATAACAGCACTTGCTCCTAAAGTTTCGGCAGAGTAATGTAAATGAGAAACGTTACTCCAGATTAAAGATGCTCCAATCTACCTGAATCTGGCCCAATATGTTTACTATGTGAATGAGCGCAGTTTGGCTAGTCATAATTACAACCCATTGCTGAAAGTTATTTTAAAGAAGTAATAGATTTGGAATATTCCATCATTTTAGGGCAATGTGTCTCAGTTTATGTGTCGTTGGAACAGTTGCTCAGACAGCATTTTAATGACATAATTGCCAGCTGTCCCTGATTTCCAGACACAATCCCAGAGCTTGAATATATGTCCCTGATGTACCATAAAAAAAAAAATCTGCTTGTTAGATTAAAAATTTTCATCTATCTATAATAATGATGGATTTTGTATTTTAATATTTAATAATGAAAGTATTTTAAATTAAAAGAGTCAGTTTTTTTTGTAAATATGTCATAACTGGCTACATTAATAAATATAATGATCTTAAAGGGTAACTATAGCAAAAAATGATATATATGGTATAGTCTGTCACTACTATTAACATAGCAGTGCTAGTTTTTCTCAGTCCCTCTCACCCTATACCATAGTTTTATTACCTGGTGAATAAGCCAGTAAGTCTGTTAGTTTTTTACTTCCTTTAGTGGCACAAGCTGTCTAGCAAAAGTGGCAGTTAAAGTGCTTTTGATGGTCGGTTATTATTAATTTAAGTAAAACCTTTACCTACCAAAAGTAGAAAAAACTATTGCAGTGGCTACATTGCTCCTTTACAGATAAATTGAGGAGTAAATGTAGCCACTGTGAAAAATGAAAAATATATATGAACCCGCGCTACGGATAATTAAATATAATTTACTATGTAAATAAATAAATGATTAAGTTAGTGGCTGCCCCTACATGTATACTCCACCTAAATGGAGTGAGGATGACAAAAGGATAAGGTATGTAGGTGATGGCGCCTCCTATGGTGTATGTCAATAATATGAAAGGGTGCTGTTTAATGAATGTGCAGCAATAAATTATTGATTCCCAATCAGTGAATATAGTAAAGTGCTAGTGCTATAATGGTGCTTGCCCTATAATCTGTTAGACAAGTACATAAATAAATACCACATCATTATATACAAAAAATATATAAAAAGTAGAAAATAATTAAAAGTCCATTTCCAAAAATGTAATCTTTTTGCTCCGTGCAAAAATAAAAAATTAAATAGTATATCTTCAGTGAATCACTCAGTGCTCTCTCCTTGTGATCTGATAGGTCCCGCACTGACCAGATCCAATCCCCCATATAGGGGTAACAGGCATTCACAGTGTGTACTCTGTACAGCATTCTGACAAATCCTTGATTGTCTCTCCCAGTGTGTGTTCCTCTTAGCCACTCAAGAGAAGAAATAAAGTGCCCAATAGCGTGATACCGTTTATCAAATAAACACGATTTATTTGTTTAACCACTTGCATACTGGGCACTTACACCCCGCTCCTGCCCAGGTAAAATTTCAGCTTGCGGCACTGCATCGCTTTAACTGACAATTGCGCGGTCATGCGACGTGGCTCCCAAACAAAATTTACGTCCTTTTTTCCCCACAAATAGAGCTTTCTTTTGGTGGTATTTGATCGCCTGTGCGATTTTTTTTTTTTGCGCTATAAACAAAAAAGAGTGACAATTTTGAAGAAAAATACAATATTTTTTACTTGTTGCTATAATAAATATCCCAATTAAAAAAAAAAACACATTTTTTTTCTCAGTTTAGGGCGATACGTATTCTTCTACATATTTTTGGTAAAAAAAAAAAAAAAAAAATCGCAGTAAGCGACTGGTTTGCGCAAAAGTTATAGCGCTTACAAAATGGGGGAGAGAATTATTATTTTTTATAATTTTTTTTTTACTAGAAATGGCGGCGATCTGCAATTTTTATTGGTACTGCGACGTTATGGCGGACACATCGGACACTTTTGACACATTTTTGGGGCCATTCACATTTATACTGCGATCAGTGCTATAAATATGCACTAATTACAGTATAAATGTGACTGGCATTGAAGGGGTTAACACTAGGGGGTGAGGAAGGGGTTAAATGTGTATGCTAGGTGTGTTCTAACTGTGGGGGGAGGGGGGGGTGACTGGGGGGGTGACCAATCTGTGTCCCTATGTAGGAAGGAACACAGATCGGGCTCCTCCTCTCCAGAGACAGGACGCTGTCTCTGTGTAACACGGCAATGAGAGATGATCTATGAGAGATCATCTCTCATTCGCCCACAGATCGCATCGCAAACGGCCACTCTGATTGGCTGTTCGCCGCGAGCTGTTGCCGTCATCCGACAGTAGCGCGGGCCTAAAGTGGTTAATAGTCACATCCAATTCGCAATGGTGTGAACCCAGCCTTAATCCACTTAGTATTTGTGACTAGTAAAAAAAAAATACCAGCACATTAAAGTGGAACTAAGCCCACCGATTTGACTGCTTCCCAAAATGGTTAAAATAAAGGGATGCCTTTATCCACTCTACACCCGCACGCCATCATATGACATCCAAAAAGGGGATCTGTTATCCCGAGTGGACGTCATATGACGTCCTGCACTTTGTGGGGGGATATCTGAATGATGCCTGCACCCAGAGGCATCATTCAAATATAATTTTTTTCCAGCGCCGATCCTGCGCACCGTAAGAACGATCATAGCGCCGGTTCCGCCGCTTGAACGTTCTTAAAGGCAGCGGGAGGGCAAATCCCCCCTCCTGCCGCCATCCGGTGCTTCTACGGGCTCTCCCGTCCCATCGGGGGCCCGGAGAGATGATCGCCGTCCACCAGATGTGCAGCATAGAGATGACTGGTGACCAGATGTCACCAGTCATCTCTATGACCGTCGGAGGCCTGGGAGGGATGTGATGACAACACCCCCGGGTACTCATAAGTAAACAAACCGCAATTGCGACTAGTTTGAATGAGATCTGTGAATTTTTTTTCACAATCTCATTCTTTCTAGCCTGGAGGAGAGATGTGGGATCTTATTGACCCCGCATCTCTCCTTAACCACTTGCCTACTGGGCACCTACACCCCCTTCCTGCCCAGACAAAATTTAAGCTTCCAGCACTGCGTCGCTTTAACTGACAATTGCGCGGTCGTGCGACATGGCTCCCAAACAAAATTGGCGTCCTTTTTTTCCCACAAATAGAGCTTTCTTTTGGTGGTATTTGATCACCTCTGCGGTTTTTATTTTTTGCACTATAAACAAAAATAGAGCGTAAATTTAAAAAAATGCAATATTTTTTACTTTTTGCTATAATAAATAACCCGAAAAATATATAAAAAAATATTTTTTTCCTCAGTTTAGGCCGATACGTATTCTTCTACATATTTTTGGTAAAAAAAAACGCAATAAGCGTTTATCGATTGGTTTGCGCAAAATTTATAGTGTTTACAAAATAGGGGATAGTTTATGGCATTTTTTTTTTTTTACTATCAATCTGCGATTTTTTAATTGGGACTGCGACGTTATGGCGGACACTTCGGACACTTTTCTGACATTTTTGGGACCATTTACATTTATACAGTGAACAATGCTATAAATATGCATTGATTACTGTATAAATGTGACTTGCAGTGAAGGAGTTAACCACTAGAGGGCGGGGAAGGGGTTAAATGTGTGTCCTATGAGTGTTCTAACTGTAGGGGGAGGGGGGGTGACTGGGGGAGGTGACCGATTGTGTCCCTATGTACAAGGAACACAATCTGTCTCCTCTCTCCCTGACAGGGACGTGCAGCTCCGTGTTTACATACAGAGCTCCACGTCCCCGCTCAGTTACTGGGCAATCGCGTCGGGATCCCAGCAGAGCGGCGCGCGCGCGCCTGCCCGCGGCTTTAAAAGGACATCACGTCATATGACGTGATGTCAGGATAATGGAGTCCTCCGCCCGCCGTCATTTGACGGTGGCCAGAGGACAAATGGTTAAAGAGGACCCGTCACTCACTATTCCTATTACAAGAGATGTTTATATTCCTTGTAATAGAAATAAAAGCGATCACATTTTTATTTGTAAAAAATAAATAAATAAATAAATATTAAAATGCCCCTGTCCCCAGTAGCTCGCGCTCAGAAGCGTACGCACGCGTAAGTCCCGCCCACGTATGTAAACATCGTTCAAACCACACGTGAGGTGTCGCCGCATGCGTTAGAGCGAGTGCATCAATTCTAGCACTAGACCTCCTCGGTAACTCTAAACTGGTAACGAAGTAACAAAGTTTGGCACCATTCCATGAGTGTGCGCAATTTTAAAGCATGACATGTTAGGTATCTATTTACTCGGCGTAACATAATCTTTCATATTTTACCAACAAATTGGGCTAACTTTACTGGTTTGTTCTTTTTTAATTCATGAAACCATTTTTTTTTTTTACAAAAAAAGGCGTTTGAAAAATTATTGCGCAAATACCATGCAAGATAAAAAGTTGCAATGACCGCCATTTTATTCCCTAGGGTGTCTGCTAAAAAAAACATGTATAATGTTTGGGGGTTCTGAGTAATTTTCTAACAAAAGAATGATGATTTGTACTTGTAGGAGAGAAGTGCCAAAATAGGCCCGGTATGGAGGTGGGTTTCAAAGCCCGGTATTGAAGTGGTTAATGATAACTGTTGGTGCTTATTTTACTTTTCAATTGAACTGTCAAGCCATTAGATGACTGTTGTCATAGCTGATTATATGTGCAGCACCATAGCAACTGCAGATCAGACAGAGGCTAAGACGTCAGCGTCCTTGGGTGTAAAGGCTTGGAGGGTTTAGTTCCGCTTTAACTGTTTCCCAAGACAGCAATATTCAAAGTGTATAAAAATAGGGGGGGGGGGGGTGTAGTGCTGCGATGTAAGGATGGGAGTGGGGATGGGATAATATGAAGAGGAAGTGTGGCAAAAAACTAGATATGTGGAAAAAAGGAATAACCTAACTATTATAATACGTAGTAATGTCAGAAAAATGACAGTGATATATAAAAAATATAAAATATTAAACGTGCTAAATGCAGCCTAAGCTGGCTGCCAAACCAATGACAGTGCAAAATGACATATAGGGCCAGATTCAGGTAGATGGGCGAATCTTTAAGTTAGAGTAACGTTTCTCATTTACGTTACTCCGCCGAAACTTTAGGAGCAAGTACTGTTATTCACATAGCACTTGCTCCTAAAGTTGCGCCGGAGTAACGAAAATGCGCTGGCGTAACCCGACGCAAGTGGAAGTGGGTGTGATCATATGTAAATGATGGGCGGAGCCCAGCGCATAGGCTTACGTTCAGCGCATCATCCACGGAGCATGCGCAGTGAGTGAGGCTCCACTCGCCCCCCTGTGCGCATGCTCACAACTTCCGTCGGCACCACTTCACGGGAAACGTCAGCGCAATGTGTTCCGTTGAGCGTATAAAAGCGCCAGCGGAAGCGCCATTCCGGCGCAAAAGTATTTCCGTTTCCCCCCACCCCAGGGAAGTTACTTTTGCTCTGTAATGGCTGCTCCCGCTCACCCCAAAGAGAGGAGGAACCTCAATTTTAATGCCCAGGAGGTCTCGATTGTAATTTTGGCTATGGAGACCCACAACGATGTCCTCAATGGCAGGAAAAGCAGAAAGACAACCCGGGATAGGAAGCAGGCCATCCTGGCAAGCATTGCTGCCAGAGTAAATATTTTGGGGTACTCCACCCGGACTGCTGCCGATATTGGCAAGAAGATTAATGATTTACGAAGCAAGGTCCGGGGCAAGGTGGCCACCATTAGGAGGCATGAGAGGGGCACGGGGGGTGGACCCCTATGTGCGGTCAGCCTGACCACGGAGGAGGAGGTGGTCGCCCGCTGCCTGGACAGGGAGCAGTTGGAGGGGGTCCCGGGATATGACTCCATGGAGGAAGGCTCAAGGACAGGTAAGTGATTTTTACCCCCTTTTTGGTGTTTTGCATGTGGGGGGGAGGGTACATGTGCCAAGTGTGTGGAACCACCCAACATGTGTGTGCTTTGTGTCATCCACAGATGACGGAGCTGGGCCATCATCTGTTGGCGGCCAGTCCACCCCATCCCCCTAACGGCATCCTGTGCCCGAGCCCCTGGGTGGTGAAGAGACCGAGGTAGAGGAGAGTGCCCACACCTCACCTGCAGAGGTGGTTGAGGAGGAGCCTGTTGTGGAAACTTGGGAAAATCTCGCGCCAAACTAAAATGTGAGGGGGGGGGGGGAAAGTGCAAAAATAATAATACAAGCTGCTCCCTAACTAATGCAGAATACTGGATTAGACATGTGAAACAATTGGAGAGTAGGGGCGCTAATTATTGATAGGTATAACAGGTATTATACAACATTAGTGAAAATAATATAATATAAATATGTGAATGTCGTGCTAACCATATAACAACAAACCAATAAGTGCAGAAAAAATATATAGTGACAATAGACAATGTGTGTCTATCCAAAAGTCCGTGTTTGTTTAGTGCAATGTTGTGCTGCAAACAATAGTATTCCAATGGGTGCTCCGTGTGGTCTTCTAAACGTATATCACCTTCACCAAATAAACACCGCAAGTGTGAATGGATGGCTCCTTACCCGAAGGTGTTGACCTATTGTTTGAATAAGGTCAAATAGGCTCAGAAATCAGCTCTTGTCCGTGGAAACCACGATTGAAAACCAGGCTGTGGATAGGTCTCATATAAAGAGAGAAACAGCTCCCATGGTGTAAAACCTTTTATTAAAATAATTGCTAAAAAATATAATGCCAAATGGCCTCTTACTTTCGATGGTGCCCGTGTTCCCGGCACTGAGGCTGTAGGTATATAGGGATTGGAGAGAGAAGTTGTGATGAGCTGGTGAAGCCGGCGTGCGTTCCACCGCCGTCAGGCTTGAAAACCAGGAAACCGGAAGTATGCTAGTAGTGCGTGCCCAGGTACCGCCGCGGTACCTGGGCACGCACTACTAGCATACTTCCGGTTTCCTGGTTTTCAAGCCTGACGGCGGTGGAACGCACGCCGGCTTCACCAGCTCATCACAACTTCTCTCTCCAATCCCTATATACCTACAGCCTCAGTGCCGGGAACACGGGCACCATCGAAAGTAAGAGGCCATTTGGCATTATATTTTTTAGCAATTATTTTAATAAAAGGTTTTACACCATGGGAGCTGTTTCTCTCTTTATATGAGACCTATCCACAGCCTGGTTTTCAATCGTGGTTTCCACGGACAAGAGCTGATTTCTGAGCCTATTTGACCTTATTCAAACAATAGGTCAACACCTTCGGGTAAGGAGCCATCCATTCACACTTGCGGTGTTTATTTGGTGAAGGTGATATACGTTTAGAAGACCACACGGAGCACCCATTGGAATACTATTGTTTGCAGCACAACATTGCACTAAACAAACACGGACTTTTGGATAGACACACATTGTCTATTGTCACTATATATTTTTTCTGCACTTATTGGTTTGTTGTTATATGGTTAGCACGACATTCACATATTTATATTATATTATTTTCACTAATGTTGTATAATACCTGTTATACCTATCAATAATTAGCGCCCCTACTCTCCAATTGTTTCACAGGAGCCTGTTGTGGCAGAGCAGGACATTATTTTATTTTTGGAGGAGTCCTCCCCTTCGGCAGGGGCCTCTGTAATCCTCTCCCCCATCCTAGGAAGCCCCTCAAGGGCGACTCCATCCCCCCGGGGACAGCCATCTCCTGGCCCCAGAAAGGCCACCCGGAAGACCAGGGGGTCTCTGATCTGGTCCAGGACCAGGTGGCGAGGGACCACGCCAGGCAGACCCAGCAAATGGGGGACATAGTTGGGCACCCGGACAGAGTGGCTGACAACCTGTGCTCCGTGGCCCAGATATCTAATGCAGTGCAGGATGTCAGCTGCAACTGCGCTGCAGTGGTGACCAGTCTGGGGACGGTGCAGGCTGATATAAGGCACCTCACTGCAGCCGTCCAGGCAAACACTGCTGCCATCCGGGACCAGGGGAGGGTCCCAGCATTACCAGGTCACCCGGCAGCTCAGGATGCAGGCCTAGACAAACTCTTACCTCGGCCGGATAGCCATGACCTTGGAGGGCAGGCAGGCCACACCTGCCAGGAGTGGCCCACCCGGGGATCAGCCACCTCCAGATTCCCCCCCCCACCCCCACCCACGCCAGAGAGGGGCCACCAGAAGGAGCCCCCGGCATCCCAGATGATGTTTTTTATTTCATTAATGCTCAGGTTATGAGCTTTTTTATTTGTGATTTTTCTCAGGTTATGAGCTTTTTTATTTGTGATTTTGCTCAGGGTATGAGCTTTTTTATTTGTGATTTTGCTCAGGTTATGAGCTTTTTATTTTTATTGATACTGCACATGTTGCAGTGTGAATGGTGTGTGAATGTGAGGGGGTGGCACTCCTGCCAGTAAGGGGTGTCACCCTCGGCCGTGGTGGAGAAGTTATCCCCACGGCTGTGTGAATGACGTGTGAATGGTGTATGAATGGACAGCGACACCATTGGGGCCTTGACGCGGCGTTGCTGCTCCCAAGTCCTACATGTGGGCTAATCCAATGCGATGTGGATGTGGTGTGTGATCTAGGATTGTCCATGTGATCAATGTATTTGTTTAGTGTCCAAAGATGCCTATGGTGAGGACCCTCCTGACTGCTCTTCCATCAGCAGACTGGTTCTCCTCTGGTAGGTGGGGACTGTGTGGGTCAGGGGTCAGGTCATCACGTATGTCAATCTGCAGGCCTTTTCTCATGGCAAAGTTGTGCAGAATGCAACATGCACCGATGATCTGACACACGAAGGTAGCGGAATACAATAAGGCCCCCCCAGACTTATCCAGGCAGCGGAAACGGGACTTCAGGAGCCCAAATGTTTGCTCCACCACTGCACGGGTTTTGATGTGTGCTTCATTGTATCTTCTCTCTCCTCTGGTTTGGGGGTTCCGGAAAGGAGTCATTAGATGGGGTCCCAGTGCATATGCCGAGTCACCTGGAAGGGAAAAGACAGGAGGATGTTAGTCATGCATGTGTCCCTTGTGATGTCAGCATCATGGGGGGGGGGGGACAGTCATGCCTGCCACCCATGTCACTCACCAACCAGCCAGCTGTCCCCATACACGTTCTGTTCGAATTCCGTTGGGATGGGGCTCTAATTGTAGATCTAGCTGTCATGGCTGGATCCGGGGTGTTTGGCACGGACGTGCCATATGAGGCGTTGGGCATCGGCTATCACCTGTACGTTGATGGAGTGCCAATGCTTCCGATTGCGGTATATGTGCTCTGTGGCACTGGGGGGCTGGAGTGCCACATGTGTGCAATCAATGGCCCCCACAGTGCGTGGGAATCCTGCAATGTTGTAGAAATCTGTCATTGCCTTCAGCCGCAGCTCCTCAGTGGTGGGTCTGATGAAGTGGTTGGACATGCGTCTGAGGATTGCAGGGACAACCTGGTGCACACATCTGCTCATGGAGGATTGTGACATCCCAGCCACCACTCCACTTGTACGCTGGAATGATCCACTTGCAAGGAAATGGAGTGTTGCCAGTACCTTCACCAGTGGCTGCACTGCTTGTGAGCGGTGTGTCTTGCTGGTGATGTCATCCTGCAGGGTTGTGGTTAGTTCAAGTATTGCATCTGGGCTGAATCTGAAGAGGCGATACACCTCCTCATCCCCCATGCCAAAGAGGCTCATGCGCGTGCGGTATATCCTCTCACGTGCCCGCCTCCTCCGTACCGAGGGACCCATTAGTAGTGCTAGGACCGCGACTGCCCCTGGCATGTTGGCACACAGAGGTGTTGTCCTTGCAAGTGTGGTTGTTCAGCTTGCTATTTTCGGATGCGACGAGCGAAAATATGCGCTTACGATACTCTGGCGAAGGAGAGTTAAGCCGGTCGGAAAAAGCCAGTTTTCTGACGCATCTAGTTTGGTGGGTACGGCCGCGTAGATACAACGGCGCATCTTTACAGTTACGCGGCGCATATCGATATACTCCAGCGCAAGTCTTGCTGAATCTGGCCCATAAAGTGTAACTTCCTTATACACAATCCGGTGCACAAAGTGCCAGAAATAGCACACAACAGTGTTATTCAGGGTGAATGTCCATACAACAGGTAACAATAGATAAATGCAATGTATAAATGCAATATGGAAATAAAGTTCAAAAAGATTGCTGATGTAAAAGCCAAAATGACGTGATGACCAGTTGCAGATACTATCTCCAAAATAAGTAAAGATGTCCCCTTACCTTACTGCTGTAAGGTAACAGCAAAAAACAAAGCCCAGGAGCACTTTTCAGGTTGAGTCCACTTGTGGTGTCATCCAAATAGATAAATGTGGTGAGAATGGATCCTTCCTGATAATCACCTCCAAACGATAATAAGCTCACATCCAGGAAAACAATAAAATGCCAATAGTGTAGTACCATTAAAACAGGGGAGGTTTTATTAAAACAATAACTGGGTACTCACAATGTTGAAATAAAAAACAGGCATAAAAAACACAGGGCGTCCGCCAACGTCACCTCTGGTACCTCATACGCGCATTCGTCACTCCACGTGACTTCCTCAGGAGCCCTGTTTTAATGGTACTACACTATTGGCATTTTTTTGTTTTCCTGGATGTGAGCGATTATTATTCCCAACCAGCTGGTGTCAAGGCTGGTCATATATGTAGCACCATGGCAAGTGCAAATCAAATAACTTCCTTGGGTGTAAAGGATTCCTCTTTACAGTGATAATAAACCCTTATATAGACCCATGGAAGTGATTAGCCTCAGACGATGCACAGTGGTGAAAACTGTAGCTCTTTTATGTAAACCTGTTATGTTGCAGCCTTCTCTCCTCCAGAGCCTTCCAAGATATACAGATCAGATGATATTTCCCATCTTCCAGGAGGCAGGGGGCAGGGATCTGATGTAACACTGAACAGCACAGATCAGAGCTGAGTGTAATCTGATACCTGAGTGTATAGAATGGATACAACCCCTTTTAAACAGAGTCTGAAAGGGAAACATACGCATCTGAAGATGTCATTCACCTTCTGTAAGGCAAGGTGGAGTCAGGATGGATTACCTTGTGTCAGAGAATACTATCAGAAGTAAAAGGTCCAGAAAAGGAGAGAGCAGCCAGAATTCACATTAGGTGCTATGGACTGAGGCAAGTATAATTTATATAAATATATGTTTTGTTCATTGTTTCTGTATCTCAGTCCCAAGGTAGCTAAATTTGGAGACTAGGGTTAGCGGCATCTGAGGCGTCATTGGGGGAGGGTTTGGGATAGAGAAAAGGGGATCGATTTGGTCCAGTTTGTCCCGACGCCTGAAAAGGATCCATAACGATCAATGATTTCAAGGGCGGTTTCTAAAGATGTAGTAGATGCATCTGAGAGATATAGTAATGCATCATCAGCATAGAAGGAAATCTTCTCTGTCAGCAGGCACACCATTATCCCTTTAACTGTTGGGGAGGATCGAAGCAGGATGGCCAGGGGTTCCATGGAAGGGCAAATAGCCCTGGAGACAGTGGGCACCTCTGTCTAGTTCCCCTACCCAGGGAGAAGGAGGGTGAAAGCATAGCGTTCGTTATGACTCTTGTAGAGGAGCATCTATATAGCAAAATTAAATCGGTCTAGGACTTGCCACAGAAACTCTCACTTCACTGAGTCAAAGGTCTTCTCTGCCACAACTCCCGGAGAATCCATCCTCCCTGCCTGGGATATGTTTGTGTACAGACGGCGTATATTAACCACTTAAGGACCCACTCATGTACATATACATCCTGTTTTTAAAGATGGATATCTCGGTTGTGAGACATATACAACCTAGATCAATCTGTGTATAGTAATATACATACTTTATACTGATTTTTATTGTTTGGTTTTAGATCCATACATTTGTCTATAATTGTACAGGAATGTCCCGCTTGTGATTCTTTTTGATTCTTTAGACTCTCTGATGGTAGGAGGGGTTGTACATATACATCCATTTGATTATATATATATATATATGTGTGTGTGTGTAGCGGGGTATCACCCTTTTTGATGTGATATAAAAGACTACCATTGCTGATCGTGAAGGATCTCAGCTTCCTCCTGTGGCCGAGATGAGTTAGAGCCACCTGTTGTTTACATTTTTGTTCTGGTACCGCAGAGAATGTTGGGGAATTGAGTATAGGGAGAAGAAGAGACTCAATTTTCCCTGGCTTGTAATAGACTACATTACCCAGAGAGCAGCTGTACAGCCCCAGGATGGTTTGGCTTCTGCGCAGCCTGCTGGGGGAGGTCATTTAAGGGGAGGACGTGTTTGACACGCTCTCTCTGAACCGCCTCTTCAACCCAGGAGGACACTGTCAGAAGTGTCTCCACAGGGACTAGGCTAAGGTGACCAGATTTTTAAAATGAAATCAGGGGACATATTTTTTTTTTTTTACTAGTAATGGCGGCAATCAGCGACTCTCTGCCCTTCACCGCCCCCCTCACAGCCTGTCAAGTCTCACTCTCCAGGCCCCCGGCTACTACTGGGTGGGGAGTGGAGGAAGAACACTGCCAGGGAAGGCAAGGGGATAAGCAGGCAGGTGGCTGGCCGGGACTTGAGCCATAGCAAAACAACATGCGGGCGGAGCTGAATGGGCACCGAAACTGAAGAAATATTCCCTCTGCTCCGACCAGCACATGATCATTAGAAAGGGGCACAGATAATAAAATACACCCCTCTAATTCAGATTATTGTTTTTTTAATTCTGCACTGACTGTCTTTGAAATTGCCCCAGCCCCTGTTCAAATCCAATCCGGGGACAAAACCGGGGACAGACTTGATCCAGGGACAGTGTCCTCAATCTGGGGACTGTCCCCTGGGATGTCTGGTCACCCTAGACTAGGCCTAGATATGCCCGGGCGGAGTGCCTTTGAGAAGGAGAGACGGAACCTCTGATTGATTGATCGGAAGGGCTTTCAGTATCCCTGCCACCTGTCTGAGAACCGGAGGCTGCCGGCTAGCAGGACTGTGACTGGAGATCGTGGACGGTGTGCCACAGAAGGACAAGGCCTAAATCGGTTGGTTGAGACGGGCACTTGCCCAAGCTAACTGACTGTCTTGCAGGAGGGAGGATTGTTGATATGCATCAACTGTGGTTCGACTCTTCAGGAAGTTTTTACTAGATACAATTTTTTCCTTCTCTTTCCTTTGGATTACAAATTGTGTTTTTATTCCTTCTTTGCGCGCCAACGCATGCTAACGCATACGTGCACGAACTGTTAGGATAAATTATATTGAGACTTAACGTGTATTGGTATATCGTTCAAAGAAATCTAATAAAAGTCCTTGAAAGATGAATATAGTGGTAAATCTTTCATCAGTGGGAAGAGAAAAAAGTCCACATTTTAGAAAACACCAATTCGGGGTGACAGTCCAGTAAAAGAGATCCTTCACTGTTAGAGTAAGTGAATCTGCTTACCAGATTCCCAGCGGTCCCTTGATCATAGGGGACCCCATGTAGCATGTAGGTTCTAAACTGAAGGAGCTGCAGGCTGGATGGATGCAGTTTGATGACAATCACTGCTTCATTCCAATGGGTAAAAAACCTTAGATGCCGTGTACCATAGAAAAAAACATAGGGGGCCGCAATAGTGTAAAACCATGGGATACATTTTTATTAAAAATAAGACAAGAAAACACTCACATTTTTGCAGTGCTCAAATGGCTATTCAGTCTGATGCTCTGGCCGGAACCCGTCCAAAAGGATAGAACTTGTGTAGTCAAAGGGGGCGATGCCGATGTGCCACACGTTCCGCCCAACCAGTTTCGCGAAAGATCGCTTCTTCATAGTGCCCCACATTATTAATCTTAAGTTTCATCACAGTATCAGCTACGTATTAGCGCAGTTATTCCTACACAATTTTTCTATAAATTATATTGAGGTTTGGCCTGGCCCGTCAAATCACATTGGTTAGCTATATTACTCAAAGAATACCTATTTGGTTGTGGTTGGGTAATTGGTTCTATTACATTGTACAGTACTGTAGAGAGACAGAGAGCTGGGTGAGGCTTGGCAAGGGGGGTGCTTCAATGTGTATGTCTTGTTGAGGTAATCCCCTTGCTGTGTGCTTGCACAGGTCTGTATGATATTATACAAAACATATTTCAACCCAGGAAGATTGAAAACAAGAGGGACTATATGACCACACTGACAATTGTAGTTTATCAAAAATATAAATATTTTATTTTATAAAGTAATCAAAAACATGGTAGGTGAGTTACTGTTGATAGGGAGCTAAAAGACAGTGTAATAAAACTTGAACCAAGTCAAATTCCAGGTTTACACGATAATATACACACCCAGGACAGAAAAAAATAACACAAAACAAATAGACAATGTCCGGACGTCAGATGGTTAGGGAGGGATGCTCGTCTCTCATTGCGGGAATTCCCGTATGGACAGCAAATCTGTATGATAGTGAGATTGAGCCACCTCCCAGACCCCCTGGAGGCTCGAGCCGACAGAAAAAAAGAGAGGAAAAGTATGTATGATATAGTTTAGCTTACACCTATGTGTTACTATTGTTACTGATTCTGCAGGGCTCTGCAGATAGTTTATCACTGTTTTACCCTTGTTCCTTTGTCCATTCCATTTAAGGTAACCTCTAATTTGCATAACCTGTTGCAGCGTAACGGGATATTGTGCTCCCCAACGAGTTACTGGGGTCCACAACTCCCATATTACCAGTTGTGTCAAGGGAGGGTTTTGAGCCACTTTCAGGGGTTGATCACAGAGCGTAGACCAGGAGCGGTGCATCCAAAGGGACGCTGGAGTGCCGCCCCCTCTCGCTCTCTCACAGCCACTAAAATATACAGATCATGCATTGTATTATTCTGTATATTTTTGCCGCTGCTGCCCACTATTCAACTGGCCGGATGTTGAGCGCCGGTCAGCTGAATAGGCTTATCCTCGGGACCTACCGGCAGTGCGTTCCTTGGATAAGACTGACAGGCGTCTCAGCCAATCAGTAACCTGATTGGCTGAGCGTCTTTGAGGGCGGGACGAGGGACATCGAGGGACGATAAAAGCCAGAAAGGTAAGTGCCAGGGGGGGTATTTTACTGGGCACATTGGCTAAAATTGCGGGGCACATTGGCGACAATTGCGGGGGCACAGTGGCAACAATTGGGGGGCACAGTGGCTACAATTGCGGGGCACAGTGGCTACAATTGTGGGGCACAGTGGAGTGGTGACAATTGATGGCACAGTGGTGACAATTAATGGCATGGCATAGTGGTGACAATGACAATTGATGGCAAAGTGGTGACAATTGATGGCACAGTGTTTGTATACTTAGGAGGGTTGTGTATTGTATTTTTGCGTGGAGTGGTGGATCTTATTTGTGTGTCCATTTTTAATTGTTAGGCCTTATAACATCTATAGAGACCCATTAAACTAGGGCCGAAACAACTAATCGATTAATCCCCAATGAATCGATTACGAAATTAATCAATTACAATTTTCATAATCGATTAATCGGCCAGTAACATAATGGGGTTAAAAAAAAAAAGAAGCCCTTTATAGTACAAAAAAAGCAAATCGCTACTGTAAATATTACTTTCACCTTCCCACGGTAAAAAAATGAACCCCTTACAGTAGCGATTTTTTGCTCTTTTTGTACTTATTTTTGTTTTTTTAACCCCATTATGTTACTAAACATCTCAGGCCGGGGTCACACCTCTGTTTTTGGTGCTTTTTGCAGAAACACACTACAGTTCATTTACATGTTTTCCTATGGGACACGTTCACATCCATGATTTTTTTTCAGCTGCTGCGTATTTGAAAAGGGCAAAGACTTTTTTAATGCAAAACAGTGCTATTTTTTTTTCTTCGGTTCAATATACTTCAATGGAGAAGCTGCAGAAAGGCATGTAATGTGTTTTTGCGGCAATTTGTGTTTTGTAATCTGCCCAACAACAAATTGGTCCAAAAAAAATAAAAAATGCAATTTTTTTTAAAGCTATTATCCGATTAATTGAAACAATAATCGGCCAACTAATCGATTATGAAAATAATCGTTAGTTGCAGCCCTACATTGAACCACAGTCTCTAAATTTTTCGGATTTAGACAATTTTTTTGGTATATTGAATTACCCTTATCTATTACCTAGTTCATCCAATTTTTGATTAGACTCTTGATTGGGCCTTTCCTTGTGTGTGGGGCTCCTATGCCCTCCAGGATGGGCCACTCTCCTTTGGGCCTCTTGCATGGCTGCATCTTTGGTAAGATGATCTACTATCATGCGATAATTTTTTGGCATGAAAAAACCGTCATGTTTGAAAAACGTCATTTAAAATGATCGTCGTTTTAACCACTTAAGACCCGGACCAAAATGCAGGTAAAGGACCTTGCCCCTTTTTGCGATTCGGCACTGTGTCGTTTTAACTGACAATTGCGCGGTCGTGCGACGTGGCTCCCAAACAAAATTGGCGTCCTTTTTTCCCCACAAATAGAGCTTTCTTTTTGTGGCATTTGATCACCTCTGCGGTTTTTATTTTTTGCGCTATAAACAAAAATAGAGCGACAATTTTAAAAAAAATGCAATATTTTTTACTTTTTGCTATAATAAATATTCCCCAAAAATATGTAAAAAAACATTTTTTTCCTCAGTTTAGGCCGATACGTATTCTTCTACCTATTTTTGGTAAAAAAAATCGCAATAAGCGTTTATCGGTTGGTTTTCGCAAAATTTATAGCGTTTACAAAATAAGGGATAGTTTTATTGCATTTTTATTAATCATTTTTTTTTACTACTAATAGCAGCGATCAGCGATTTTTTTCGTGATTTCGACATTATTGTGGACACTTCGGACAATTTTGACACATTTTTGGGACAATTGTAATTTTCACAGCAAAAAATGCATTTAAATTGCATTATTTACTGTGGAAATGACAGTTGCAGTTTGGGAGTTAACCACAGGTGGCGCTGTAGGGGATGTGTGACCTATGTGTTGTGTTTACAACTGTAGGGGGGTGTGGCTGTAGGTGTGACGTCATCGATCGCATCCCCCTATTACAGGGATGATGCGATCGATGCTACGGCCACAGAGAAGCACGGGGAAGCCGTGTTTACACACGGCTCTCCCTGTTCTTCCGCTCCAGGCACTGCAGCAGCGATCGGGTCCGCGAATCCCGCAGTCCCGGTCCTGGAGTTTCGGACCGGGTCACAGGCGCGCGCCCGCGGGCGCGCGCCCGCGACCCACGGCTGGGTACTAAAATCAACGTATATACACGTTGATGTGCCCAGCCGTGCCATTCTGCCGACGTAAATGTGCAGTAGGCGGTCCTTAAGTGGTTAAACTATGTAGTTTTTCGGGTTGTAAAAAATGATCGTGTGTGGGCTAAAAACTAAGTTTTAAACCCGCGCATGCTCAGAAGCAAGTTATGAGACGGGAGCGCTCGTTCTGGTAAAAATACCGTTCATAATGGAGTAAACACATTCATCACGCTGTAACCGACAGAAAAGCGTGAATGGATTTTTACTAACAAGGAATCAGCTAAAGCAGTCCAAAGGCGAATAGAACTTCCCCTTTATAGTGCCGTCATACATGTTGTACGGCCCCCGCGCTTTGTTCATCATTTTTTTTAAATGATGGTGTGTGGGCAACGTCGTTTTTAATGATGAAGTTGGAAAAACTTCGTTTTTTGGGCATGCTGAAAAACAAAGTTTTTTTTTTTCATGCTGAAAAATTATCGTGTGTATGCGGCATCAGGGCTCTCAAGAGCAGATAAAATATGCCTAATCTGTACTCAATGGGGCTGATTTACCAAGCCTGTGCGCCAAGACTCATGGTGCACAAGCAGGAGTAAACCTGTTTTTGACATTTACCAAAGAAACACGCTGCCAGTGCAGCGTGTTTCCTCATTTACTAAAGTGCCTAATGCGCCCAGAAGAGGGCGCACAGCACGCCAGTACAGAGCTGGCGTGCGGCATTTAGTAATGTAAACATCGGGGATTCGGGCGGGAGTTTATTAGGGGAGGGAGGGGGGTGATGCAGGGGAAGTGTAGTGACATGTGTTTAAACTTGTGTGGCGGGCCGATTTGAAAGGGAAAGTGACTTTTGGGACCCGATCCCCGTGCGCTTGCAAAGTACGCTAGAACCTCGGAAGGTTCACTTGCATACTGGGCATGCGCAGAGGGAAAAATCGGAGCTCACCGCGCGCCTCTTCAGTACGCCGGGAAATCCTTGGTAAATACCAGGCGGCGTAGCAGTGTTTGCACTGCCTGGAGCGGCGCACGGCAAGCTCCGAGCTGTTCTCGGGCTGCGCTGACACTGAAGGGGAACTCCGCGCCAAATTTCAAATGTGAAACCGGCGCGGCTTCCCCCCCAGGGGTACAATAGGCTCTCCGGCTTGGTCCGGAACGTGAGGGGTTAACCCACGCCAAAATCGGCGTGGGGTTCCCCCCCAGATCCGTACCAAGCCCTCATCCCAGGCATGCAGTCTGGCCGGACAGGAATGGGGGTGGGGACGAGCGAGCGCCCCCCCCCCCTCCTGAGCCGTACCAGACCACATGCCCTCGACATGGGGGAGTGTGTGCTTTGGGGGAGGGGGGCGCTGCCCCCCCACCCCAAAGCACTCTTGTCCCCATGTCGATCGGGACAAGAGCCTCTTCCCGACAACCCTAGCCATTGGTTGTCGGGGTATGCGGGCGGGAGCCAATCAGAATCTGGGAGCCCCGTTTAATAAGGTGGCCCCCAGATTTCGGGCCCCCACCCTATGTGAATGAGTATGGGGTACATCGTACCCCTACCCATTCACCTGGTGAAGGTGGTTTAAACTTTGAGGGTCTTCTGCCGCCGCCCCCTTCGAATTTTTCGGCCTGGACGGGGGTCGCACATCCCATCCAGGACTTGGACGTGGCGGGCTTCTCGTCGCTGTCTTCTGCCGCTGCCCCCTTCACCACGAAGCTCCGTGCTTGTTTGATGAGGGCAGCGGGCTTCCGTCGTCTTCTCCGGGGCGAGGGTCGTACATCCCACCCCGGATTTCGTCGCCGGCTTCTGCCTGGCTCCTACTGGGGGCCAGGCCTTCTTTTGCCGTCTTCCGCCGGAGGGCGCCACTCTCCGGGCTTCTCGACGTTGTCTTCCGCCGCGGGGGCCAGGCCTTCTTCTTTGCCGCCCCCTTCGATTTTTTCGGCCTGGACGGGGGTCGCACATCCCATCCAGGACTTGGACGTGGCGGGCTTCTCGTCGCCGTCTTTTGCCGCTGCCCCCTTCACCACGAAGCTCCGTGCTTGTTTGATGAGGGCAGCGGGCTTCCGTCGTCTTCTCCGGGGCGAGGGTCGTACATCCCACCCCGGATTTCGTCGCCGTCTTCTGCCGCTGCCCCCTTCACCACGAAGCTCCGTGCTTGTTTGATGAGGGCAGCGGGCTTCCGTCGCAGTCTTCCGCAGTCTTCCGCCGCGGGGTGACACTCGCGGGCTTCTTCTTCCATTCGATGTTGACACGGCGAGGTCCGGCGCTGAAATGCCTTCTGAGCGGCGGGCAAGGACTTATATTGGCATTGGGCGTGGGCGTGGTTATGCCAACATGTGACCTTAACCCATGTGACAGTGATGTGACGTGACAGAAAACGGCGACGAGAAGCCCGCCACGTCCAAGTCCTGGATGGGATGTGCGACCCCCGTCCAGGCCGAAAAAATCGAAGGGGGCGGCAAAGAAGAAGGCCTGGCCCCCGCGGCGGAAGACAACGTCGAGAAGCCCGGAGAGTGGCGCCCTCCGGCGGAAGACGGCGAAAGAAGCCCTGGGAGGAGCCAGGCAGAAGCGGAGGAGCCCGAGGTGGGGCGACACCCCCGTTGTTCTCCGCTGTTTTCGGCCGGCCCCCCCCGGATGTAAAAGAGCTTCATTTTGGGGTGGGGGCACAGTCGAGCATGGCGGAGAGCATGGGTGGGTGTTTCCCCCCCCCGGCAGAAGACGGCTAGAAGACCGAGGAGTGGCGACGCCCCCGTTGTTCTCCGCCATTTCCGCCGGCCCCCCCCGGATGTAAAAGAGCTTGATTTGGGGTAGGGGGCCTGGCCGAACATGGCGGAGAGCATCGGTGGGTGTCTCTCTCCCCGGCGGAAGGCGGCGGCGAAGACCGGGGGGGGGGTAGGTGTACCCCCCCGGCGGAAGGCGAAGACCGAGGAGGGGTTTCGCCCCCGTTGTTCTCCGCCATTTCCGCCGGCCCCCCCCGGATGTAAAAGAGCTTGATTTGGGGTAGGGGGCCTGGCCGAACATGGCCGAGAGCATCGGTGGGTGTCCCCCCCGGCGGAAGGCGGCGGCGAAGACCGGTGCGGGGCTGGAGCCCCCCCGGCAGAAAACGTCTGGAAGACCGAGGGGCTCCGCCCCCGTTGTTCTCTGCTTTTTTCGGCCGGCCCCCCCCGGATGTGAAAGAGCTTATTTTGGGGTGGGGGCCTGGCTGGACATGGCGGAGAGCATCGGTGGGTGTCCCCCCCCCGGCAGAAGACGGCGAAGCCCGGGGCCCAATGGGCTGGTGGTGGGGGGTCCCGGCAGAAGACCCCCGGAGCTGACTAATAAATTATTTTTTTCTGTGTGGTTTTTTTTGTGTTTGCACTTTTCCACCCGGTGAATGGGTAGGGGTACGATGTACCCCATACTCATTCACATAGGGTGGGGGGCCAGAATCTGGGGGCCCCCTTAATATAGGGGGCTCTCAGATTCTGATAAGCCCCCCGCCCGCATACCCCGACAACCAACGGCCAGGGTTGTCGGGAAGAGGCTCTTGTCCCGATCGACATGGGGACAAGAGTGCTTTGGGGTGGGGGGGGCAGTGCCCCCCTCCCCCACAGCACACACTCCCCCATGTCGAGGGCATGTGGTCTGGTACGGCTCAGGAGGGGGGGGGGCGCTCGCTCGTCCCCACCCCCATTCCTGTCCGGCCAGACTGCGTGCCTGGGAGAAGGGTTTGGTCTGGATCTGAGGGGGAACCCCACGCCGTTTTTTGGCGTGGGTTTAACCCCTTATGTTCCAGATCAAATCTAAGAGCCTGTTGTGCACCTGAAGGGGGACCCCCACGCCATTTTTTTTTGTAATTTGGGGTGGAGTTCCCCTTTATCCCGGTCCTGTCAGGGGGGGGGGGAATGCCTGCTCGTCTGTCCCTACAATGTATGAACAGCGATCTGTCATTTCCCCTACACAGTCCCACCCCCTTTACAGTTAGAACACACCCAGGTAACATATTCAACCCCTTCCGCGCCCCTAGTGTTAACCCCTTCCCTGCCAGTTTCATTTTTATAGTAAGCAATGCATTTATATACCATTGCTCGCTACAAAAATGCCAAATCTCACAAAAATGTGTCCGCCACAATGTCGCATTAGACAGAAAAAACAATGATAGCCACCATTACTAGTAAAACAAAAAATTATTCCCAAAAAACCCATAAGACCAACCCCTACTTAGAACTTTTGCCCAAACCAATCAAACGCTTATTGTGATTTTTTGCAACCAAAAAGATGTCCAAGAATACTTATCGGCCTAAACTGAGGGCAAACATTTTTTGAATATATTTTGGGGGAGATTTATTATAGCAAACCGTAAAAAATATGTTTTTTTAGTTACCAAATTGTCGCTATATTTTTGGGTCAAGCAAAAAGAATAAAAAACGCAGAGGTGATCAAATACCACCAACAAAAAAAATAAATTACATTTTTAGGGGGGGGGGGGGGGGAGGATGAGGACGCCCAATTTTTTTGGGGGCCACGTCGCACAACCACGCAATTGTCAGTCAAAATTACGCAGTGTTGAAATGCAAAAAATGGCCCCGTCAGTGACCAGTAATATGCTCTGGGGCTCAAGTGTTTACAAATTAAGAATACACTAAAGTTAGCCCAATTTATGGCCATAATGTGAAAGATGATGTTACACCGAGTAAATAGATACCCAACATGTTACACTTTAATATTGCACACACTCATGGAATGGCGCCAAACTTCAGTACTTGAAAATACCCATAGGCAACGCTTTTTTATGTGTTTCAGGTTACCAGTTTAGATTTACAGAGGAGGTCTAGTGCTAAAAGTATTGCTCTCGCTCTAACGTACGCTATGATACCTCACATGTGGGGTTTGAACGGGGGTTCAATATGTGGGCGGGGCTTACACATTTAAGGCCCGCCCCCATATATGGAAACATTCTTCAAACCACACATGTGAGGTATCATAGCGTGCGTAACAGCAAGAGGAATATTTATAGCACTAGACCTCATCTGTAAATCTAAACTGGTAACCGGAAACAATAAAAATGCTGCTTGTTCGCTTCTGACTGCGAGCTACTAGGGACAGGGGCGTTTAAATTATTACTATTTAGGTTTGTTACGTAAAAATTCTATAAGACCTCCCGTTCAGCTTGTAAAGCATCACTTCATGGGGACCAAAAAAAAATTTAACACCTCTAATGCTTTCATCCGCCATTGCAGATTTGATTCTGGTACTGCATTTCGAGTGAACTGGGCATGCTCGAACACTTAGTAAAAAAAGCTGGTTGTCTGACCCTGAAAATGACATGCATCTTTCTGAGCATGCTCAGAAAGCTGTTTTTTTGGCTTAGTAATTTAAGGACATCCTTAACAGGTGTAAGCAGTTCCAAGTGCACACAAACTAGAGGCTGACATTTCTTCATGTGTTTCCAATTGGTTCATTAGCACACATGTTATAAAAAGCGTGGATACTGCACGTGTCAGCTGCCCCTCAGAGGGGGCAGATTTGCTGGCTGGAAGTAATGGCGGAGTGAAACAGAGATGTTTTGGAGCAAGTTTTGTATTTTTTGATGTTTTCTCTGCTACATAATTTTGCTAAATGTTTCTCAAGATGTTAATGACTAATGTTTTAATCCTGTGGGTCTATCCTGTTATTTCAAAAGCATGATTTATTTTCCAATGACTGTGAAATAAACGTTGGTCTTTTTTGTTTTTAGGTGTTTTTATATATTTTTGGTGTGTTTATTTGTAATTTTTTTTTTGCTTTCCTTGTTTTGTGGACCAATAAAATTACTTTCAAATTTTGAAGTTTGTTTTGTGATATTTTTTTCATGCTATGGATTTCAACCGCTGCAGCTGAACTAGTTTGGGCCTAAACCATCAAGTGTGATTTGTCTCTAAGCTCTTTCCTGGTGTGTATGCATGAAATGTTTAGTCACCAGAAAAGGAAGGACAAAGCGGTAAGTATTGTTTCCTAGAACTGATGTCCAGACTGACTTTTTAAAGCACATGTGCAAGATGTAGGAAAAGCTGCAAACAGGGCCTGTTGGAGGGGGGGGGGGGGGGGGGGGTGGTGTTTTTTTTTTTGGACAGGCTTGAAGTGCTGATTTACAGCGCTGTGCTTGAAACTAGCACAAGACAATCCTATTCTAATTGTGGGTTGTTTGAGGGAAGCCAATTGAGTGTTAGAACCCCTGCTAGTGTTTTTAGGTTGGGCTTTGTGTCCCTTTTCCTAAAATTGGCTTCACTTCCTGTCACACAGCTGAACAGGAAGTGAGGTTAAAACCCTACCAATGGTCTTTTCTTCGGGGCACAGGTCAATCTAACTAGTGTCACCATTAAGCAAATTGCACTGCAGTGTACACCCCAAATGATTAGTTACTTTGGGGTTTAGTAAAGGCAAAGCCGATCTGCAGTAGAAGCGTAGGCAATGAAAACCAGAAGGGAAGCACTGATGGTTTTTACTTCCAATCCTGCCAAGTTTTGAGTTTTCTTCCTTGCTTGTCCACTTGTAGTGCAAAGTGGATTTGCCTTTAGTAAATGGACCCCAAAGTCCAAGATTCCTACTAATTTGGGGTGTACACAGCAAAATGCCATTTCCAAAATGGGAAACTATTTATATTGATCTGTGTGTCCCCAACAAAACATTACTCAGGTGTTTCCCTCACTTCCTGTTTGGCTGTGTGGCAGGAAGTGAATGAATTAAGTAGAAAGTGACAACATTTGTGAGGTGTCTTTACCCTATCAGGGGTACAGGCATCCCCAAAACAAACAAGAAAATAGTTGATTTAACATTGGGTGGTGTTTGTGGGGGTCCCTAACACACATTCATACATATTAGCAACGCTGGATCCTGGCCTATTGGCATGGTTAGATTTTCTTAAGCCTCTCAATAAAATGATCTGAAATTTGGGGTTAAACTGGAACAATAATCATCACTTTTATTTTTTGGATTTCTTTCATTTTGGATAGAGTTGGTGGGGGGGGGGGGGGGGGTTAGAAGCTCTGTCAGTTTATTTTGTATTATCCCTGTCCGTTTGGGGAGATTGGCCTTCACTTCCTGCCCCATAGCCAAACAGGAAGTGATCGAAAAACTAGGCAAATTAAGGGCCCCCCCAGGTCCCCCCCCACAGAACTTGTGTGTGTCCCCTGAAAATTCCTGGGTGGGTCATAAAAAAACAGGGTGTGGCCTTGACAGGAAGGGTGGGTCATTTTTCTATTAGGGGGGTGCCAAAATTTGGTCAGGCCTAGGGCAGGACAAAACCTAAATCTCCTACTGCACATTAGGGCTTATTTAGACAGGATCCAATTTACAGCATGTTTTTAGATTGTGGGAGGAAACCCACACAGGGAGAACATGCAAACTCCAGGCAGATAGTGTCACGGGCGGGATTCGAACCAGCAACCCTTTTGCTGCTAGGTGAACATGCTACACACTACGCTACTGTGCTGAACGAACATGATTGCAGCTGAAAGCATGAGATGTTTTTTTTTTTACCAATTCCATGCTTTCCAGCCTGGAGGACAGATGTGGGGTCTAATTGACCCCGCCTTTCTCTATAAAGAGGACCTGTCACACACTAGTCCTATTACAAGGGATGTTTACATTCCTTGTAATAGGAAGAAAAGTGAAAAATAATACAAACAAAGGGACAAACAAGTGCAAAAATTAAAATATTAAGTAAAAAAATAAAATAACAAAGGAATTTAAATGCTCCTGTCCCTAGTAGCTCGCACTCAGAAGCGAACACGCATGCAAGTCCCACCCACATATGTAAACATCCTTCAAACCCCACATGTGAGGTATCATAGCGTGCGTTAGAGCGAGAGCAATAATGTTAGCACTAGACCTCCTCTGTAACTCAAAAGTGGTAACCTGAGAAAAAAAGTCAAGCGTTGCCTATGGAGATTTTTAATAACGAAGTTTAGCGCCATTCCATGAGTGTGCGCAATATGAAAGCGTGACAAGTTAGGTATCTATTTACTCGGTGTAACATCATCTTTTACCTTATCCCTAAAAATTGGCCTAGCTTTACTGCTTTCTTATTTTGTCATTCATGAAACAGGTTTTTTTTTGGAAAGCCAAAAAAAAAAAAAAACGTTTGAAAAATTTTGGCACAAATACTGTTGGAAATGTGTCCGAAAAAATGGCCGCCACTTTATTCCCTAGGGTGTTTGTTAATAAAATATATATAATGTTTGGGGGTCCTGAGTAAGTTTCAAGGAAGAAAATATAATTGTTACATGAAGGAGAGAAGTGCCAGAATAGGCGCGGTATGGAAGTGGTTAAAGTGCAACAATAAAAGTGAAAAATTCCTTGAAATTTCGTACCATGGGGGGGGGGGAGGCAATTAGGGGCGCCATCAGGAATTATGGGGCCCCTTACACAGCTTCAGGCATGGGCCCCCTGGAGCAGAGAATAGGGGGGGGGGGTGCCGCCTGATATTAAGAAGGGGGGGGGGCTGCCGCAATTTGATAAGCGGGGGGTTCCTTTACTAAAAAATACATATAGAAAAATATATATTAAAAAGGGTGGTAGCCATCCGGGGGCCCTGGGGACCACTGGGCCCTTTAATAAAAAGAAACTTCTGGGCTCTTTAATGAAAAATAAATTACAATATCTACATATATAAAATAATAAAAAAGGGGGTTGCCTTGGGAGCTCTGGGCCCTTTAATAAAAAATAACTACCAAAAATCTTAAAAAAAAATAACATTGGATGGGAGCTGTGGTGGCTCAACGTGAATGGCACTGCGCTGACAAGCCGTTCACCTCTGCAGCCAAGGGTTCGGATCCCGGTCTCGGCTACATGTGAATTGAGTTTGGTGGTGTCAGCCCGGCTCCCGGTGGGTGTGCTATGCAAGGTACGCCTGTGCTTAGTATGCCCACCCCCCCCCCCCCCAAAAAAAAAACACCACACTTGCACACACTTTGGCCATGAGGTCTCCTAAAATAAAGGGAGGCGAAGGACCTACAGGGCTGGCTGGGTGGGCTACACTCCCTCATAGGGGGAGTCCCTCTGTCCCATCGGGCTCCCAAGTGTAGCAGGTGGGGTGAGGCCCCCCTCACACCCACCATTGCCACCGGGGGCATGGAGAAGGATGGCGATTGCAAGTCCAGCTCCTCTCTCTCGACTTCACGCACAAAATACACTTTAAAAAAGAAATTAAAGTAAAAAGTAACAAACCTGGGGAAAATGTTTATAACATTTTTAGAAGCAAAAAGGGGCCCTCTGGGAGCTTTCAAAATTATATTATATATATATATGTTTAAAAAATAACCAAAAAATATATCATATGTTTTTTTTTTGATTTTTTTGTAAAGGTGGGGGGTTGTCATCTGGAGCCCTGGGGATCTCCGGGCCACTGGGGACCAGGCCACTGGGGACCTCCAGACCCCTAAACCAAAACATTGGCCCTTTACTAACAAAAAATTTGGGGGGTTGCCACCCGGGGCCCTGGGGACCTCCAGACTGCTAAAAAATATTAAATTCCAAAAATTGGCCCTTTAATAAAAAATCCTACAAAAACCAACTAACAAATATATATACAAAAAAAAAAGAGGGGGGTTACCATCTGGGGCGCTGGGGGGCCTCCAGGCATCTGGGCACCTCCGGACCCCCGGGCCCCTTACAGGTGTACAGGGCCGCCATCATGAATTTTGGGGCCCCTTACACAGCTTCAGGCATGGGCCCCCTGGAGCAGAGAACCGGGGGGGGGGGTGCTGCCGCATGAAATTGAGAAGCGGGGGGGGGGGGTGGTGCCACAAATTGAGGAGCGGGGGGGCCCTTTACAAAAATTTTGACAGAAATAAGAAATAAAGAAAAATATATATAAAAAAGGGGGGTAGCCATCCGGGGCCCTGGGGACCTCTGTGCTCTTTATCAAATAAAAATAAAAAAGAGAGAAAATACATATATATATATTTTTTAAATATAACATTTATCGAAAAAAAGTAAAAAAACAAGGGGGTAGCCTTCCAGGGCCCTGGGGACCTCTGGGCCCTTTCCTTAAAAAAAAAAAAAAAAATATATTAAAAAAATATATATATTTTTTTAAATATATATATTTTATTTAAAAAAAAGGGCTTGCCATCTGGGGCCCTTAGTGGCCTCCGGGCCCCTGGGGACCTTCGGAGCCCTTAAACAAAAAAAAATAAATAAAATTGTTTTTTTTGTTTTAGGGTGGTTCCCATCCGGGCCCCTGGGGGCCCCTGGGGACCCCCGGGCGGTGTAATGCCTGTACCCCCCTAATGGCGGCCCTGCAGGTGTACTGCCTGTACCCCCCTGATGGCGGCCCTGGGTGTAATGTCAGCATGTGAAAAATGACATTCTGAAGGAAAAAAGCCATTTAAAACTGACTCGCGGCAATAATGAATTGTCAGCTCCTGGAAATTGCAGGAGAATTCATTCATTAAAAACACCAAAAAAAAAGCGTGGGGGTCCCCCCAAATTCAATAACCAGACCCTTTAGGTCTGGTATGGATATTAAGGGGAACCCCGCCATCAATTTTTAAAAAAAATGACGTGGGGTTCCCCCCAAATATCCATAACCAGACCCTTCAGGTCTGGTGTGGAATTTAAGGGGAACTCCACTCCAAATAAAAAAAAAAATGGCGTGGAGTCCCCCCTAAAATCCACACCAGACCCCTTATCCGAGCACGTTGACCTGGCCGGCCGCAGAAAAGAGGGGGGGACAGAGCGCGGCCCCCCCCCTCTCCTGAACCGCACCAGGCCACATGCCCTCAACATTGGGAGGGTGTTTTGGGGTGCCCCCCAAAACACCTTGTCCCCATGTTGATGAGGACAAGGGTCTCTTCCCCACAACCCTTGCCCGGTGGTTGTGGGGGTCTGCGGGCAGGAGGCTTATCGAAATCTGGAAGACCCCTTTAACAAAGGGGCCCCCCAGATCCCGGCCCCCCCCCTGTGTGAAATGGTAATGGGGTACCTTGTACCTCTACCATTTCACGAGAAAAAAAAAGTGTCAGTGAAAAAAAAGACAAGAGCCGGTTTTTGACAAGTCCTTTATTATCTTCTTTCTTCTTTCCTTCGGGTTTCTTCTTCCTCCTCCTTCTTCTTCCTCTGCTTCTGTCTTGGGTCTTCTATTCCCGCATCTTGCCCGGCGTGTTCTTCCATCTTCTTCTCCTTCCGCTGTCCTTCTCGTCCGCATCTTCTTCTTGTTCTTCTTCGCCGGAGGCGCCGCTTCCAATTGAAATCCCCGCTGTCTGCCGGACCACGCCCCCCCTCTGACGCCACGGGCAAGCTCTTAGGAGTGTGCTGCCAGTGCGTCAGAGGGGGGCGTGGTCACATGTCAGAGGGCGGCCAATTCAATTTGAAGCTTGTGCGCGGCTTTTTCTTTGCCAGAGTCGCCGCTTCCAATTGAATTGCCCGCTTTCTGGAACATGTGACCACGCCCCCCTCTGACGCACAGGCACCACACGGGGACTTTCCTAAGAGCTTGCCCGTGGCGTCAGAGGGGGGGCGTGGTCCGGCAGACAGCGGGGATTTCAATTGGAAGCGGCCGCTCCGGCGAAGAAGAACAAGAAGGAGAAGATGCGGACGAGAAGGACAGCGGAAGAAGATGGAAGAACACGCCGGGCAAGATGCGGGAATAGAAGACCCAAGACAGAAGCAGAGGAAGAAGAAGGAGGAGGAAGAAGAAAGAAGATAATAAAGGACTTGTCAAAAACCGGCTCTTGTCTTTTTTTACACTGACACTTTTTTTTTCTCGTGAAATGGTAGAGGTACAAGGTACCCCATTACCATTTCACACAGGGGGGGGGCCGGGATCTGGGGGGCCCCTTTGTAAAAGGGGTCTTCCAGATTTCGATAAGCCTCCTGCCCGCAGACCCCCACAACCACCGGGCAAGGGTTGTGGGGAAGAGACCCTTGTCCTCATCAACATGGGGACAAGGTGTTTTGGGGGGCACCCCAAAACACCCTCCCAATGTTGAGGGCATGTGGCCTGGTGCGGTTCAGGAGAGGGGGGGGGCCGCGCTCTGTCCCCCCCTCTTTTCTGCGGCCGGCCAGGTCAACGTGCTCGGATAAGGGGTCTGGTGTGGATTTTAGGGGGGACTCCACGCCATTTTATTTTTATTTGGGGTGGAGTTCCCCTTAAATTCCACACCAGACCTAAAGGGTCTGGTTATTGAATTTGGGGGGACCCCCACGCTTTATTTTTTCGTTTTTTTAATGAATGAATTCTCCTGCAATTGCCGGGAGCTGACAATTCATTATAGCCGCGAGTCAGTTTTAAATGGCTTTTTTTTTTTTTTTTTTTTTTTTTCAGAATGTCATTTTGTGCAAAGACATATTTCTAACCGCAGGAAAAGTGCACTTTATTCACCTGCTGACATCCCCCCCCCCCCCCCATGGTACGAATTTTAAAATAATTATTCAAATGACGTGGGGGTCCCCCCAAATTCAATAACCAGACCCTTCAGGTCTGGTGTGGAATTTAAGGGGAACTCCACCCCAAATTAACAAAAAAATGGCGTGGAGTCCCCCCTAAAATCCACACCAGACCCCTTATCCGAGCACGTTGACCTGGCCGGCGCAGAAAAGAGGGGGGGACAGAGTGCGGCCCCCCCCCTCTCCTGAACCGCACCAGGCCACATGCCCTCAACATTGGGAGGGTGTTTTGGGGTGCCCCCCAAAACACCTTGTCCCCATGTTGATGAGGACAAGGGTCTCTTCCCCACAACCCTTGCCCGGTGGTTGTGGGGGTCTGCGGGCAGGAGGCTTATCGAAATCTGGAAGACCCCTTTTACAAAGGGGCCCCCCAGATCCCGGCCCCCCCCCTGTGTGAAATGGTAATGGGGTACCTTGTACCTCTACCATTTCACGAGTAAAAAAAAAGTGTCAGTGTAAAAAAAGACAAGAGCCGGTTTTTGACAAGTCCTTTATTATCTTCTTTCTTCTTTCCTTCGGGTTTCTTCTTCCTCCATCTTCTTCTTCCTCTGCTTCTGTCTTGGGTCTTCTATTCCCGCATCTTGCCCGGCGTGTTCTTCCATCTTCTGTTCCTCCCGCTGTCCTTCTCGTCCGCATCTTCTTCTTGTTCTTCTTCGCCGGAGCGGCCGCTTCCAATTGAAATCTCCGCTGTCTGCCGTACCACGCCCCCCCCCCTCTGACGCCACGGGCAAGCTCTTAGGAGTGTGCTGCCAGTGCGTCAGAGGGGGGCGTGGTCACATGTCAGAGGGCGGCCAATTCAATTTGAAGCTCGTGCGCGGCTTTTTCTTTGCCAGAGTCGCCGCTTCCAATTGAATTGCCCGCTTTCTGGAACATGTGACCACGCCCCCCTCTGACGCACAGGCACCACACGGGGACTTTCCTAAGAGCTTGCCCGTGGCGTCAGAGGGGGGGGCGTGGTCCGGCAGACAGCGGGGATTTCAATTGGAAGCGGCCGCTCCGGCGAAGAAGAACAAGAAGAAGATGCGGACGAGAAGGACAGCGGAAGAAGATGGAAGAACACGCCGGGCAAGATGCGGGAATAGAAGACCCAAGACAGAAGCAGAGGAAGAAGAAGATGGAGGAAGAAGAAACCCGAAGGAAAGAAGAAAGAAGATAATAAAGGACTTGTCAAAAACCGGCTCTTGTCGTTTTTAACCCTTTACATTTTTTTTACTCGTGAAATGGTAGAGGTACAAGGTACCCCATTACCATTTCACACAGGGGGGGGGGCCGGGATCTGGGGGGCCCCTTTGTTAAAGGGGTCTTCCAGATTTCGATAAGCCTCCTGCCCGCAGACCCCCACAACCACCGGGCAAGGGTTGTGGGGAAGAGACCCTTGTCCTCATCAACATGGGGACAAGGTGTTTTGGGGGGCACCCCAAAACACCCTCCCAATGTTGAGGGCATGTGGCCTGGTGCGGTTCAGGAGAGGGGGGGGGCCGCGCTCTGTCCCCCCCTCTTTTCTGCGGCCGGCCAGGTAAACGTGCTCGGATAAGGGGTCTGGTGTGGATTTTAGGGGGGACTCCACGCCATTTTTTTTTTTTTTGGGGTGGAGTTCCCCTTAAATTCCACACCAGACCTGAAGGGTCTGGTTATGGATATTTGGGGGGAACCCCACGTCATTTTTTTTTTAAATTGACGGCGGGGTTCCCCTTAATATCCATACCAGACCTAAAGGGTCTGGTTATTGAATTTGGGGGGACCCCCACGTCATTTGAATAATTATTTTAAAATTCGTACCATGGGGGGGGGGGGGGGATGTCAGCAGGTGAATAAAGTGCACTTTTCCCGTGGTTAGAAATATGTCTCTGCACAAAATGACATTCTGAAAAAAAAAAAAAAAAAAAAGCCATTTAAAACTGACTCGCGCCAATAATGAATTGTCGGCTCCCGGCAATTGCAGGAGAATTCATTCATTAAAAAAAGGGAAAAATAAAGCGTGGGGGTCCCCCCAAATTCAATAACCAGACCCTTTAGGTCTGGTATGGATATTAAGGGGAACCCCGCCGTCAATTTATTAAAAAAATGACGTGGGGTTCCCCCCAAATATCCATAACCAGACCCTTCGGGTCTGGTGTGGAATTTAAGGGGAACTCCACCCCAAATGTAAAAAATAAATGGCGTGGAGTCCCCCCTAAAATCCACACCAGACCCCTTATCCGAGCACGTTGACCTGGCCGGCCGCAGAAAAGAGGGGGGGACAGAGCGCGGCCCCCCCCCTCTCCTGAACCGCACCAGGCCACATGCCCTCAACATTGGGAGGGTGTTTTGGGGTGCCCCCCAAAACACCTTGTCCCCATGTTGATGAGGACAAGGGTCTCTTCCCCACAACCCTTGCCCGGTGGTTGTGGGGGTCTGCGGGCAGGAGGCTTATCGAAATCTGGAAGACCCCTTTAACAAAGGGGCCCCCCAGATCCCGGCCCCCCCCCTGTGTGAAATGGTAATGGGGTACCTTGTACCTCTACCATTTCACGAGTAAAAAAAAAGTGTCAGTGTAAAAAAAGACAAGAGCCGGTTTTTGACAAGTCCTTTATTATCTTCTTTCTTCTTTCCTTCGGGTTTCTTCTTCCTCCTCCTTCTTCTTCCTCTGCTTCTGTCTTGGGTCTTCTATTCCCGCATCTTGCCCGGCGTGTTCTTCCATCTTCTGTTCCTCCCGCTGTTCTTCTCGTCCGCATCTTCTTCTTCTTCTTCTTCTTCGCCGGAGCGGCCGCTTCCAATTGAAATCCCCGCTGTCTGCCGGACCACGCCCCCCCCCCTCTGACGCCACGGGCAAGCTCTTAGGAAAGTCCCCGTGTGGTGCCTGTGCGTCAGAGGGGGGCGTGGTCACATGTTCCAGAAAGCGGGCAATTCAATTGGAAGCGGCGACTCTGGCAAAGAAAAAGCCGCGCACAAGCTTCAAATTGAATTGGCCGCCCTCTGACATGTGACCACGCCCCCCTCTGACGCACTTGCAGCACACTCCTAAGAGCTTGCCCGTGGCGTCAGAGGGGGGGCGTGGTCCGGCAGACAGCGGGGATTTCAATTGGAAGCGGCCGCTCCGGCGAAGAAGAAGAAGAAGGAGAAGATGCGGACGAGAAGGACAGCGGGAGGAACAGAAGATGGAAGAACACGCCAGTCAAGATGCGGGAATAGAAGACCCAAGACAGAAGCAGAGGAAGAAGAAGGAGGAGGAAGAAGAAACCCGAAGGAAAGAAGAAAGAAGATAATAAAGGACTTGTCAAAAACCGGCTCTTGTCTTTTTTTACACTGACACTTTTTTTTTACTCGTGAAATGGTAGAGGTACAAGGTACCCCATTACCATTTCACACAGGGGGGGGGCCGGGATCTGGGGGGCCCCTTTGTTAAAGGGGTCTTCCAGATTTCGATAAGCCTCCTGCCCGCAGACCCCCACAACCACCGGGCAAGGGTTGTGGGGAAGAGACCCTTGTCCTCATCAACATGGGGACAAGGTGTTTTGGGGGGCACCCCAAAACACCCTCCCAATGTTGAGGGCATGTGGCCTGGTGCGGTTCAGGAGAGGGGGGGGCCGCACTCTGTCCCCCCCTCTTTTCTGCGCCGGCCAGGTCAACGTGCTCGGATAAGGGGTCTGGTGTGGATTTTAGGGGGGACTCCACGCCATTTTTTTTTTAATTTGGGGTGGAGTTCCCCTTAAATTCCACACCAGACCTGAAGGGTCTGGTTATGGATATTTGGGGGGAACCCCACGTCATTTTTTTTTTAAATTGACGGCGGGGTTCCACTTAATATCCATACCAGACCTAAAGGGTCTGGTTATTGAATTTGGGGGGACCCCCACGCTTTTTTTTCCCTTTTTTTAATGAATGAATTCTCCTGCAATTGCCGGGAGCCGACAATTCATTATTGCCGCGAGTCAGTTTTAAATGGCTTTTTTCCTTTGAAAAATGACATTTTGTGCAGAGACAGTTCTAACCACGGGAAACATGCGCTTTTTCACATGCTGACATTAGAGCCCCCCATAGTACGAAATTTAAAGAAAAATTACACTTTTATTATTGCACTTTTAGCATTATTAAAATCACTGCTCCCGAAAAAACGGCCGTTTTAAAAAATAAAAAAAGCATTGGTACATGTCCCCTGGGGCAGGACTGAGGTCCCCAAACACTTTTTAGGACAAAACTTGCAGATTAGCCTTTAAAATTCACTATTAAGATTTCCCCCCATAGACTTATACAGGGAGTTCGGCGGCGGCTTTAGTTATCAATCACATCGCGCTGCTGTGCTACGCCGGCTCATGCGCCTAATTAGGGCTTCATCCAGCGCACTAATTAAGGCATGTACCGGCGCAGCGCAGATTCATTAGTAAATCAGCCCCAATGTATGATATTTACTGTCTGGCTTGATATGTATTTTGATTAATGTATGTTCTTTTTTTGATTTATGGTTACAAATTGATAATCGCTCTATATAACCTTGTGTATATGTACAATAAAGCTCAGAGAAGGGGTAAAACTTCACCCCCGAAACATGTAGAGCAATCAGATGGTATTATTGTCATAACCGTCACACTATGTTGGTTAATTATCTTTGTTGTTTTTAAACATATTCTGTATTTTATGATATACCTTTTTGTAATAAATTATTCATTTTAGGATCACTAAAGGATTTTTTTTTTTTAAGCTAAATAGCTTCCTTTACCTTACTGCAGTCCTGGTTTCATGTCCTCATTGTTTGTTTTTGCTTTGAAGTAGCTGTAATACTTCTCTGATCTCCACACTTCCTGCTTGTCTGGATCCTTATAAAAAAAAAACTCATGCTAGCTTTTCACTGTGGTCCATGATCAAAGAGGTGTGATTACTATGGGCCAGATTCAGGTAGATGGGAGCATCTTTAATCTGGAGTAACGTTTCTCATTTACGTTACTCTGGCGAAATTTTAGGAGCAAGTGCTGTTATTCATGAAGCACTTGCTCCTAAAGTTGCGGCAGCGTATCGAAAATGAGCCGGCGGAATTCAAATTGGGCGGGTACGGGGCGTGGATTATTTAAACTAAGCGCGATCCCGCGGTGAACGTACTGCGCATGCGTCGACTGTCAATGCATCCCAGTGCGCATGCTCCAAATTCTGTCAGTGAACGTCAATGACGTCAAATCCCCATTCATGGACGTTTTACGCAAGCGACGCAAAAAAAATTTTTTTGACGCGATGATGACGGCTATACTTAACATAGGATACTCCACCTAGGGGGCATGTATTTATTTACGCCGCGTATCTCTTACGGAAACGACGGAAAGTCACTGCGTCGCGCCCGAATACGATCGTGAATTGCCGATTCCCGCTGATTAACATATTATCAGATTAATTTTTAAAAACAAACATTGCCCTGATTTTTATCTATTTTTAATCATTTTTAAAAGGAATCTGTTAACTTGTATGTCTCTATACCCTGTAAACAGTCATTTCAGCAAAAAAAATGTTTTCCTTTAGTGACCCTTTAAGACTGTTATTTTCAGTTTTCAGATGGTACCATCAAAGTCCATTCTAGCCTCCTCCCTGTATTTCTTTTATGACATTACTGGTCTGTTTGCTGCATCAGCTTACTGCATATCCGTATAGCAGTAATGGCTGTTACTGTGGCCAAATTCATGGTGATTAAAAGATATATTATTAATATATGAATAAAATAGATACTATTATACTTACAGATGCTGCAAGATAACAGACACTTTTCATTTTGAAAATGTACTTTACGTCCACAAGCAAACCTCTTTTTTTTTTAGCATTATTTTTTTTTTTTGCACTACTCATAATCACTTTTATTTCTGTCATTATCACACACAGTCAGGAAAGCAGCAGGGAAGGTGTAGCTGCTTCGCTCCTTCTCCCGGGGCACACTCCGACAGCACCTAAAACCTTCCACTATAATTGGAATCACTTTGTTGTAGTCAGTTCCTATAAGAGGAAAACACCTTGACAGTGGGAAGAAAGAAGAGACTCCAGCTGATGTTGTATATTAATGCTGCCATGGCACATGTTTCTGAAACCATGCTTGGTAACATGGTAAATAGGGTTTTTAAAAATAACCACATTTACATCTTTTCTAAACTGAAGTACGGTGCAGATAAAATTAATAAATTTGATTGAGAGAACAAGACTATTTTTTTCCTCCACTATTACCCAATTGCATTGGAAAAATATATATAGAAGAAAGCCCTAATGAAGTCGTTTCACTTAGCCACCAGATTCTGAAGTGTCTTGGGCATTTGGTTATGATTGGTGATTCAGTAAGCAAAGAGAGAAAAGTTGTTATGTAACATAGATGTAGCGCCCCCTTACTTTCAGTATGGGCGCTACGCTAAAGTTAATAGGAATGGGAGAGTTATTTTTGCTCCCATTTATAATTGTGCAAAATTTGGGCTGCTGTCATTCAGAACTGTCCTGTGGGCTAGTCTGCGGTCCAGGGGTGATATTTGCACCCCTGGGCGGCAGGTGGCACTAGAGGGGTTCTGACGGAGCCACTTTTTCCCAGCAGCCAATTGGAGGAGTTTTTCCCTCGCAGGGCATGCTGGGGGAGGATATATCTGTGGCAGACGCCATTTTCTTGGGTTCCTCGCGGGTTCCAGGTTCCAGGTGCGGCACCCACCTTTAGTGTATGCGCATCCAGGGGCCCCGGCTATATGGCCTACTAGGCCGGGGCCACATGCTACGCGGAGTTCCATACGAATGCTGAAAGGGGCCCCAGTGACTTACTGGGTCCCCAGCTACACTAAGAACGATCCCAGGCTGGGTGCCGCTCGGTGGGGATCGGCTTGAGGAGAACCCGGAGGCAGGTGATCCAAAAGGGCTGTAACGAACCATCGGGGATCCGGTGACCGGGAGATTGACAGGTGCATCTCAAACTGTCAACCGGTGACTCTGACTGAACTTATTGTGAGGATTCGCTCAAGAATCCATTTAGCTCACTCAAGTACTAGGCCTGTGGCAGATGCCTGAGCCAGGCCTGTGGCAGAGGTCTGTTCCTGCCAGCAATCTAAGTGACACTCCGGCTGCCAGGCTTGTGGCAGGAGTCTGTCCGGAGGTGCTTCACCCACTCTGGCTAGAGTGGCGAAGAACCGAGCTACTGATGAAAGCAGGTTTGCTTTCCATAACTATCCTGGGCCTGATACTGCAAATGTTTTACTTATGCTTCATCAACCTGTTCTATCCCACTTCGTGTTGATGTTGGCCGTGTTGGGCCTTGGAAATAAAGCATTTGATAACTCCATTGCTGACTGGACATTCGCTCACTATATATACTCATGCTATCATCCCTAGAGAAGCCACCGAGGGTAACTTAATATGCCGATCCCAAAAATGGGGTAGAGCTACATCGAGGTATCAGAAAAACGAGCAGACAAACAGTTTTGTGCAACTTGATGTTTACTAAATTAATGCAGAATAGTTTCACAATGCAAGCAAAATAGTAAAAGGGTATGCAATATTCACGAAAAAAATAAATAAAGGGCAATGCAACTATTGTAATAGCAGAATTGCCTTGGGGCAATTTCCCACTAGATGGCAGGACAGTACAGAAAAACTGATTCTTAAAGTAGAGTTCCACCTAAAAGTGTAATTTCCACTTATCTGTCTTCTTCCCCCCCCCCCCCCTCCGGTGCCACATTTGGCTCCTTTCAGGGGAGAACGGGTACTTAATTTTTGACAGGTCCCCCTTCCCAACTTCCGAAAACCGTGCTGCAGCACCATCCCTCAGAAGTTTCTCCTACTTTCTCGGCCATCGGGCCAATTAGAAAGCGCAATGGGGCTCAGGTAAATGTAAGGGGGGGTGGGGCTTCAGAAGTTTTTTGCCCTTAATACATACAGTACATTAGGGTAAAAAAACATGAGTCTTTAGAACCATAGGCAAGTGACAGGAAGTGTCCCTGATCTGGACACACAAAAGAAAGGCCGCGGACACAGGGCCACTCCAGTTTAGACTCAGTATGTGCCAGACAGTAGGCACGGTGCTCTCTACAGAGACTGGGTCTTCTCAGAAAGCTGTGTGCAACTATGCCCTAAACTGGCACGCCAGACAAAATAGTGGAGGGCCAGACATATACAAATATATTCTATGTACAAACATCAGCGCTCAGGTGACAAAAGGATACAAACTGTTGAAGTCATTAATGACCAAAGTCCACTCAAAATGTCTCTCATTGAATGTGGGATGTGAAATACAGCCCACTGCCTTGGAGATCTCTCTAGACTGAGAAATGCTTACAGCACTACAAAATAAAAACAGAGCGCACCGACCTGGTGTAAAATCCTCAATACATTTTAACTGAAATAGATATCTTGTACTCACAAAGATGCTTGATATATGTAAGCACATGTAGCATAAAATTGTAATCCTTTTCAAATTTATGGATTCTATGTTACATGCTCTTATATCAAACACCTTTGTGAGTACAAGATATCTATTTCAATAGAATTGTTTCAAAGATTTTAGATGATGCATGTGCACTCCCTGTTTGTTTTGTGGTGAAGGATCAGACACCTGGGGCCAGATTCACAAAGGACTTACGACGGCGTATATCCATGTGATATCCGGAATGTGAGCCGTCGTATCTATGCGCCTGATTCTTAGAATCAGTTACGCATACATTTGGCCAAGATACGAGTGGCGTAAGTCATAACTTGGGTGCATATTTACGCTGGCTGCAAGGGGCGCGTCCGTAGATTTACGCGTCGAATATGTAAATTAGGCAGATACGCCGATTCACGAACGTACTTGCGCCCGCTACGCCGTTTATGTTAGACTTACGTCTGGCGTAAAGTTACCCCTGCTATATGAGGCGTAGCCAATGCAAAGTATGGACGTCAGAACAAGGGTATCTTTTTACGTCGTTTACGTAAGTCGTATGGGAATGCGGCTGTGCGTAGGTTACGTTCACGTCACAGGCATTGAGCCGGCGTAACTTAGGGAAAAATTTTGACGTGATACTGAGCATGCGCGCGCATGCGCCGTACGATCGGCGCTTCATTTACATGGGGTCACGGCTCATTTCCATACAACACGCCCACCTCTTCCACATTTGAATTAGGCGGGCTTACGCCGGGCAATTTACGTTACGCCGCCGCAACTTATGGAGCAAGTGCTTTGTGAATAATGCACTTGCCTGTCAAAGTTGCGGAGGCGTAGCGTAAATAGGATACGCTACGCCCGCACACAGATACGCTCTCCTACCTGAATCTGGCCCCTGGTGTTCTGGAACACTTATCATTTTATCCAACACTGTTGCATAGGATTTCATTATGTATGTATAAATACCTTTCTACGGACATCTAGTGACAATTTTTTGAAATTACAACTTGTTATTGCTGAACTCCTAAGTGGTCCAGGTTACCAGTATGTTTGGGTTAGTTGGCTTAGTCCTTAGATACACCAGTCCCTTCTTCATGGATCTTCAGTAAGTTACCAGCCTTCATAGTAGGAATAAAGCTCAGAAACATATGGTCTCTTTACACATCAAATGACCAGTGAACATCTCATGTATCCATTTAACAATTAAAACTGCATTGGATTAAGCTGTTGTGTCTTATTGGAGGGTTGATTTGTCTGTGGAGGGCACCTGTTTTACAGGTGACCACAATTGCTGGATGGATCAAGGTGTCATGTACCTGGTTGAGGTAGACTTGATGAGAGGGCTTGCCTTACACTTCTTGAACGGTTTCCCCGAGGGATCATGACAGGGTATAACAGGGCACAGAGTGGCAAGGGTGCCCGTAGAAGATCTGGGCCAGGGGATTGTATAGCACATGTGCACAGTGCTGTATCCTGGCCTAGGCCAACAAGGCCCAGGCCTAGGGCAGCACTTTGCAGGGGGGCAGCACGGACAGTGTCCCCGCCGTCTTGCGCTACACTGTTAGGCAAATTAGTTTAGCGGCCCCATAAATCGGCCGCTGCACTGCTTCTAGTATGTGGGCGGTTGGCATTCTGCAACTGTGGAGGGGGAGGTCGCTTCTATTTTTTTACCATCCCTGTCCCATTGCTAAGATTTCCCTTCACTTCCTGTCCCATAGCTTAACAGGAAGTGGGAGGAAATCTATGCAAATTAAGGGAATCCTTTGCCCCCCCAGGCCCTCAGAACTAGTGTCCCCACTTGAAAATTTCAGGGTGGGTCTTAAACCGCAAGGGTTGTGGTCTTGACAGGAAGGGGTGTGTCATATTTAAATTAGGGGTGCACGAGTTTAGTCAGGCCTAGGGCAGCACAAAACCTAAATACACCCCTGCATGTGCAGCTGAAGATAGATCAGCAGTCAAGCTGGAGGCTAGCAGATGCAGGATCTCAGGTGTGTGGTCAGACAGACAGGAGTTGGCAACAATCGGGTGTCAGGAGTAGAGTTGCCACCTCATCCCTTTTAAACCGAACACATATGAATTACACAGGTTCTGTGGCTAATTAAGGTGGTAATTAAACTCACTTGGTGCTTGACCTGCATTAAATTAGCCTCAGAACCTGTGTAATTCATATGTGTTCGGGTTTAAAGGGATGAGGTGGCAACCCTAGTCAGGAGTGCAGAATCAGGAACCACAAGCAGAGTCAAAGCCAGGCCAAGGTCAGTATCAAGCAGGCAGAGAAGGTACCAAAGCAGCAGGCAGAAGACAAGGTCATGGTCACAAGCAAGTCATCAACAGGGGTTTAGGAACAAGCAGAAACAACAAGCCGGATCTGGATACAGAAGTAAACGGGATCAGGCCACAGGCAGAAAGAGCTAACAGCCACTCACCAATGATCCAGAATCCTATATGGCTTTAAATAGGCCACTTAAGGGTGTACTCACTTTTGTTGCCAGACATTAATGGCTGTGTGTTGAGTTCTTTTGATGGGACAGCAAATTTACACTTGTATACAAGCTTTACACTCACTACTTTACATTGAATGTAATTTCACTGAGTGTAAGTTCCTTAGTGTTGTCACGAGAAAAGATATAATAAAATATTTACAAACATGTGAGGGTGTACTAACTTTTGTGAGATACTGTATATATGGCACTTACATATATAATGGCGGGATGTCAACATGCATTACAGGTCTTATGGGCGTCCATAGGGGTATAGGATCCCCACAAATACCCAGAAAAGCCCTTGTATATGATAAGTTGATGTACAAAGATATTAATTAGTTGATGTACAAAGATATTAATTAAAAATAAATGATTGTCAATGTGGGCTGGTAGTAATATAGGTTCAAAAAGGTTGTGTATGATGTATGCTTCAAAACTTACAATGCAGCGGTAATATCAAATCACCATATACAGTATATTGCATTGACTGAATTATATATCGGGTACATAGAAGAAGGTGTCATTTAAGGCCCCATGTACACGGGACGCTGCTAAAAGTATGTTCAGAGGCAGTTGGATGCTTTTTTCAACTGTCCCTGAACTCATTCAATGCTATCCTATGTACACAGTCTTGTTTACTGTCGTTTTTAGGTAGTTGCGTTTAACAGCGTTTCTTTGAAAGCAAAAAAAATGGGTTAAGACGCCAAAGAGATCCACGTTTCAGATGCCAAACGCGACTAAACGCAGCTAAACGCGGTAACCCGTGTTTATCAGCATTTCGTTAATATTTTCCAAAGGTGGGCGTGACTGGTTGGTGCGTCGCAGGGAGCAAACCATCTGCCTGTGGGCCGCGTAAGCCATTGGTCGGCTTGGGACAGGCACTCCCCCCTCTCTTAGAGGAGGTAGCCTTAGTCCTTCCACCAATGGCAATCCATCTGGGCTTCCGCCCTAATCGCGCTTGCCTCTCCATTGGAGACCCGGGCAGCTATGCCGGCGCTATGGCGCATCCGCGGGAGTCTACGCGGCCTCCACGCGTGGCGTCAGACGCTCTTTGACGCACGCGAGTTGGGGGGCTTCAAAACCGAGCAGCGCACAGCACTCTCCAGCTGATGGCAGAGTGCAGCCGCATCCAGGACTCAGGAAATTCTTGTGGTTGGCAACAGGACAGGTAAGTTAGCACCCCCTAACTATCGATGGCGGCGCGTCTTACTAACAATTGATATGGAGCATATCCTGATATCTCCTCTTCCCACCTACCTCAGATATAACCCTATTGGCCATCTTTTTTCCTGAGATGGATAGAGAGCCGTGAGGACACCTAAATAGGAGCAATTCCAGGCAAGTTGTAATCATCATTATGATTATTACTATTTCTGTCTAAAAAACGTTTATACATATGTATGTTGGTGACTAAATTGTCCCTTATCTTCCTATCCGTTAGTCCCTTTAAAAACACCAATGCTAATATATATATACAATATTTGTTTAATCAAAAAAAAAAAAAACATATGCATCCTAATACAATAACAAATAACTTTTATATAGGTTTTGTTAGCACCCCCTTCGGGCAGTGGCCTTCCTGTTTGGTGGTAGTGAGGTATCCATCGAAACCACGACAGACCACCACTTCCATCTAGCCCCATTTTTTTATTAATTTTTTTGGGGCATCAGCAGCCGCTTTCTTCCTGGTTTCATTGGGCAATCGCAGCCAGCCTTTCTCTTTGTTTGTACATCACCAATTGGGTGAGTTTTAGTGTTGAGCGGAATACGCCATATTCGATTTCGCGATATTGCGCGAATATATAGAAGAATATTCGCAAATATTCGCTAATATCGAATATTCGTGATATTTTATCCAAAAAAAATTTGCGAAATTTCGCTAATGCGAAAATGATTGCAAAATTCTCATAAACGGAGATCATTTCCTGTATTACTAAACTAATATGCACTAAACACTAACTCTACACTAACTCTACTTAAAAGAAAGCAGAATAAGGGGGCAAAAGAAGGGCGGAGAAGATAATCGCGCAATATTCCTATTGCGCGATTATCTTCTCCGCCCTTCTTTTGCATCAGAGCCAATCAGAATAACTCGAATATTCGGCAAAAGGAATATCGCGCAATATTCCTTTTGCCGAACATTCGAGTTATTCTGATTGGCTCTGATGCAAAAGAAGGGCGGAGAAGATAATCGCGCAATATTCCTTTTGCCGAATATTCGAGTTATTCTGATTGGCTCTGATGCAAAAGAAGGGCGGAGAAGATAATCGCGCAATATTCCTTTTGCCGAATATTCGAGTTATTCTGATTGGCTCTGATGCAAAAGAAGGGCGCATCAGAGCCAATCAGAATAACTTGAATATTCGGCAAAAGGAATATTGCGCGATTATCTTCTCCGCCCTTCTTTTGCATCAGAGCCAATCAGAATAACTAGAATATTCGGCAAAAGGAATATCGCGCAATTTTCCTTTTGCCGAATATTCAAGTTATTCTGATTGGCTCTGATGCAAAAGAAGGGCCGAGTAGCTGATGCGATTCTTTTATGTTGCCGAAAATTCGCAATGCAAAGAATCGCATCAGCTACTCGGCTCAGGGTCTCTCTCTAATCATACCAGCAATGCTTTTAGACGTCGATGGAGATCACTAGGGTGTGATCTGTTTTAAACATAAATTTGAAAAAATACGAATATTCGCCATAGCGAATATTCGCCGCAATATTCGAGTTATTCGCGAATACTCAAATATGCAATATTCGTAGCGAATATTCGCAATGCGAATATTCGTGAGCAACACTATTTATGAGCACATTATTCGGTCCCTGTAGTGTTGGATTAATGATGAGCTATATTATATTGTCAGTATTATTTATTTATTGTATGTTTATTTTATCTGCACAGTATATTTCTCAATGCTCCCGAGGAAGTGGTTCACCACGAAACATGTAGAGCAACTCCATGAGGAATGAAAATCTATGTCAAGATTTGAACATAAATCATCTAGTGCTATACCAAGCAGCCACATTTTGGTTTGATTTGATTAAACCCATAGCTTGCTCTAGATTGTATAAGGAATACTGTGTTCAACACCATATCTTGACAAATGTGTGTATTTATGTGTATGTCACGGTTTTAACTATACAGAATTCATCAATATTTGTGGTCATTGATGAACTGTATTTATGTATTTATGTAAATTACATTAAAATTATTTTTCTATTTTTCTAAATCAGTGCCTAAAAAGTCCTGTCACTTCTCTGGCACAGAATGACATCTCTGGTTCTCCCTGCCAGGAAAGTGTCATGCAGGCAGGAGGGTGTGCTTAGCTGAGAAAACCCTCCTCCCCTCCTGAAGACTCCTGGAATGTATGACATCAGTTAAGCTTCAAAAAAACTTGATAAAACTCACTTCTTATTATTATTATTACAATTCCACAATAATGATTATCAATGTTATTTATAGTCATTTTACATAACATAACTTTTATAATGCCCATTAAGATTTATGATCTTTTGAACATGCACATTTCTCTCATACCAAAAAGTAAATGAAAAAACTTGCAGTTGATCATTTAACTGGTACACTTGGTAGAGTAATTATTGCGGATCTGGTTTACTGCAGAAGTTGACACATTTTCTCTAAAACAACCCAGTGTATTAGTCTCTGCGCAGGCAGATGGTCTAAACAGCTCAGAAACCCTAAATGCAGACAGGGCCTGGGGGGGTCACAGCAATATTCTCATATGCTATAGCATCTGTCACATTTGAACTTAGCGCACTACACAGTAGTAAATACATGCAAAATGAAATAAGAAATATGATATGAGCACTACCATTAATAATGGGAATAAAATAAAGTATTATTTTAAATTAAACAATATATAACATTTAATTAAATAATAACAGATAAAGATATAAAATGTGAGATAATACTGGAAAAATATTGGAAAAATTTAACAAGAAACTTAGTGTGACAAGTTGGGGAATTTGGAGCTCAATGGTAGTTTACGGCACATCAGAATAACCTTATAGGGCGTTTCTGCCCTCTTTTATTTAAAAGCAATACAAACATTCATATGGACGTCTTCTTACACACTTCTTTTCACATCAACACAATAAGGAAAAATAACATTCAGCCTCGTTGCTCTTCATGCAGCTTTACTGCTAAGCTTAGTATTTTGGTCTTCTGACAATCAAACACATCCAGTGCTCATGCACTGTACCTCAGCTCTGTGTTCTTTATGCAGCATCCCAGCTGCTCCGGCTATCCCAGACCGTCTCACTCTAAGACCTCGTACACACGACGGGTTTCCTCGGCAGAATCCAGCAAGAAACTTGTTGGGAGACTTGTTTTGCCAAGGAAACCGGTCGTGTGTACATTTTTCGACGAGCCAAAAAGAGAGCATGTTCTCTTTTTCCTCGACGGGAATGGAGAAAATTGGCTCGTCGTGTTCCTTGACAGCTGAACAAGGAACGCGACGAGGAAAACGATGTGTTTCGCCCGACGAGTTCCTCAGTCGTGTGTACGAGGCCTCAGGTTCGTGCCTTAATCTGTCCTGTCCTGGACAATATGCTGCAACATGCACTTCCCACGGTTTCCGTGCAACCACTGACACCCTCGGGAGGGTGGAGCTCTAACCCTGCCTCTAAGGCCTCGTACACACCATTAAATAAATCTGATCAAATCGGTCTGACAGACCGACTTGATCAGATTTGTCTGCTGGGCTATTTTGGTTTGATGGCTGTACACACGATCAAACCAAAATCCCCGCCGGCAGACAGCGCGGTGACGTGGCGATGACGTTGATGCCGCCACGTCACCGCACCAGGAAGTAAAACACTTCCGCGCATGCGTCGAATCCATTCGACGCATGTGCGGACAGATATGTCCGTTGGTTAGTGTACTAACCAGCAGACATGTCGGGCGGACGGGTTCCCAGCAGACAGATTTTAAAGCATGCTTTAAAATCTGTCTGCTGGAAAAATCTGTCTGTCCGCCCGTACACACGATCGAATCTGTCTGCTGAAACGGTCTGTCAGACCTGCCACAATAGTCTTTTGCCGAGGAGTCCCTGCCCATTTGTTTTCGAACGACTTTGCAGATAATCAAACCAGAAGTGTGCATGTAACAGCCATGGGGAAAGACTAAAGCCTGGGGCAACACTAATAGCTGGATTAAATGAGAAAAAAACTGACAGCTCTGGTTGGAGCCGCTATACTACTATCCAACGTTAGTACAACAATTTCCCCCCGCTGAGCTGTTGTGTTCTGATAGGGGGACGAACCCCCATGCCAGAACACTCTATTCAGCTGCTGTTTTTTCAGCATGCTCGTCCAACAAAAGCTGGCCAAATGGCCAGCTTCTGTCAGACCGGCTGACATACATACAAGCTGTTTTTTATTGAACCGACAATGTCTCCGGACAATCAGGCCATGTATACTAGGCATAACTTTTTACACGTTTTGGCTGTGGTATATACGAGAGTAATTGGTAGTATTGACCAGTCGTAACCCCTAGAAAGTAGCATTACCTTTCAAGGAAGATAGCAAACATTCCTTCTGTTTTTCAGTTTGTAGTAATGACATTCCTGTAGCATTAGGTTAGTCAATGGAAAACTATGCATATACCAGGCCTTTAAAGCATTCTTATGTATTAGTGAGCCATAATAGGTCAAATTAAATTTCTCCATAAGCATAATATAAATTTTACCTTCAAATGATTGCTGCAGACTCATATTCCCAAAACATCATGACAATGAAAACCTCAGGAGAGTTCCAGCTTTTGGGTGGAATACTGACTGCATAAATTATCTCAATATTGTATATTGTTGTTTTTATGGTAAAATATATTGTTGGTGCTGTTCACACCTTATAAACTATTATATGTTTCATTAACCACTTAACACCCGGACCAAAATGCTGCCAAAGGACCAGGCCCCTTTTTGCGATTCGGCACTGCGTCGTTTTAACTGACAATTGCGCGGTCGTGCGATGTGGCTCCCAAACAAAATTGGTGTCCTTTTTTCCCCTCAAATAGAGCTTTCTTTTGGTGGTATTTGATCACCTCTGCGGTTTTTATTTTTTGCGCTATAAACAAAAATAAAGCGACAATTTTGAAAAAAATGAAATATTTTTTACTTGTTGCTATAATAAATATCCCCCCAAAATATATATCATTTTATTTTTTTCCTCAGTTTAGGTCGATACGTATTCTTCTACCTATTTTTGGTAAAAAAAATCGCAAAAAGCGTTTATCGGTTGGTTTTTGCTAAATTTATAGCGTTTACAAAATAAGAGATAGTTTTATTGCATTTTCATCAAAAAAATATTTTTTACTACTAATAGCGGCGATTAGCAATTTTTTTCATGACTGCGACATTATGGCGGACACTTCGGACAATTTTGACACATTTTTGGGACAATTGTCATTTTCACAGCAAAAAATGCATTTAAATTGCATTGTTTACTGTGAAAATGACAGTTGCAGTTTGGGAGTTAACCACAGGGGGGCGCTGTAGGGGATGTGTGACCTATGTGTGTGTTTACAACTGTAGGGGGTGTGGCTGTAGGTGTGACGTCATCGATAACGTCCCCCTATAACAGGGATGACGTGATCGATGCTGCGGCCACAGTGAAGCACGGGGAAGCCGTGTGTACACACGGCTCTCCCCGTTCTTCAGCTCCGGGGAGCGATCGCCGCACTCCAGCGGTGATCGGGTCCGCGAGTCCCGCGGTCCCGGTCCCGGAGCTTCGGACCGGGTCGCGGGGGCGCGCCCGCGACCCACGGCTGGGTATAAAAATCAACGTATATATACGTTGATGTGCCCAGCCGTGCCATTCTATCGACGTAAATGTGCGGAAGGCGGTCCTTAAGTGGTTAAATAATATTTATTAGTTATTTACCTTGTTTACATTATTTATTATTTATGTTGCCTCAAAATTCCCTAAAATTCATATCTTGGGGATATTTGTTTTCGTGTTGTACTATAACTGGGATTGGTAACTCTTTAATGGCCCCCTTTGGTGGATACATATTTAAATGTTCCAGCTTTTTCATGCAGTCCTGTGAGCTCCCTCATCCAGTGCTGTCACACTGCTGACACCCGCTTTCCCTCTCACACTGTACCGAGCGGTACAGAGAGGGGAGAGAGGAACCGGCATCATCAAATGATGCCAGTTTGTTTACAAGTGATCGCCCCGTCATTGGACGGAGCGATCATGTGGTAAACGGCCGCTATCAGGACCTGGCGGTCACAGACACTCCCGCGTGCGTGACCTGTAGACGCGCCCTGTAGACGTGTTAACAAACCACCCTGTAGACGTCTTTTGTCTATGGGCAGGTCGTTAAGTGGTTAAGGGCTGGATACTCTCTCTGATAGGCTAATCGCCATGGGAGGATATGTACAAATGGGACTGTGGGAATTTATATTAGCAGGTTCTGAGGAAGAGGGTTCATTCTTGGAACTCAGTAGGTGCACTGTGACATGTTGTATGGTCATTGCTGATTTCATTTGCTTTGTTTATTTGCTTTACGTATGGCGGAACCTGCTGTTCTTAAAATCATAAGGAACCAAAAGAATTTCAATGGTCAGCAATTATACTTTTTTTTTTTTTAAATCGTTTATTTATTCAAAACAGAAGGCCAGTCCACATGGACCGTATCAATAACAATACAACAGGTATGAAGTAACAGGCGTAGTCATTCAAAGTACACACATATCGGAATATTACATTTGGTTTGCGGCCGAAGCCATGAAGTATTATCTGTCCATTGCATGTATGTCTCGACCTTTGCCAGGGTACTGTGGGCCCGCGGGCCTAGCCCCCCTTGTTTTCCGTTTTCAAAGTTAGAGAGAGTAATAGAAGGAGGTATATCTAGCTAGATACTGCTCTATGAGCAGAGAAGGGAGGGAAAGAGTGGGAGGAGAAGAAAAAGGATAAAGAGGAGAGGGGGGGGGGGAGTGCACCCGGGCATGGACCCCCACGACCAGCGCGTCTCATATCTCAGGGGGCGGGTGTCGTCAATACGATTCGTGTTTATCCTGTAAGGGAGGGGGTGTGTGTGTGTAGCCCAGAAAAGGGGGGGGAGGTAAGGGGAGTCTTGATAGGTTGGTCAGTCGGTTCCCCTAAGAGTCTGGCCCTCCTCCGAGTATTTAAACATTGTCCATAGTTGCCAAGTCTGGGAGTAGAGCTCGTTTTTGTCCTGTTTGGACAAAACTAGGTCTTCCATGGAGCTAATCTCATCAACCCTCCGTAGCCACATGGCTAACGTCGGTGGGTGCGGAGATTTCCAGCAAAGCGGGACGCAGGACTTGGCCGCGTCCAGCAAGTGCCGTACAATGGACTTTTTATATACTCGCGTGGGAGTGCCCGTTGCGTGGAGGAGGAAATATGCTGGGTCATCAGGGACTATCCGGTCTGTAAATTTTTGTATGACTCGTCTTATCTCTTCCCAGTATGGTCGAATGCGTGGGCATGACCAGAAGATGTGTAGCAAAGTGCCCTTATCTGTCTGGCATCTCCAGCAGGCATCAGAAGTTGTCGGGAACAGTGTGTTCAATAGGGCCGGGGTCCTGTACCATCTCGTCAGGAGTTTATAATTGGTCTCCTGGATCTTGACGCAGATCGAGGACTTATGTGTAAATGTGAGGATGTGTTGTCTCTCACTAGTCGAGAATTTACGGTTCAGGTCTTGTTCCCATTTATCCAGACTCGGAATTTGGTATCCCTCTGGGGGGGTAATCAGTAAGGCATGTAAGAGCGACAGGGCGTGTGGTAGCGTTTCTGATTCCAGGCACATCTCTTCTAGGGGCGTAGGGCTGTGGTTGGTCGGAGGGGGAGTCATGGTTCTAAGGAAATGGCTAAGTTGACCCGCTCTCAAAAAATCTAGTTGGTATGGTCCTGACTGGGTCATGAGCTCAGATAGCGTTTTCCATCTACCCGACTCGCTGAAATGGGAGGCCTGAAAATAGCCCGACTCGCGTAAGGTGGTGAATTTAATGTCTCTAAGTCCAGGTTCAAATCGGGGGTTTCCTAAGATTGGGCGGAGCGGTGACGTGTCTGTGGACAGGCGGGTCCGCTTAAATAGGCTACTACATACCTTGATGGTGTTGCCTATCAAGGGATGATGGAGTACGTCTCTTTGTTGTAGGTCTTGGCACCACGGGGCTCGGGGCAAAAGAACTGTAAAGGTAAAGAAAGAACCCTCTTGTGTAGCCTGGGACGTTTCCCTGCCCACAGAAAAGTCCCAAGTATAGATTGCGTCTGCTTAAAGTAACTCATTGGGATATGTATGGGCAGGGCCTGAAGCAAGTATATAAATTTAGGCAGGATGGTCATCTTCAAAATACTGCATCTCCCAAACCAGGAGTGTAGGCCAGTGGTCCAGCAATTTAGTAATTGTTGAACTGTCCTAAGTAGGGGTGGGAAGTTGAGTTTGAACACAGTGGATAGTCTCGGTGGGATAGATGTACCCAGGTACGTCAGGGCTGTGTCGGTCCATTTTAATTTGAAACTTTGTTTAAGCTGGGTCAGCAGTCGTTGAGGGATCCCCACTCCCATCGCCTCTGACTTCGTCAGGTTGATTTTTAGATTGGATAATCTGCCGTATAAGTCAAATTCGTGCATCAGGTTTGGGAGTGAGGAAGCCGGATCCGTCAGGGTGAATAGCATGTCGTCGGCGTAAGCCGAGACTATGTATTGGTCATTCCCGATTGTCAGTCCCGATATGTCAGAGTTCTGGCGTACGTGGCATAGGAAGGGTTCCAGGGACAAGGCAAATAGAAGGGGCGACAGCGGGCATCCCTGTCTAGTCCCATTGGTGATCGGGAACGGGTCTGAAAGGGTACCATTCGCCCGCACTCTGGCTGTCAGGCCGGTGTAGGCCGCTGTTATCCAGCGCAACATTTTCTGTCCTACCCCGACATGCCTTAAGGTGTCAAACATGAATTGCCAGCTTACGCGATCAAACGCTTTTTCGGCGTCTGTCCCTATGAATACACAGGGGGTCTTTGTCTTGTTAGCCACATGGAGCAAGTTAAGTACTTTCGTTGTATTGTCCCTGGCCTCTCTGGTCGGGACGAAACCCACTTGGTCAAGGTGTAGGAGACGAGGGAGATACTTCTGAAACCTAGTGGCAATCACTTTTGTAAATAACTTGATGTCGGTATTTAGCAGCGATATAGGTCGATAGCTGCCGCATTGACCCGGGTCCTTACCCTCCTTATGTATCACCGCTATCTGTGCCTGTAGAGTGGAAACGTGAAATGTGCCTCCTGTGCCTAGGGTGTTAAATAGGCCCGCTAGGTGGTTCCCCAGATACGGGAATAGAGTCTTGTAGTAAGTGGTGGTAAGGCCGTCTGGGCCAGGTGCCTTGCCTGGTTTAGCAGATTTCAACGCTACCTGGAGTTCCGATACAGTGATCGGCTCCTCCATCAGCTCCCTCGCTTCCGTCGATAGGGTCGGCATATGCGAATCATTAAGGTATTCGGATGTTTGGTCTGGGTCGGGGGACGGGGACGGGGGGGGGAGATTGTACAGGGTGGTGTAGAAATGTTGGAATTCCTGAGAGATCTGCTGGGGAATGGTCACCTTGCATCCCTCCCGGGAGACTATGTGTGGTATGTACGTTGCCAGATTTTGTGCGCGTATCGTCTGGGCTAGTAGCTTCCCGCATTTGCTACCCGATTCGTACACGGCCCTTCTGCATATCTGCATTGCTGCTTTAGCTTTGTATTGCAGTAGGTCCGTGATCTGTTTGCGAGTGGTATTCAGGTCAGTACCTATCTGCGGCGTCTGGGTTTGTTTTGTGTTGTGTTTCTAATGTCCGCAATTTTGTAAGTAACGCAGTGAGTTGCTCGGTCCTCAGCTTCTTTAGGCGGGCCCCATGTTTAATGAGAATCCCTCTCACTACCGCCTTGTGAGCCTCCCATACCACCCCCGTATCACTACCCTGGGTGTTGTTGGTGTCGAAATAGTGGCCTAGTTCTCGTACTATTTCCGTCACGGTATCCGAGTCCTGTAGTAGGCTCTCATTGAGTCGCCAAGGTTTCCTCAGATTGGATTGGGTATCTGTTAGGGCATAGATTAAAGTGACCAGGGCGTGGTCAGACCACGTGATCGACCCAATCGAGACGTCTTTGACTGCCGAAAGGTGTCTATGGGGTATCAGAAAGTAATCTATCCTTGAGTAGGATGAGTGTGGTTTGGAGTAGAAGGTATAATCCTTCTCTCCAGGGTGTAGGAGGCGCCAGATGTCAATCAACTGGGCTGAGTGTAATGCCTTATGAATGCGTTTGCGTGAGTCTCTCGATGTGGAGGACAACCCCGCCGAGGTGTCTTCTGACGGGATCAATGGGGTATTGAGGTCACCTCCTACCACTAGGTGGCCTTTTGCAAACCGCATCAGCTGATCCAGTTGTCTGGAGAGAAAGCTGTCTTGATGCTCATTTGGGGCATAGAGATTGGCAAAGGTAATTTGAGTCTGGCCTATCCGACCTTTTAGGAAAAGATAGCGGCCTTCCGTGTCCATTTTAGTTTCCTCATGGGTCCAAGGGACCCTGGCGGAGATCAGTATAGAAACTCCCCTTGATTTTGCGGCTGTATAGTTGGAGTGGTATACCGTAGGGTAGTACCTGTTTTTCAGCATAGGTAGATTTTTGTCTTTAAAGTGTGTCTCCTGTATCAATACTACATCCGCGCCCAGGCGTCGCATATCATGCAGAAGCATCCTCCTTTTTTCAGGGATGTTCAGCCCTTTGACGTTCAGCGAAACTACAGTCAGGCGGTCCATGCCCGCGTGCACCGAGGGACGGGCCTCTAGGGTCCGGAAAGGGGTGGGGTGTGTGGGATGAGGACCAGCCTCTCAGGAGGGGGAACAAGGATGGACAGAAGGAGAGGGAGTGGGAAAGAAGTAGGGGGCGAAATTAGATTAGGAAGCCAACACAAGAGCGTGTGGCTCAGTAAGAGATAACTAAGGTAGCCCAAGTGGCTAAGGCGCTCTCCGGTGTCAATCCGGGAACTGAGCGCAGTCCTAGGTGGGTGGGTGGGTAGACAGAACCAGCGGAGTGAGCTCCCGGGTCCCCCCCCCCCCGGCTGTTAATGTTGGTGGGGTTCAGATCGGCATTACAACCAAAACAATGGAAGGTCAGTTAAGTTTAAACATAGCAGCACAAGAGATATAAGAAGTACACATTATAAGATAAAGGCAACTGTAACAACACAACATTACTTATGGAAATGCAGGCCTGCAGAGCGTTTCAGCACAATTCTCTAAAAAGTCCTGAATCCCAGTGAGGCGTCTGCACGGCCCGCTTCGGCAACAAAATGGAGAGAGGGGAGAGAAGGAAGAGGACAAAGAGGAAGCAAGCCAATCAGAGGTGGGCTTTATGTCCCCGCAGCAACACCAACATGTAGGTAAACAGGCCGCTGCTGCTGGTCTCCTGTTAACAGAAGGAGGCAAGGGAACAGCCCGTAACATATGCAGCAGCAGCTGGTAGGCACATTGCTGCTCGAGATTTCCTCTGCTTCCCTCCTCCTCCCCCCCTTCCGCTCAAGCAATCCACCGTCCACCTAGTGGACATCTGCGTCCCTCGACCCCCTCTGAAACATGTTATATAACGACCCCATTCCATCCACCCTCCCCATCCAAAGAGTCCCCCGTATGTCTCATAGTTACTTCACTGTGCAGCATAACCATTGATGTCCAAAAGTAAAATAAAAATGACATAAAAAAGAAAGACATCTCCCCTCCCACCCCTCAGGCTCCCAGTAAAGTCCTGGAACTCTCAGGGCCCAATTAGTAAAGCCTGTCACAATATCACCAGGAAGTCCGGGCAGCTTCTTGTAAGGCATGTACCCCCCCTGTGCTTCCCGTGGTGGCGGAACACGAGGTCAGTTCAGCTCCGGGGAAGGGGCAGGTCGCAGGGTATGGTACAAGGAGGAGGTCAGCCACCAGGGGAGATCTGACACCCCGCGTGAAGTATCTGAGCCTGATAGGTCTGAGGGATAATGCCTCGATGATATACGTAGTCGCGTGGCCAGGGTTGGTTGCCATCCCCCTCCCTCCTCCCACGGCGGGGGACCAGGTTCCCTATTGCCATGTACTGGGCATCTCACTGGTAGTGGCCCCAAGTCCCCCCCAAGGGATGGTGTAGCACTGTTGGTTCTCTGAGGAGGGGCAGTTCAGTGTGGGCGAGCAGAGCAAGAGGGGTAATCAGGTAGGTCGGGCCCTAAGGGGGGTAAAACAGGGCGTTCATCCGGGAGGGTCTTTTCCGCAACTCCGGGCCTCTCCGGTCCATTAGGTAGCGTCCGGGGGCATTTCAGAGTTCTTATAACTGAATGTGGCCGTCATCAGACGGCTAGGACTGGTTGCCAACCCCCACCCTCCACCCCCCGGTTCACAGCGCAGGACTGGGGGCCCAGATTGTGGCCTAAGTTGGTCAGGGATCTCAGCGCATCTCAACTCGCGGGGAGGGAAGGGGAGAGGCGGGGGAGAAGACATATGAAACAGATAAATCAAGGGGGGGGGGCGTCAGGTATCCGGAGAATCTAGCTGCAGGGTGTGCCAAAGGGGATAAGGGTTTTCAGGGCGGCATCGGGGCCGGTGCTACAGAGTTAGAGGCAAGGGGGGAGGAACAGTCAACAGTCAGTGGATTGCGGCCCAGGGCCTACTCACAGTTTTAGTCACGTAGCTCCCCGCCCGAGGGAGCTCTCCGGCGTCTCCTTCCCTGCCTCTGTTGGCGCGGCTGCGCGGGCACTCTGAAGTTTGAGGGACCCGATCTTCCGACGGAGCGTGGTAGTAGCTGTAACCAGTCCGGTACTGGTATCTGGTCGGTTCCCAGGAACTGGAAGAGGCCGGGTAGGTCCGCCGGAGTCTGCAGGGTATAGGCTCTTCCATCTTTTCTGAAGGTGACAGACAGGGGGTATCCCCATCTGTATGTGAAGCCATTTTCTTTCGCCAGCTCCAGCACAGGACGCAGCATTGCTCTGCGGCGCAGTGTTGCCCTCGAGAGGTCCGGCAAGATTTTAATTTGGGATCCGTCTATCTCCACCTCTCCTCTATCCCACGCCATCCGGAGTATGCGTTCCTTTTGCGTATACCTCAGCAGCCTGCATATGATGTCTCGGGGCCTGTCCTGATCCGCGGCCCTGGGGCCTAGGGCCCTATGTGCCCTGTCCACCTCCACCTCCTCCGTCGGCTCCTCCAGGACGTCGCGGAACAAGCCCTGCAGCCTGCCATCCAGCGTCTCCGCTCCTACCGATTCCGGTACTCCCCGTATCCGCAAGTTGTTGCGGCGGCTTCGATCTTCCACCTCTTTCAGGTGTAGCTGTAGGGCCAACGCCGTGTCTCTTTGCTGGTCCCTATCCCGCTCCAGGCCCGACACCCGCCGCTCTAGCTCTACCAACGATGTCTCGCCTGACGAGACTCTGTCCGTCAGGGTGGTCACCTCCGCTTTCACTTCCTGGATATCGCGGCGGTGTGTCTCCTCCAATCGTAGGATGAGGGCCTCAATGTCCGTACGTGTGGGTAGCGCCTGAAGAAGGGCGCGAATATCTTGGTCCGTCGAGGATCCTCCAGGGGAGGAGGTCGGGGACGCCATGTCCAGGGCCTCTGGTCTAGATGGTGTCTGCGGGCACAGGGGTGAGTCCGGCTCCGCAGGGAAAGGGTCCCACTCACTATGTTCTAGGTCCTCCGGCGGTACTCCACGCGGTGTGCCTCGTGGTGCCGTCGCCCGGGCCCCTGGCGATTTCTGTTGGCTAGGCTGGAAGTAATGGTGTAAGTCACCTGCGGATGTTCCAGAGCGGGTCACTCGGGTGTTAGGCTTGATGTTGCGTTTCTTGGCTGATTGCATGCCGATTTTTGGTCAAGTTTGGCCGGCAAAAGGGGGTTTAGGGCCGGGAGCTCTAAGAACAAGCAGCCTCACTCATCCATGTCCAGGCCACGCCCCGCAATTATACTTTTTAAATACATGAAAAACATCTCAAATATTACAACAACCTTTTTCAACCATTTTAGGGTGCCTTCTGGGTTCTTTAGATGTGCCTTGGCAAATTTCTTAAAATTTTCCCCAAGTTTCCCCAAATTTGTTAACAAGCTGATAGGTGGATCAAGCCTGTCTTTTTTGTTACACAAAGCCACAGGTTTTTATTGTGCACCATTAAAATCACGAGCACTGCGTGGACCAGCAGCCAGCATTCTAACAACTGATGACATCATAGGCTGATAAGGAGGATTTTGGGCACCTGGGAACATACTTGTTTGATGGAGAAGAGAAACGCTGGAATTCTAGTCAGTACCAGTGTGCAAAGGTTTCGTATCTGTACTCTTTTTTTGTATGCCATTTTGCTTTTTGTACCACCATTCTGTACCAAATAAAAAAGTTTGTAAACAAAGAAAAATAAATAATTTTTAATATTGGTTGTCCTGTGTGTGTGGATGCTTCTACATTATGTGCAGAATTTATAAAAGTGCCTTGACTAAAAAAAGGTTATGAAAGCGCAGTTCCACCCTAAAAAAATGTTTTACATTATCAGACTCCTGCAAACCTATTTGGAGGAAAAAAATATTTTTTAATTACCAGAATCGCCCTGTTGCTATGTAGTCCTCCAAATCTGCCACTTCCTGGTCCGCTGTGCTCCTAGGTCACTACCTCTCTTGCCTATGCTTCTGGGAAATGATGACACATCATTTCCCAGGAGTCTGTGGGCAGTACTGTGATCAAAAATCCTGTTATTTCCTGACAGTAGATGATGCGATTTAGGGTGGATCACAGCACCGAGATGTGTTTATCCATGTTGCCATAACATAGTGGCGGGACCTTCCTCCATTGCCACCTGTTATGGCAACTTTAGAAACAATCGGCGCTATGGTCGCCGTTGAATAGCGCATGTGCGCGATCGAGAGGTACATGCTGGTTACCCAGCATGCACCTCTCAAAAGAAAACAAGGAAGAGATGTCGATTGGGGCTTCACATGCCCACAGTGAAGATGAAAACGGCCAGAACAGGAGGGTTAATATATTCAGTAATTGATTTATTGTATTATTAATAAATACTTAAGAAACTTTATCTAACCGTTATTGTATTTAATTACTACTAATGCTAAGATCAAAAAAATATATATATTATATATATATATATTTTTGTCCGGAACTCCGTTTTAACCACTTCCCGCCCAGCCAATAGCAGATTTACGGCCGGGAAGTGGTTATGAAATCGTGACTAGCCGTTCTCAAACGTCCAGCACGATTTCATGCCGCGCGCGCCCGTGGGGGCGCGCAGCGCGGCGATCGGTGATGCGGGGTGTCAGTCAGACACCCTGCATCACCGATCTCGGTAACGAGTCTCCGGCGGAGGCCCGCTACCACGTAATCAGCCATGTCCAATCACGGCTGATCACGATGTAAACAGGAAGAGCCGCCGACGGCTCTTCCTCACTCGCGTCTGACAGACGCGAGTACAGGAGAGCCGACCGACAGGGGGGGTTCACTGTTTATCAGCGCAGCCCCCCCTTGTATGCCCACACTAGACCACCAGGGATGCCCACACTGGCAGGGCAAAGAAAAAAAAAACATGTTAAAAAAAAGAAAGATGCCAGTCAGTGCCCACACATGGGCACTGACTAGCAACATATACATCAGTGCCACCCCTCAAAGTACATCAGTGCCACCCAACAGTGTCCTTCAGTGCCACCCTCTGTGCCAATCCATGCCCAGTGCCCACCTATCAGTGCCCATCTGTGCCACCCATAAGTACCCATCAGTGCCACCCATGAGTGCCATTCTGTGCCGCCTATGAGTGCCCATCAGTGCCACCTATGAGTGCCCATCAGTGCTGCCTATGAGTGCCCATCAGTGCCACCTATGAGTGCCCATCAGTGACACCTATGAGTGCCCATCAGTGCCGCATACCAGCGCCACCTATCAGTGCCCATCAGTGCCACCTCATCGGTGCCCATCAGTACTACCTCATCAGTGCCCATCAGTGCCGCCATATAAGTGCCCGTAATTGAAAGAGAAAACGTACTTATTTACAAAAAAGTTAACAGAAAAAAATAAAAACGTATTTTTTTTTCTAAATTTTCAGTCTTTTATTAGTTGTTGCGCAAAAAATAAAAACCGCAGAGGTGATCAAATACCACCAAAAGAAAGCTCTATTTGTGGGGAAAAAAGGACGCCAATTTTGTTTGGGTGCAGTGTAGCATGACTGCGCAATTGTCATTCAAAGTGCAACAGTGCTGAAAGCTGAAAATTGGCTTGGGCGGGAAGGTGAGTAAGTGCCTGGTATGGAAGTGGTTAAACATTATTCTGCACTATGCCAGCTTACGTGATAGTTCCTGTTACAACTTTACCCAGTAATTGTATCCTTTATTTATCACCATTGCATTCTTTGTCACTTTCTAATCAACTCTGAACCACTTGCATCAAATTCTGGGTTAGTGGTGCTGAAAGGCCACATAAAATAATTTTTATATTACAGTCAGAATTGAGATAGGTGTTGGGTAGTTTATTCTTGCAGTAGAGATCTGTCATTTGTAGACACATTTCTACTGTATGCTTCTTAAGACAGCATAATATTAACTTGAATGAAAAGTAATAGGATTTAACAGTAAAGGGAAATGTGCAGGGCTTAGTTAGAGCTATCCACAAAGCTCAGATGGCTTTCATGTGATATGTTGTGAATATGTCCTTGCCAGGTTTCTTCTCGTACAAGAGCTTTAAATCTGCCTTGATTAGTAAATAGAGCAGAAAACTGAATCTGCTACATTGGAAACCCGAAAACAGTGGGAAGGGAACTGACAAGGAAATGGCAATAGGATATGACAACCATCTGAGAGAACACTGCTACTATGGGTGTTTGTGACAATATAGATTTAGGCAATGAAATGCCATCTCATTTTGCTAAAAGACCTTGTATTTTGCTGAAGAATTTATTTTGCTATGGCACAATTAAATATAACTGTTGCCTTAACACCTTTAACAATTATTATATAGTTAATGTCAATTAAAAACTACCTATATAACAGTAACTATAAAAAAAATAAGCAGATGAAATTGTTCAAAATGTTTTAAATAGAGTAATTTATTTGGAACTGACCTCTAGATCAGGAGTCTGAACCAGTGGTATCCATAACCCTTGGGGAGGGGGAGTGCGCACAAGGACCAAATAATGGGGTGTGGTACTAGGTCTCTGAATAATTAAAAAAAAACATTAAAACAGTGATTCCTTTATTTAAAATCCAAAAACCAGTGTCACGCTAATCAAACAAGCTTTTTTTGGCTGGGCCGTGACCTACCTAACCTACCTACACTGACGGTAGTTACCTACATACACTGACCTACCTGACCTACCTACACTGACCTACATACACTGACAGTAGTGACCTACATAGACTGACCTACCCACACTGACCTCAGGGCCGTCTTAATAGCATCATGGGCCCCTGGGCAAAGTAATGCTCTGGGGCCCCTATAATGATGACAGTGCGGGTAAACAGTTATTAAGTAGGTAGGCGGCAGACTGCCTCCCCTTTGTATCTATCACTCTCGGTGCCATCATGGGGCCCCCAATTTCGGGGCAGCGTGGGCTCAAGGACCAGCTGCTTTGGGGAATATGCAGGGGCCTCCTATGCAGATGGGGCCCCTGGGCAGTGCCCAGGTTTGCCCTCTCATTAAGACAGCCCTGACTGACCTACCTCACCTACATACACTGACGGTAGTGACCTACATACACTGACCTACCTGATATACACTGACCTACATACACTAACCTACCTGACCTACATACACTAAAGGTAGTGACCTACATACACTGACCTACATACACTGACTGAGCCAGTGTTCAGTGTGCTGTGTGCTGGGGAATGGCATCCCCAGCATCCCTTTACACATGCTCTGGGCTGCCCCTGCTCTAGATGTTTTATGGCATGATAGATTGCATAGGATACACAGCCCCTGCCCATTCCTAGTCCATCTACAGATGTGATGCATAATGAGATGTGCCAAGAGCCCTTTCCCACTGACAGTGCTGGGACATCATCGATAAAGCGCAGCTAGTTTTCTGATCGTCTCCTGTACTATGTCTGCAGTCTCTGATCATCTCATGTAATGTGTCTGCAGTTTTTGATCATCTCCTGTACTGTGTCTGCAGTCTCTGATCATCTCCTGTACTGTGTCTGCAGTCTCTGATTATCTCCTATACTGTGTCGGCAGTCTTTGATCATCTCCTGTACTGTGTTTGCAGTCTTTGATCATCTCCTGTACTGTGTCTTCAGTCTTTGATCATCTCCTGTATTATGTCTGCAGTCTCTGACCATCTCCTGTATCATGTCTGTAGTATGTCTGGGGGCTCTAACAGACTCTCTAACAGAGAGTCCCCCCTCCAGGTCCCAATAAAGTACTCTACTTCTCTTCCTGTATTATGTTTTTTGTTAAGAGATCATGTAAGGATCCCAGGTTAATGAAGACTTTGTGGTGGAGCATCTCTGTGGTTAAGTCACTGCCATACAAACATTTGTAAAGGGGAGGAGTTAGTAAAATGACGACGCCCATGTGGGGGCACCAGAAATCTCTCTGCCCCCAGACGCCTGTGACCCTAGGATCGGCCCTGGGATTTATGCAGGCTCCAGAAGGCAGGATCTGCTGTGGCACTAGAGCAGATCCTCTCCTCTAACTGGTCGTGCGGGCAGCAAGGGGAGGGGAGAAGTGTCATAGCTGGCTTTGATACGCCCAGCTCATCTCTCTGTATCTGGCGCTGTGTTGGTGGTGTACACCCCTGGGGAGACGTGACATGCGGCTCGTGGGGTGTACACCAGTGGAGAATTCAACCTAATGTGTCAGATGACACACAAGCAGGCCCGGACTGGCCATAGGGCATACCGGGCAAATGCTGGTGGGCCGCGGCGGCCCGCAGGCCGGTTGTGGCCCTTGGTGGCCCGCGGGCCGGTCGCGGCCCACGAACATCCCTATGTCACGTCTCCCCAGGGGTGTACACCACCAACACAGCGCCAGATACAGAGAGATGAGCTGGGCGTATCAAAGCCAGCTATGACACTTCTCCCCTCCCCTTGCTGCCCGCACGACCAGTTAGAGGAGAGGATCTGCTTCTACTCCTCCCCTCCTCTCCTCCTCTGTCTGCCCCAGCCACTGTGCCATCAATTGTCACCACTGTGCCATGCCATCAAACACAGCCACTGTGCCATCAATTGTCACCACTCTGCCATGCCATCAAACGCAGCCACTGTGCCATCAATTGTCACCACTGTGACATGCCATCTAACGCAGCCACTGTGCCATCAGTTGTCACCACTGTGCCATGCCATCAAATGCAGTCACTGTGCCATTCCATAAACACAGCCACTGTGCCATGCCATCAACCACTGTGCCATGCCATCAAATGCAGTCACTGTGCCATGCCATCAAACACAGCCACTGTGCCATGCCATCAAACGCAGCCACTGTGCCATCAATTGTCACCACTGTGCCATGTCATCAAACACAGCCACTGTGCCATCAATTGTCACCACTGTGCCATGCCATCAAACACAGCCACTGTGCCATCAATTGTCACCACTGTGCCATGCCATCAAACACAGCCACTGTGCAATCAATTGTCACCACTGTGCCATACCATCAAACACAGCCACTGTGCCATGCCATCAAACGCAGCCACTGTGCCCTGCCATCAAACGCAGCCACTGTGCCCTGCCATCAAACGCAGCCACTGTGCCCTTTAATTGTCGCCACTGTGCCCATTGTCACCACTGTGCCCATTGATGCCACTGTGCCCACATTGTCGCCACTGTGCCCATTGTCGCAGCTGAGCCAGAGGGGGCGGTGCTCCGGCGCCCTCTATAGATGCACTATCTATCTATCTATTGTTATCTTTCTTTATCTATCTATCTATCTTCTTTCTATCTGTATCTGTCTTCCTTTCTATCTATCTATCTTCCGTCCTTCCCTTCTTTCTTTCTATCTTTATCTTTCTTTCTTTATATATCTTCCTTCCTTCCTTCCTTTCTATCTATCTTCCCTCCCTTCTTTCTATATGTATCTATCTTTATTTATTTATCTATCTTACTTCCTTCTCTTCTTTCTTTCTTTCTTTTTTTATCCATTTTTCTTTATCTTATCTTCCTTCCCTTCTTTCTATATTTATCTATCTTTCTTTCTTTATATATCTTCCTTCCTTTTCATCTATCTTCCTCCTTCCCTTCTTTCTATATGTATCTATCTTTATTTCTTTATCTATCTTCCTTCCTTCCCTTCTTTATTTCTATCTTTATCTTCCTTCCTTTCTATATATATCATCCTTTATTCGCATCTTTCTTTCTATCGTTATCTTTCTCTATCTATCTATCTATCTATCTATCTATCTATCTATCTATCTATCTATCTATCTATCTATCTTCCTTCCTTTCTTTCTTTCTCTATCTTTCTTTATCCATCTTCCTTCCTTTCTATCTATCTATCTATCTATCTATCTATCTATCTATCTATCTATCTATCTATCTATCTATCTATCAGTCTTCCTTCCCTTCTTTCTTTGTTTCTATCTTTATCTATCTTCCTATCTTTCTTTATCTTTATTCCTTTATATCTTTTGCTATCTATCTCTCTTCCTTCATTCCCTTCTTTAATTCTATCTTTATCTATCTTTCTTTATCTATCTTCCTTCCTTTCTATCTATCTATCTTCCTTCCTTCCCTTTTTTTTCTTTCTTTGTCTATCTTCCTTCCTTTCTATCTATCTATATCTATCTATCTTCCTTCCTTCCCTTCTTTCTTTCTATCTTTATCTATCTTTCTTTCTTTATCTATCTTCCTTCTTTTCTATCTATCTATATCTACTATCTATCTTTCTTCCTTCTCTTTCTTTCTTTCTTTCTTTCTTTCTTTCTTTCTTTCTATCTTTATCTATCTTTTTTCTTTATCTTTCTTCCTTCTTTCCCATCTTTCTATCTTTATCTATAGTTTTTCTTTATCTATCTATCCATCTTCCTTTCTTTCAATCTTTATCTTTCTATCTATATCTATCTTTCTTTCTTTGTATCTATCTTTCTTTCTTTCTTTCTCTCTCTGTCTATCTATATTACTTTATCTCACCCAACATCCCATCATTAACCCCCGTCTTTATCTATCGTTTTTTTTATCTATCTATCCATCTTCCTTTCTTTTAATCTTTTATCTTTCTATCTATATCTATCTTTCTTTGTATCCATAATTCTTTATTTCTCTTTCTTTCTCTCTCTGTCTATCTATATTTCTTTATCTCACCCAACATCCCATCATTAAATCCCGTCACGCTCCCCCCCCCCCCGGGCTGCTCAGTCTAAAATGCCCGGGCCTATTTTTGTCCCAGTCCGGGCCTGCACACAAGTAACGTTGTCAGTAACTTTACCTACTGTAGGTTCCATGTTTTCATTGTACAAACACCACAGCAAAAATCTCACTACTTGCAGTGATCTGCCATTGTTATATGAATGAATACAATAATATCCCTTTTTGTTCTTTCAGCTGTCCTAGTTATCCGTATGTAAAAGAAGACAAAGTTATGGACATCTTTCAAAGTCATACCTAATAAGACTGGTGATGATGATTATTTCAACAGTCTGGGAAATGGGGTAAGGGTAAATACTGGGGTAACCACCCTGACTACTTCTGTAGGGGTGCCTATTAAATTTAGTGCGGTCTGCCTTTATCCACCTTCTGCCGAATTGGTAGATGGTGCTGCTTTGCTTTGGTTTGCCCTAACATCCCACCTGATTGCATACTCCTGTCTGTTATCAGGGAGTGTCTCTGGTCTTAGAAAGGGGAGAGGCAATAGGACTGTAGCATGAATAATTATGTCCTTCTCTGGCCAACCATCAGGGGTTCTGTGGTGCATGCTGGGGAAGGGCATAAATATTTGGATGGACCTTGAGGAGAGCATCTTTTCTGATAAGTTTAGAAATGGAGGAAAGGCTGGAGGTGGATCTGAAATCTGTAAGTGTTGCTACAGGTATTTGAACCCTTTCCCTCTCTCTTTCTGTGAGTTATTGGATAAATAAAGCCTCTGAAAATCCTCAAAGTGACTGACTCTGAGTGTCTCACATTCTCCCACCACTAGCCATTGGTAACTGTTAGCCCACCCTGCCACTTTTGGTCTTCTACATGCCTCTGAGTCAGGAGCAGTGCAGATCCTGACCTCCCTGGGGCCCTAAGCAAAATTCTGCTAAGGGGCCCTCTATCTGACCTGTGATGCCATCACCCATAACTCTTCACCAATCCCCTTGGATAGCGCCCGACCACATAAGAGGGACAGACCCAGAGTGGTGATAGGGTGACCTGTGGCCCCCAAATTTTACTATTGCCTCAGCAGGAGTCAGGTCTAGTACCACAGTATGAGTACACAATGCTCTGCCTGGGGCCCACATCACATACAGCAGTGCCGATCCTGACATTAAAGTTAAGAAGTGCAGGGGTGGGGGTTGCTGCCGAAAATGACATCTTACATTAAAGTGAGAAGCAAGGGGGGGGGGTGCTGACTTCTTACCTCTTCTCACATGCAGCCAGCGAGTTGCTGAAAGGGGCCAAAAATTACTTCTCACCAGACGGGGCCTCTAGTAATTTAGGGGGCCCTCTGCAGCTTTGCGGGCCCTAAGCGGCTTGCATAGTGAGCCTATAGGGTGGATCGGCCCTGGTCAGGAGGGTGCTGTAATTGTAAAAAGGTTAAAAAAATCTACTGTGCATGAATGCCACCTATTTCGGGTAGAATCCTTCAATAGAAACACTTGCTTTTTTTTAAATATTTTCTTGACCATTTTTAGTGATCCTATTTTGTTGATTCATGGATAGTGAGCAGAGAAAGTAAACTTAAGCAATATGGTCATTTGGATAAAGCAATCTATTGTGTTTTTCTTTTTCTAGTGAACAATATACTCTGAATAATTACCATGGCAAAAAATGTTTACTTTTTTTTATTTTTAAAAAATTAGACATGAGTTTATTCCATAGAAATTAACATGGCCACCACGTGTTATCACACGTTTTCTTCTTTGGCAATATGGATTATTTAGTGAGTGGGGGCGTTTACATTGATTAGCGAAATACTGGGATTTTATTCACATTGGGTTATGTTCCATTCTGTAAAATTCTTATAGTTGAGCTCCAGCAAACTATTGCATTTTACCGCCAAACATTTGTACCCCTTCCTTTTCTATTCTGAAGGTCCTATGTGTAAAAACAACAACAAGGAAAGCAACCAGTGGCGTTGCTGGCCATTGATACCAGATTTAATCTATTATTCTGTGGGATAAAGAAAACAAGTAATCTGATTTATGATTTCTAAGGATGGCCAATTGAGTTTTGTTCCTTATTAATCCACCAGTTTTAATAAATAGGATCTTAAGCCTCGCACACACGATCAGTCCATCCGATGAGAACGGTCTGAAGAACCGGTGTCATAGGTTAACCGATGAAGCTGACTGATGGTCTGATGTGCCTACACACCATCGGTTAAAAAAACGATCGTATCAGAACGCAGTGACGTAAAACACAAAGATGTGCTGAAAAAAATGAAGTTCAATGCTTCCAAGCATGCGTCGACTTGATTCTGAGCATGTGTGGATTTTTAAGCGATGGTCGTGCCTACTAAGGATCGGTTTTGGCCTATCGGTTAGGCGTCCATTTGTTAAATTTTAAAGCAAGTTGGCTTTTTTTTAACCAAAGGTTAAATAACCTATGGGGCCCACACACGATCGGTTTTGACCGATGAAAATGGTCCATCAGACCGTTGTCCTCTGGCTATCCTATCGTGTGTACGAGGCTTTAGTCTTCCTGTGCAGGAGATTGCCTACATAAAGATATATTCTGGTACCTATACAAGCTGAATAAAATACATTTAGTGAAATATAAAATCTGAAGTTTAATCTGCTTATATTTTGCCCTTCCTGGCTCCTGAGACACAGATGGGTGGGTGAGTTTGGTTTGAATAATACAATTTTTAAAGGACCAAATATTATTATTTTTTTAAATAACAAACATTTTATACTTACCTTTTAATGGTTTTGTACAGAGCAGCCCTGACTCTCCCCTTCTGGGTTCCTCCGCCGGAACTCATGGCTCCTCTCCCTCAAAATGGTCACATTAGCAAGCCGCTTGCTATAGGGGCACTCATGCAGGCTCGCTCCCGAGCCAGCTCTGTGTGTCCATAGACAAACAGAGAGCGCTCATTTCCTGGTCACTAGCTGGATTGACAGCAGTGAGAGCCAATAACTCCCGCTGCTGTCTTTGAGGAGGAAGTGAGTGGAGATAGCCTTTGCTCTTGTGCACAGCACTGGACCAAGATCAGGCTCAGGTAAGTGTACAGGGGGCTGAGGGGAACTGTATGCAGAAGTTTTTTTTTTTTTAATGCATGAAATGCATTAAGGTAAAATAAAACCTTCAGCTTTTACAACCACTTTAAATAGCATTTTAGGCTTGTGGTGCTCAGATACACTTTAGTCATGCTTTAAATTAACATGACTTATTAAAACAAACAGCTGCCTAGAGTTCAGTTTGAATTGTTTTACATGACATTACCAATTAAAGTAGTTGTGAAGGAAAAAAAAATGTTGACTAAAATTAATGTCTGCAAGGTAGACAGACAGAATAGTGTAATGATTCTGTTAAAAAAACGAGTAAATACCTGTTAAACTCCTTCATCTATATCACCTCCGGTGTTCTAGTTTCTGTTCTCTCATTCACTTCCTGGTTTGCGATGCTCATTCATGTAGGAACTACATTTCCCAGTATGCATTGTGGCACGCCCCGTAATTCACACCTCCTTGAAGTCTCTAACACGTAGACAGCGTCCTGCCGCACAGATGTAGTTCCCAGGAGGGGGCGAGCACGTCACTGACCACCGCAGTAAAGTCTCCCTTCACGGTGGTCAGTAAAATCAGACAAGCAGGAAGTGAACAGAACAGAGAAGAAATAGAGCAACTTCTGAGCAAAGACGAACAATGAGGAAGTGAAAAGAGGAATGTCTGCAGGTAAGGATGCTTATTATGAAAAAAAAAATCCTTTACAACTCCTTTAAGATCAAGATAAAATTTGACTAAAATATTTTCTCTGTATGTTTTACATTTATGTTTTTTCTCTCTGGAATCCAATCTATCGACATTTCAATACACCTTTGAAAATACAATTTCTTCTCAGGTACAGCTATTTTCTACCATATACAGTATGTACTAAAGCCAGAATGCAAATCTTCTATATCAAATTTATACTCATTAGACCCAAAGTAATTGGATAACGGGTTCATCGGGGACAGACTATGACATAATCTGGATTGCTAAACTTGTCTTTTGGGAGGTGGCTGTTGTGTAACAAAAGAGTATTTTTGGTGTGCTATGGCCAAAAGATTGACCACAAAGAGGACTAGGCTGCACAAGAGGCGATTCAGTTTGCATGTGTAGCGCTATAAACATTATTCATTCATTGCTCCCGAGCATGCGTGTTTGTACTTTTTTTCCAAAGGACTTCTGTATACACGATTGGATAATCCGACAGCACACATTTGCTGTAGGAAAATGTTAAAGCATGCTATCCAACATTTGTTGTCGCTAAATCAGACAATTGTCCAATGGAGTATACAAACGGTTAGGTTTTACGACAAAAGCCTGCCATCACACAATTCCCGTCGGAAAATCCGATCGTGTGTACGGGCCTTTAAGCTGACAACTGTCCTTTGATTTATTTGAAATCTGTCCTATAGATCAAAATTGTACAATTGACCAAAATATCAATTTTTATTCATAGAAATTCTAACAAACTGTACAAAATGTATACGCCTCTAACAACCCATTTTCATTATTATTGCACATTGCATATTGCATATTCCTAATGAGAAATGATCACCATGTTTTAAAATATGGCGGTTCATTCGCAATTTACTATCATTCACTACATTAATAGCCCTTGGGGAAAAAAAAAATTGAACTAATTAAATCTGTTTAATCATACTTTAATATTCCTGAAGTGCTTACCGGAGGGCAACAGGTCAAATACATAATGACCCGGATGCAAGGAATCCTTCAAAATGGTTCCTGCTCTACAGAGACAACAGATGCTCGAAATTTATTCCAGAGATGACAGCTGACATGCAGTTTTGAATAAATGGCTCTATAATTTTAAGCTACATTTGAACTATTCACCAGGGGCCAGATTCAGGTAGAGTTCAGGTAGAGTTAGGCTGGAGTATCAGTGATTTTTTTTATGTGTATATTTTATGAGGGGAGGAGTAAAACATGTACCTAATCTCTTTCCCCTGAGTGTTGCGGGCATCAGACATCTGCTAACTGGGCTCTGTGTATGGCTTGTGCTATCTGCTTGCAAAAGCCAGGGAATATAGAGAATGAGCCTGTGGAGGTGTCTACAGACGTTATCAAAGGGGCATTAAAGTCACCGCCAAAGATTAATTTGCCTTCAGATAATTCTGTAAGTCAATCAAGAATGCAACTGATAAAGAGATCTTTGAGAAACCGGAAGCGGCCATCAGGATCTGATAGGATGTGTTGACAGGTCCATGGAAGTTTGCTAGACAGAGGTATAGAAACCCCCTTAGCGGCCTTATTGGTAGAATGATAGGTTATAGGATAGTACCTGTTTTTAAGGATAGGTAGTTTGTCCTTTCTGAAGTGGGTTTCATGAAGAAACATCACATTAGCATGTAGGTGTTTCAAATCGTGCAACAGCATTCATTTCTCAGGGATGTTGAGGCCCTTAGCATTTAGTGAAACAACCCGTATAGCATTCATGGCTATCCAAAGAAGGGGGGGACATTTATGGCAGTAGCACTGTCTGCCTGCATCTACCTGTGCCTCTGTCTGCCAGCCTACCTATATCTTCTAATAAACTAAAACTGTCTGTTAGAAATCCTACTATTTAATAACTGTTTAACAAATTGCTGCAGAAAGCTTGATAGTTGGAAGCTATTAAATCGGTGGCTGATGGCAAATATTAAACAGCCAATACTAGTGTACATTTCTGGCTATATCTGCTTGACTTGTTTACTGGCAATTTTGTAAATTTACAATTCAGTGGCGGAACTACCAGGATCGCAAAGGTCACAGTTGTGACTGAGCCCTGGCATTTGGTCACTGTGGGGGGCCCCGCAACGGCAGGAAGGGAGACCGTAATAAAGGGCCCTGCGATGGGGATAAAGGGGCCCGGGATCAGTGAGAAGAACCCTGGACCCGGAGGGAAGGGCCCTGGAACCAGAGGTCTGGGGCCCTTCGTGGTTTGTTGCACCAAGGCCCAGAAGGTTGTAGTTATGTCTCTGGGTAAGTGGGTGATCTGCCAGCAGGTCAAGATCATCAGGTAGGTTATCGTAATTGACAAGAATCTACATTGTTGGACGATGTGATTTATTGAACAAGATGAACTTGTGTTTTTTTTTTCAACCTGACTAACTATGTAACTATGTAACACGGAGACAAAGTGCCCTCCTAATGTCAAAGGCATGTGGCCTGGCATGGTTTGGGAAGGGAGCGGATGCACACTTTCTGCCCACTTTTTCCCAGCCACATGCCTGGATAAGGGTCTTGTGTAAATTTCAAACCAGAACCAAATCCAGGTATACAGCCTGGGTGGCTAGAAAGGAGAGGGCAGCAAGTGTGCACCCCCACCCCCTTCCTGTCCCATACCGGGCCCCATACATTCAGTATTGGGAGGGGAAGGAATCTTACACAGTCTTCCCCCTCTTGTTAGGCACCTTGGCCCAGATTCACAGAGCGATTACGCCTGCGCAACAGGAGATGCGCATGCGTAAGTCTAAATGTGCGCGTGCGTTTCGTTGCGCGGCATCCCCAGAACGAGATACGCAAAAAATCAACTTTTTTTTGTCCCGCGTAATTTCGTTAGACTGGCGCATCCTTCCGCGCAAAAGTGCGATAGACACACCATTGATTTGCTAGTCAAATATGCTAATGAGGGACTTACGGGGATCCACAAAACAACGTTGGGGCAGCGCAGGCGACGCAGTGTGCGCAACAGCAAAATGTCCTGTCTAAAATTAGAGCTGATAAAAGCTGGTCTAAAAAGAGAAAAATCGTCTACATGTCAGATAAAGCAACACTGTTAGTGAGCAGCTCAGCAGTCACACGTGTTGCTCAACAATCTCTATGCCAACATGCCAGGGGCATGGTCGCGCATAGCTATACTACTGACTTTAGATGAACAAAGAAGGAGGAGGGCACGGAGGATGGCACGGAGGATGGCACGGGAGAGGATATACCGTACCCGCATAGACCTGTTTGGCATGAGTGATTCTGAGGTGTATCGCATCTTCAGATTCACCCCTCATGTCATCCTGGAATTAACCACAACCCTGCAGGATGACATCACCAGCCCAACACACCGCTCACATGCAGTGCAGCCACTGGTCAAGGTCCTGGCAACACTCCATTTCCTTGCCAGTGGCTCTTTTCAAAGAACAAGTGGAGTGGTGGCTGGGATGTCACAGTCCTCCATGAGCAGATGTGTGCACCAGGTTGTCCCTGCAATACTCAGACGCATGGCCAACCAAATCATCAAACCCACCACTGAGGAGCTGCGACTGAAGGCAATGACAGATTTCTACGCACTGTGGGGGCCATTGATTGCACACATGTGGCACTCCAGCCCCCCCAGGAGACAGAGCACATGTACCGCAATCGGAAGCATTGGCATTCCATCAATGTACAGGTGATAGTCGATGCCCAAGGCCTCATATGGCACGTCCGTGCCAAACACCCAGGGTCCAGCCATGACAGCTACATATACAATCAATGCCACATCCGATTGGAATTCGATCAGAACGTGTATGGGGACACCTGGCTGGTTGGTGAGTGACATGGGTGGCAGGCATGACTATCCCCTCCCATGATGCACATCACAAGGGGCACATGCATGACTAACATCCTCCTGTCTTTTCCCTTACAGATGACTCTGCATATCCACTGGGACCCCATCTCATGACTCCTATCCGGAACCCCCAAACCCCAGGAGAGGAAAGATACAATCAAGCACATGCCCAAACCCGTGCAGTGGTGGAGCGCACCTTTGGCATCCTAAAGTCACGTTTCCGATGCCTGGATAAGTCTGGGGGTACCCTCTTGTACTCCCCAAACTTTGTGTGCCAGATCATCGGTGCATGTTGCATGCTGCACAACTTTGCAGAAAGAAAGGGTCTGCAGATTGACCTACGTGATGACCTGACCCCTGAACCAGACAATCCCCCCCTAACCGAGGTTACCCCGTCTTCTGAGGGAAGAGCAGCCAGGAGACAGCTCACATTGGGCATCTTTGCACGTTAAACATACACATTAATTATGGCACAATGAGAATGCATGCATGCACAACACTGTGGTCCCTAGCACACACACCCCACATCCACATCAAATTGGATTGGCACCAGTCCACCATGCAGGACTTGTGAGCAGCAACGCCACGCCAAGGCTCCAATTATGTCACTGTACATTCATACACCATTCACACGGACCTGAGGATCACTTCTCCCTGGTCCTGGGGAACCCTTCTCCACCAAAATAGAGGGTGACACCCCTTTTCCGGCAGGAATGTCACCCCCACATTCACACAGCATTCACAACCCCAAAAAAAAAATGACCTGCAAAATCAAAAAATTTCCAGCAAAAAAAAAAAAAAAAAGACAAAAAAAAAAAAATATTTGAAAAAAAAAAAATTGGGGGAAAAACAAATTACTGCCCTCTGCGTGAGCCACGCCTGGGGCGCCCCCGGCCACGGCCCCCGGCTTCTCAGGGGAGACTCATGGGGAAGGGGTAAAACCGGGGAAGGAGGATCAGCCCCTGATCTCTGCCCACCTGGTGGCCTGCCCTCCAAGGCCACGGCAATTCTGTCCAGGGCAGCACCAACTGTTGCCGTGTTGGCCTGGATAGCCAGGGTAAGGGCCCTCACATCCTGCCCAACGCCTGCTGATGTCGTCTGCAGTTCATTTAGGCAGGTTGTGAAAGCCCGGGAGTGGGAGTCCAGGTTCCCCAGCGTATCCTTGATGGAGGACAGGCTCTCCTCCATCCGCACCAATGTCTGGCTGACCTGTCCCAGATGGCGGGTCTGGAGGAACTGGTCCCTTCTCAGGGTGGCGGGCAGGAGATCGGCCAACCCCCTGGTGGTCTGGAATGACATCCTGCCTCCAGCTGATGCTTGTGGCCGGGGAGAAGGGGAGGCCCTTGTGAGGGGAGCCATGTTGGGGGAGGAGGGGGGGGGGCTCCCCCTTAGGGAGGCCTGCCTGCTGGCAGCCAGAGGGGAGGAGTCCTCAAAACCCAAACGTCCAGTGCCTGACATGGACTCCTCCTCCTCATGATTCTCCTCCTCCTCATGATTGTCCTGCTCCTCATGATTGTCCTGCTCCTGTTGAACCTCCTCCGCGGACTCCGGCCTTGTTGGGGGGGCCTCATTAGGCTGCTGTCCTGGGGTTGGTGCGGTCAGGCCAGATGGCCCTGCACCCTCCTGCACATCTGTGGATGACACAAAACATTCACAGGTTGGAGGATCCACACACTTGCCACATATTCCCTTTCACCCCCTCCCCCACACATGCTACACACCTGATATTAAAAAAAAAAAACTTAGCTGGCACCACGGGCTCCGGACTTGAGTCAAAGCCGGGCAGGCCCTCAACTTCATGACGATGAAAGGTCAGGGCCACCGCACGCTCCTCCGCTGTCAGGCTAATACGGCATGGTGGGCCCCCTCCTGTGCCCCTGGCATGGGCATGCATTCTGGCCAACTTCTTTTTGACCAGACGCCGGAGGTCATTGATTTTTTTGTCAATCCCAGACCTGGTCCGTGTCTCCCCCTGCCCCGCTGAATTCACCTGGTCAGTGATCCTATCCAAAATCTCCCTCCTCCTGGCCGGGGTGGTGTTGGCACTCTCTGGGCCGTGGAGGTAACGCCCATACTCGCTAATGGCCCGGGCAAGAATCTGTTTTTCCACAACTGTAAAATTCAGCTTGCGTTTTCTCTCACTCATCCTTCCAAAAAAAAACAGTCCCAGTCAACAAAATTCACGCACACAAACAAGCCCAACCAATCACAAAAAAAAACACACAGAGAGAAAACGACTCAGCAAGAAACAGTCCCCAAAAAACAAAACAAAAATACAGCAGAAAAAGAAACAAAAAGAAATATATCAATCAAACAAACAGTCTCTCAAATACTTATCAAAAACCACTTTCAAAAATCTACTAACAACCACTTGATCACACAGAACACTAATCTGACAACTACAAAACACACCGCAACGAACAACAGGACAAAAGCACTTTGTTAAATGGGAAGGGACAAAGGGATGTACTTTTGCAAAGGAAGTGCGTTTGTGTGTGTCTATTTATGCTGTCTGCGTAGTTCACAACGTTGCCCTAGTCCATTTCCAATTTCACTGATTGCGCCGCTCCCGAGTTGTGAGCATGCGCACATCGGAGCTGACATGGTCTCGTTCAAGCGCGCATGCGCGAGCCGGCCGGCCCTTCATTTGCATGGGGTCACGGCTCATTTCAATGTAACACGCCCACGTCCTTCCCAATTTCTATTACTCCTCCTTACGCCTCTGGAAAAACGTTACGTATGCGCAATTTCCTGCGCAAAAGCTACGAGAATAGGGTGATTACGCGGCAAAATTGCGCAAGTCTAACGTAAAGGCGGTGCGCTACGCCGGTCCAATAATGCGCAGATGTACGTGAATCTGGGCCCTTGTTCCCATGTTAAGATCACAAGAGCCTCCTTCTCCCCACATCTGCTCTATTATTTATTTTCAGTTAATTCTACTGTTCTCCAATTATTAACTTGCAATACCGACATGAACGAAAGCATGTACATGGTGCTAACTCTTCTAACTGTGCCATCAGTAACAGGACATGCTGAGGGAATTGGAAATGATACATTGCTAATAATTATTAGTACCAAACATACATTGAACACGGTACATTAACCACTTCCATACCAGGCACTTACGCACCTTCCCGCCCAAGCCAATTTTTGAATGACAATTGCGCGGTCATGCTACACTGTACCCAAACAAAATTGCCGTCCTTTTTTCCCCACAAATAGAGCTTTCTTTTGGTGGTATTTGATCACCTCTGCGGTTTTTATTTTTTGCGCAACAACTAATAAAAGACTGAAAATTTAGAAAAAAAAATACATTTTAATTTTTTTCTGTTAACTTTTTTGTAAATAAGTATGTTTTCAATTTCAATTACGGGCACTTATATGGCGGCACTGATGGGCACTGATGAGGTGGTACTGATGGGCACCGATGAGGTGGTACTGATGGGCACCGATGAGGTGGCACTGATGGGCACCGATGAGGTGGCACTGATGGGCACTGATAGGCGGCGCTGGTATGCGGCACTCATAGGTGGCACTGATGGGCACTCATAGGCGGCACTGATGGGTACTCATAGGCGGCACTGATGGGCACTCATAGGCGGCACTGATGGGCACTCATGGGTGGCACTTATGGGTGGCACTAATGGGTACTTATGGGTGGCACTGATGGGCACTGGGCATGGATTGGCACAGAGGGGTGGCACTGAAGGACACTGTGGGGTGGCACTGATGGACTTTGAGGGGTGGCACTAATGTATATGTTGCCAGTCAGTGCCCATGTGTGGGCACTGACTGGCATCTTTCTTTTTTTTTTTTCCTGTTTTTTTTTTTTTAATCCTGTTTTTTTTTTTATTTTGCGTTTTTATTTGTTTTGCCCTGCCAGTGTGGGCATCCCTGGTGGTCTAGTGTGGGCATCCCTGGTGTCCAGTGTGGGCATACGAGGGGGGGCTGCACTGATTAACAATCAGCGCAAACCCCCCCTGTCAGGAGAGCCGCCGATCGGCTCTCCTGTACTCGCGTCTGTCAGACACGAGTGAGGAAGAGCCGTCGGCGGCTCTTCCTGTTTACATCGTGATCAGCCGTGATTGGACACGGCTGATCACGTGGTAGCGAGCCTCCGCCGGAGACTCGTTACCGAGATCGGTGATGCAGGGTGTCAGACTGACACCCCGCATCAGCGATCGCCGCGCTGCGCGCCCCCACGGGCGCGCGCGGCATGAAATCGTGCTGGACGTTTGAGAACGTCTAGTCACGATTTTATAACCACTTCCCGGCCGTAAATCTGCTATTGGCCGGGCGGGAAGTGGTTAAAGGGATTTTTGAACTTTGAAAATGAAAATATATTTGATTTTCAGACATCTTATATTTTCCCTCAAAGTTTATGTGTTGCTTTCTCTGCGGGCATAGACGTGCACAGCCTATTGCATTAGGGTGTGCACCCCAAAGCTCAAACATACATGCGTGTGTGTGCATATGTATATATACTGACAGTAAAAGTAGGACAGAGATTGGTGTCAGTATGGCAGTGGACGTTTTTATTTTTATTATATTATTTTTAACAATTTTTTTTTGATTATTTTATTTTTACAATTTCTTTAAGAGCCCCATTAGGGGGCTTTGGACATTAGGGTGTGCCCAGGCACACCTGACACACCCTGTGCGCACACCTATGTCTGCGGGGTTTTATCTGCATGCATGGTTTACCTTGCTGGAAAAACTGACACCATAGCCTTGAATCTACTTTAATGCAAAATACAAGCAAGCTTAACAAACTCATTATCTGGCCCTGGATTTTCTGTTCCATTATGATAATTACTTTCTCAGAGTGGACCAGTGTACTATAAAGGTAAATCAGAGGAAAGTTAAAAGTTCATGGGCAATCAACAAAGAGTTATTATGTCCTATCAGTGCATTTATTAATGGAGATTTTCTTTTTCACTGTCAATGATTTAGGCAACAGGCGGAAGTGTTATTTTCTTTCTTTTTTTTTTTTCCTGTCTATTGATAATAATAATTAAGCAATGTACTATTATCTCAAAAAGTCAGTATGTAAATTGTCTACTGAAATACATTCCAAATTCTTTGATCAGTTCCCAAGCAGGGTACAATAGATGTCTTTTTCTATATCAGCTTTTAAATATTTGATGCTTTTGATTTCTTAAAACAATATTAAAATCACAACCAGGGCCGGAGTGGGACTCATTTTCAGCCCTGGAGTTTCATGCCTTAGACCAGCCCACTTTTGTTCACGACATTAGGTTTAGGAGTGGATTTTGTACAGAGTGCGTGGTTCAGGAGTGCGTTTTGTACAGAGTGCGTGGTTCAGGAGTGCGTTACGTACAGAGTGCATGGTTCAGGTTTGCCTTACATGCAGAGTGAAGGGTTCAGGTTTGCTTATGTACAGCGTGGAGGTGTGCATAAATCACAGGCCAGTTTATAACTTCCCTGTACCAAGCTCTGTCCCCAAATTTCTGCCCCCCCCCCCCCCACACTGCAGAGCACCCCTCTCTCTCTTTTACATTACACAGCAGAGGTGAGAGAGAGAGAGAGAGAGAGATGAGAGAGAGAGAGAGAGAGGTGAGAGAGAGAGAGAGGTGAGAGAGAGAGAGGTGAGAGAGAGAGGTGAGAGAGAGAGGTGTGAGAGAGAGAGAGAGAGAGAGAGGTGAGAGAGAGGTGAGAGAGAGAGAGAGATGTGAGAGAGGTGAGAGAGAGAGGTGAGAGAGAGAGGTGAGAGAGAGAGGTGTGAGAGAGAGGTGTGAGAGAGAGAGATGTGAGAGAGAGAGGTGAGAGAGAGAGGTGAGAGAGAGAGAGGTGTGAGAGAGAGGTGAGAGAGAGAGGAGAGAGGTGAGAGAGAGAGGTGAGAGAGAGAGGTGAGAGAGAGAGGTGAGAGAGAGAGGTGAGAGAGAGAGGTGAGAGAGAGAGAGGTGAGAGAGAGAAAGGTGAGAGAGAGAGGTGAGAGAGAGAAATGAGAGATGAGAGAGAGAGAGAAGTGAGAGGTGAGAGAGAGAGAGGTGAGAGAGAGAGGTGAGAGAGGTGAGAGAGAGAGGAGAGAGAGAGGGGGGAGAGAGAGAGAAGAGAGAGAGAGGAGAGAGAGAGCGAGAGAGAGAGGAGAGAGAGGTGAGAGAGAGAGAGGTGAGAGAGAGAGAGGTGAGAGAGAGAGAGAGAGAGGGGGTGAGAGAGAGAGGGTGAGAGAGAGAGGGTGAGAGAGGGGTGAGAGAGAGAGAAAAGAGGGAGAGGGAGAGAGAGAGAGGGGGAGAGAGAGGGAGAGGGGTGAGAGAGATAGGGGGGTCAAAAAGAGCTCAGGGGGAGAGGGGGAGAGAGGTGAGAGAGGTGAGAGAGAGAGGTGAGAGAGAGAGAGGTGTGAGAGAGAGAGAGGTGAGAGAGAGAGAGAGAGAGAGAGGTGAGAGAGAGAGAGAGAGATGAGAGAGAGGTGTGAGAGAGAGAGGAGAGAGAGGAGAGAGGTGTGAGAGAGAGATCTAGGTGAGAGAGAGGTGAGAGAGAGGTGAGAGAGAGAGAGGTGTGAGAGAGAGGTGAGAGAGAGAGGAGAGAGAGAGAGGTGAGAGAGAGAGGTGAGAGAGAGAGGTGAGAGAGAGAGGTGTGAGAGAGAGAGAGAGAGAGAGAGGTGAGAGAGAGAGGTGAGAGAGAGAGAGAGAGAGAGGTCCATCGGAGCACCCGCCAACAGTGCTTGCCGGTCCGAGCTGGGCAGATTTCCCTTACATCTTGCAGTACAGAAGAGGGCGCTATCATGCTGGGACCACCTACAAAACAGCAGTCCCAACTCATACCACCATAAAGCCTTACTGGACAGTAAGAACCAGTCTAAGCCGTGTGGCCTGCAACAACTTATCAACACCCTGTCTGTCCCAAACTCTCAACAATGCGGCCTGACAAAATCTCACATAAAAAACATAATGGATAACTCCAAAGAAAAACATGTTGGAGAATGGAGATACGAAATAACAAACTCCAAAAAACTAACAATTTACCAATCACTGCAGAGAGACTATAAACTGGCCCCGTACCTGGAGGTGCTAAAAGACCCCAAAGACAGACAGACAATGAGCCTGTACAGACTGAGCGCCCACAGCCTGGAAATGGAATTAGGACGGCACAGACAGACCTACAAGCCCAGGGAGAGAAGACTGTGCCAGCAATGTGACCAGGGGGTCCGGGAGGATGAGGAACACTTCCTGTTACATTGCCCCAAGTACTCATCAGTGAGGGACACTCACTTCCAGAGACTCTCCACTCTCATCCCGGACTTCAACTCTACAGAAGAGAGGAGGAAACTCCAATTTCTACTGGGAGAAGAGGAGCCAACGGTGAAGATATCTCCCCAATATGTGACAGCGTGTCACCGACTGAGAGGGACATGAGAAACTGAGGACTTAGTCCTTTCACAGACTTATGACCATTCCCCTTTATATTACCCCCCTCCCCGTTATATTACCCCCCTTCCCTTTTTTCTTATACAAACTATACTGCTTTGGCAATGCTAACATGTATTTGGTCCTGCCAATAAAGCTTATTTGAATTTGAGAGGTGAGAGACAGAGAAGTGAGAGATGAGAGAGAGAGAAGTGAGAGGTGAGAGAGAGACAGGTGAGAGAGAGAGGTGAGAGAGGTGAGAGAGAGGGGGGAGAGAGAGAGGAGAGAGAGAGAGAGGAGAGAGAGAGAGGGGGGAGGGAGAGAGAGGAGAGAGAGAGGAGAGAGAGGTGAGAGCGAGAGAGAGAGAGAGAGAGAGAGGTGAGAGAGAGAGGTGAGAGAGAGAGAGGGTGAGAGAGAGAGGGTGAGAGAGAGAGGGTGAAAGAGAGAGGGGAGAGAGAGAGAGAGAGTGAGAGAGAGAGAGAGAGAGGTGAGAGAGAGAGAGAGGGTGAGAGAGAGAGGGTGAGAGAGAGAGGGGTGAGAGAGAGAGGGAGAGAGAGGGAGAGGGGTGAGAGATAGAGGGGGGTCAAAGAGAGCTCAGGGGGAGAGGGGGGGTCAGAGTGAGAGAGGGGGGTCAAAGACAGCTCAGGGGGAGAGGAGGGGTCAGAGTGAGAGAGGGGGGGTCAACGAGAGCTCAGGGGGAGAGGGGGGTCAGAGTGAGAGAGGGGGGGTCAAAGAGAGCTCAGGGGGAGAGGGGGGGTCAGAGTGAGAGAGGGGGGGTCAAAGAGAGCTCAGTGGGAGTGGGAGGGTCAGAGTGAGAGAGGGGGGTCAAAGAGAGCTCAGGGGGAGAGGGGGGGGGTCAGAATAAGAGAGGGGGTCAAAGAGAGCTCAGGGGGACAGGGGGGTCAGAGTGAGAGAGAGGTGAGAGAGAGAGAGAGAGGTGAGAGAGAGAGAGAGAGAGGTGAGAGAGAGAGGGGAGAGAGAGAGAGGTGAGAGAGAGAGGTGAGAGAGAGAGAGGTGAGAGAGAGAGAGAGGTGAGAGAGAGGTGAGAGAGAGAGAGAGATGTGAGAGAGGTGAGAGAGAGAGGTGAGAGAGAGAGAGGTGTGAGAGAGAGGTGAGAGAGAGGTGAGAGAGAGAGGTGTGAGAGAGAGATGTGAGAGAGAGAGGTGAGAGAGAGAGAGGTGAGAGAGAGAGAGAGAGAGGTGAGAGAGAGGTGAGAGAGAGAGGAGAGAGGTGAGAGAGATAGGTGAGAGAGAGAGAGAGAGAGAGAGAGAGAGGTGTGTGAGAGAGAGAGAGGTGAGAGAGAGAGAGAGAGAGAGGTGAGAGAGAGAAATGAGAGATGAGAGAGAGAGAGAGTGAGTGAGAGAGAGGTGAGAGAGGTGAGAGAGAGGAGAGAGAGAGAGGAGAGAGAGAGGGGGGAGAGAGAGAGAGGAGAGAGGGAGGAGAGAGAGAGAGCGAGAGAGAGGAGAGAGAGGTGAGAGAGAGAGAGGTGAGAGAGAGAGGTGAGAGAGAGAGAGGGTGAGAGAGAGAGGGTGAGAGAGAGAGGGTGAGAGAGGGGTGAGAGAGAGAGAAAAGAGGGAGAGGGAGAGAGAGAGAGAGGGAGAGAGAGGGAGAGGGGTGAGAGAGAGAGGGGGGTCAAAGAGAGCTCAGGGGGAGAGGGGGAGAGAGGTGAGAGAGAGAGAGAGAGAGGTGAGAGAGAGAGAGGTGAGAGAGAGAGAGAGGTGAGAGAGAGAGAGAGAGTGAGAGAGAGAGAGAGAGAGAGAGAGAGAGGAGAGAGAGAGAGAGAGAGAGAGAGAGAGGAGAGAGAGAGAGAGAGAGGTGTGAGAGAGAGATCTAGGTGAGAGAGAGATCTAGGTGAGAGAGAGAGAGGTGTGAGAGAGAGAGATGTGAGAGAGAGAGAGAGAGGTGAGAGAGAGAGAGAGGTGAGAGAGAGAGGTGAGAGAGAGAGAGAGGTGAGAGAAAGAGAGGTGAGAGAGAGAGGTTAGAGAGAGAGGAGAGAGGTGAGAGAGAGATGTGTGAGAGAGAGAGAGAGAGGTGAGAGAGAGAGAGGTGAGAGAGAGAGGTGAGAGAGAGAGAGGTGTGAGAGAGAGAGAGGTGAGAGAGAGAGAGAGGTGAGAGAGAGAGAGGTGAGAGAGGGGTGAGAGAGAGAGAGAGAGAGATGTGAGAGAGGTGAGAGAGAGAGGTGAGAGAGAGAGGTGTGAGAGAGAGAGGTGAGAGAGAGAGGTGTGAGAGAGAGAGATGTGAGAGAGAGAGGTGAGAGAGAGAGAGGAGAGAGAGACAGAGAGAGAGAGAGAGAGGAGAGAGAGAAGAGAGAGGTGAGAGAGAGAGAGGTGGTGAGAGAGAGAGAGGTGAGAGAGAGAAGGTGAGAGAGAGAGGAGAGAGAGTGAGAGAGAGAGGAGGTGAGAGAGAGAGGTGAGAGAGAGGTGTGAGAGAGAGAGAGAGAGGGTGAGAGAGAGAGGTGGTGAGAGAGAAGATGAGAGAGAGAGAGAGAGAGAAGTGAGAGGTGAGAGAGGTGAGAGAGAGGTGAGAGAGAGAGGAGAGAGAGAGAGAGGAGAGAGAGAGGGGGAGAGAGAGAGGGGGGGAGGGTGAGAGAGAGAGAGGTGGAGAGAGAGAGAGAGAGAGAGAGGTGAGAGAGAGAGGTGAGAGAGAGAGAGAGAGAGGTGTGAGAGAGAGAGAGAGAGAGAGAGAGAGGTGAGAGAGAGAGGTGAGAGAGAGAGGTGAGAGAGAGGTGAGGTGAGAGAGAGAGAGGGTGAGAGAGAGAGGGTGAGAGAGAGAGAGAGAGGAGGGTGAGAGAGAGAGAGGGTGAGGAGGGGTGTGAGAGAGAGAGGGGGAGAGAGGAGAGAGAGAGGGGTAGGGGTGAGAGAGAGAGGGGGGTCAAAGAGAGCTCAGGGGGAGAGGGGGAGAGAGGTGAGAGAGAGAGAGAGAGAGAGAGAGGTGAGAGAGAGGTGAGAGAGAGAGAGAGAGGTGAGAGAGAGAGAGAGAGAGAGGAGAGAGAGAAAGAGAGAGAGGAGAGAGAGAGAGGAGAGAGGTGTGAGAGAGAGATCTAGATGAGAGAGAGAGAGGTGAGAGAGAGGTGAGAGAGAGAGAGGTGTGAGAGAGAGAAATGTGTGAGAGAGAGAGAGGTTAGAGAGAGAGAGAGAGAGAGAGAGAGAGAGAGGTGAGAGAGAGAGAGAGGTGAGAGAGAGAGAGGTGAGAGAGAGAGAGGTGAGAGAGAGAGAGAGGAGAGAGGTGAGAGAGAGGTGAGAGAGAGAGGTGAGAGAGAGAGAGGTGTGTGAGAGAGAGGTGAGAGAGAGAGGTGAGAGAGAGAGAGAGGTGAGAGAGAGAGAGGTGAGAGAGAGAGAGGTGAGAGAGAGAGGTGAGAGAGAGAGGAGAGAGGTGAGAGAGAGGTGAGAGAGAGAGGTGAGAGAGAGAGAGGTGTGTGAGAGAGAGAGAGGTGAGAGAGAGAGGTGAGAGAGAGAGAGAGAGGTCCATCGGAGCACCTCCAACAGTGCTTGCCGGTCCGAGCTGGGCAGATTTCCCTTACATCTTGCAGTACAGAAGAGGGCGCTATCATACTGGGACCACCTACAAAACAGCAGTCCCAACTCATACCACCATAAAGCCTTACTGGACAGTAAGAACCAGTCTAAGCCGTGTGGCCTGCAACAACTTATCAACACCCTGTCTGTCCCAAACTCTCAACAATGCGGCCTGACAAAATCTCACATAAAAAACATAATGGATAACTCCAAAGTAAAACATGTTGGAGAATGGAGATACGAAATAACAAATTCCAAAAAACTAACAATTTACCAATCCCTGCAGAGAGACTATAAACTGGCCCCGTACCTGGAGGTGCTAAAAGACCCCAAAGACAGACAGACAATGAGCCTGTACAGACTGAGCGCCCACAGCCTGGAAATGGAATTAGGATGGCACAGACAGACCTACAAGCCCAGGGAGAGAAGACTGTGCCAGCAATGTGACCAGGGGGTCCCGGAGGATGAGGAACACTTCCTGTTACATTGCCCCAAGTACTCATCAGTGAGGGACACTCACTTCCAGAGACTCTCCGCTCTCATCCCGGACTTCAACTCTACAGAAGAGAGGAGGAAACCCCAATTTCTACTGGGAGAAGAGGAGCCAACGGTGAAGATAGCTCCCCAATATGTGACAGCGTGTCACCGACTGAGAGGGATATGAGAAACTGAGGACTTAGTCCTTTCACAGACTTATGACCATTCCCCTTTATATTACCCCCCTCCCCGTTATATTACCCCCCTTCCCTTTTTTCTTATACAAACTATACTGCTTTGGCAATGCTAACATGTATTTGGTCCTGCCAATAAAGCTTATTCGAATTTGAGAGGTGAGAGACAGAGAAGTGAGAGATGAGAGAGAGAGAAGTGAGAGGTGAGAGAGAGAGAGGTGAGAGAGGTGAGAGAGAGAGGTGAGAGAGGTGAGAGAGAGGGGAGAGAGAGAGAGGAGAGAGAGAGAGAGAGGGGGGAGAGAGAGGAGAGAGAGAGAGAGAGGAGAGAGAGAGGAGAGAGAGGTGAGAGCGAGAGAGAGAGAGAGGTGAGAGAGAGAGAGAGGGTGAGAGAGAGAGGGTGAGAGAGAGAGGGTGAAAGAGAGAGGGGTGAGAGAGAGAGAGAGAGGTGAGAGAGAGAGAGGGTGAGAGAGAGAGGGTGAGAGAGAGAGGGGTGAGAGAGAGAGGGGTGAGAGAGAGAGGGAGAGAGAGGGAGAGGGTGAGAGAGAGAGGGGGGTCAAAGAGAGCTCAGGGGGAGAGGGGGGGTCAGAGTGACAGAGGAGGGTCAAAGACAGCTCAGGGGGAGAGGGGGGGGGTCAGAGTGAGAGAGGAGGGGTCAAAGAGAGCTCAGGGGGAGAGGGGGGTCAGAGTGAGAGAGGAGGAGTCAAAGAGAGCTCAGGGGAGAGGGGGGGGTCAGAGTGAGAGAGGGGGGTCAAAGAGAGCTCAGGGGGAGGGAGGGGGGTCAGAGTGAGAGAGGGGGGGTCAACGAGAGCTCAGGGGGAGAAGGGGGGTCAGAGTGAGAGAGGGGGAGTCAAAGAGAGCTCAGGGGGAGAGGGGGGGGTCAGAGTGAGAGAGGGGGGGTCAAAGAGAGCTCAGTGGGAGAGGGAGGGTCAGAGTGAGAGAGGGGGGTCAAAGAGAGCTCAGGGGGAGAGGGGGGGGTCAGAATAAGAGAGGGGGTCAAAGAGAGCTCAGGGGGACAGGGGGGGTCAGAGTGAGAGAGGGGGGTCAAAGAGAGCTCAGGGGGAGAGGGGGGGTCAGAGTGAGAGAGGGGGGGTCAAAGAGAGCTCAGTGGGAGAGGGAGGGTCAGAGTGAGAGAGGGGGGTCAAAGAGACCTCAGGGGGAGAGGGGGGGTCAGAGTGAGAGAGGGGGTCAAAGAGAGCTCAGGGGGACAGGGGGGGTCAGAGTGAGAGAGGGGGGGGTCAAAGAGAGCTCAGGGGGAGAGGTAAGGGGTCAGAGTGAGAGAGGGGGGTCAAAGGGAGCTCAGGGGGAGAGGGGGGTCAGAGTGAGAGAGGGGGACAAAGAGAGCTCAGGGGGAGAGGGGGGGTCAGAGTGAGAGAGGGGAGTCAAAGAGAGCTCAGGGGGAGAGGGTGGTCAGAGTGAGAGAGGGGGTGTTCAAAGAGAGCTCAGGGGGAGAGGGGGGTCAGAGTGAGAGAGGGGGGGTCAAAGAGAGCTCAGGGGGAGAGGGGGGTCAGAGTGAGAGAGGGGGGTCAAAGAGAGCTCAGGGGGAGAGTGAGAGAGGGGGGTCAAAGAGAGCTCAGGGGGAGAGGGGGGGTCAAAGTGAGAGAGGGGGGGTCAAAGAGAGCTCAGGGGGAGAGGGGGGGTCAGGGTGAGAGAGGGGGGAGAGAGAGGGAGCAGGGTCTGGTCGTTGAACATGCTCACTCACTTGGAATGTTTCCCGGGGCTGGCTCACTGGTTCATTCAGCAGTCAGTGTGGATGCCTGTTTTTAATCTTCCCGCCCACCTCCCCTTCTTCACAGAAGAGCACACTCGGACAGCCCCCACTCGTGCAGCTCTCTGCTCTTAAGCGGCCGGTGATTGGCCAGACCGCTGGCATGTCATACCAGAGGTGGAGCCTCCGCCTCTGGTATGACATGCACCCGGCCTGGCCAATCACCGGCCGTTTAATGCGGATGCTACAGGCCGCCGCGCCAGGGGCTAAATTTTTAAGGAAGCCGGAAGGCGGCCGCGGGACCGGCCCGCAACCCAACCAGCTCACTGGGAATTGTCCCGGTTCTCCCTATTAGCCATTCCGGGCCTGATGACAACCAAAATTATAATATTGCAGCTTACCAATCATTAGATTGGGTGGTTGCATCAGTTTTCTTTTCTATTGCCTCATACACACGACCGTTTTTCCGGGCAGGAAAACTGCCCCGAGAGCTTTTGGCCGGGAACATGTTCTCTTTTTTTCCACCTGGATTCCCGGTGGTTTTTAAGCCGGCAGTTTCCCTATGGGAAAAACCTGCGTTGGAGCATACACACGGCCGAGTTTCCCGACCAAAACTCTCATGGCAGTTTTCCTGTTGGGAAACCCGGCCGTGTGTAGGGGGAAAAAGCTACCAAGCAGGTTCTAGGTTTTCCACCAGAAAAAACGATCGTGTGTACAAGGCATTTGGCTTTTTTCCCTCTGTTTTCACCTGGTGGTCTAACTAACACACCTCCAGGAGACACAGCAGCATTGTCAGTCTGGGAGCAGGGGCGGACTGACCATTGGGGTTTTCGGGCACTGCCCGAGGGCGCCATGCCACTAGGGGCCCCATTACGGTTGCCAGGCTCAATAAAACCAGGGACAGTATGTAAAAATCTGTGTTTTCTTTTACATCTGTCCCTGATATGTCCGAAACCCACATGTTTTTTATGTGAAAAACCCAAGATTTTAGCTGCCCTGCCTCTGCACTGCCTGGTGTGGTGGTCATCTGTAAGCCCGGGGGGCCCCATATTCTTCTATTGCCCGGGGGCCCCATGAGTTGTCAGTCCGCCCCTGTCTGGGAGTGAGGTAGTGTTAAATGTATTAGCAGATTTAGATACAGTACACTAACAAATTGAAGCCAAACTCCAGCTCACACTTTATAATCAGTTACAGCAAACATTTTTTTTCCTTTTGGGATAAATAAAAGCTGATCATTTTAATCACCCCTGCTATTGTTATGTGGTTTGTCTTATCCACCTAAACTGATACATTCTGCTGGAGAGTTTGTGCTGTAAAAACTAACATACTTGCTGGCAGGGCCGCTCTGTGCCCTTTAATAAAAAGGAAAAAAAAAGAGAGAGAGAAAAAAAAAAATATATATATATATATATAATATATATATATATATTTTTTTGAAAAGGGTGGTTGCCAACTGGGGCCCGGGGACCTTATTTTTTTTTTTATAAAAGGAAATTACAAAAAAAGGGGGCTTTCCATTCGGGACCTCTGGGCCCTTTAATAAAAATAAACCTCTGGGCCCTTTAAAAAAAAGAAAGAAATAAAAAAATGTATATATAAAAAAGAAATAAACATTTAAATAAAAAAAAACAAGGGGGTTGCCTTCCAGGGCCCTGGGGACCTCTGGGCCCTTTAATAAAAAATAAAAATATAAAAAAATATATAAACAAAAATAAAAAATACAATTATAAAAAAGGGGGTTTGACACATGGGGCCCTCTGAGCCCTTTAATAAAAATACATCTATATATTAAAAAGAAATAAAATAATATAAAAAAGTAAAAAAAATTATAAAAAATGAGGATTGTCATCCGGGGGCCCTGGGGACCTCTGGGCCCTTTAATAATATATATATATATATATATATATATATATATATATATATATATATATATATATATATATATGTGTGTCTATATTATAAATATAGAAATAAAAAAATATATAAAAAATATTTTTTTTTTATTAAAAAAGGGGGGTTGTCATCTGGGGCCCTGGTGGCCTCCGGGCCCCTGGGGACCTCCGCACCTCTACAAAAAATAAAAGAAAAAAAATTGGCCCTTTAATAAAAAATAAAAGAAAAATATATTAAAAAAATATATTTTTTTTATAAAAAAAATATATTTTTTTATAAAAAAAAATGGACTTGCCATCTGGGGCCCTTGGTGGCCTCCCGGCCCCTGGGGACCTTCGGACCCCTAAAAAAATAAAAAATAAAAAAAAATTGGCCCTTTAATAAAAAAATAAAAGAAAAATATATAAAAAAAATATATTTTTTTTATAAAAAAAATATATATTTTTTATAAAAAAAATATATTTTTTTATAAAAAAATAGACTTGCCATCTGGGGCCCTTGGTGGCCTCTAGGCCCCTGGGGACCCCCGGGCCCCTTACAGGTGTAATGCAGGGCTGGACTGGGACAGAAATTTGGCCCTGGACTTCATGCAGACTGGCCCACTTTGACAGGTCTCTCTCATGGCAGCCGGACAACTCCCGCACCCCGGCCACCCAAGCCCCCTCTCCCCCTTCACTAGCCACTAGCCGTTCTACTTTATTAGAGTAGAACGGCTGGTACTGGTACTCTTATAGGCAGTACCGGTGGGGAAGCTAGACATTATTTCACCCGGGGCAAAGAATCAGTTCAGTGCCCCCCTTATGGGACAAGATTAGGCAGAAGGGAGAAACTCCCAGGCCATAGCTGTTGAGTCAGCTGTCTGTCCCCTCCCCCATGCTCCCCTGGTCTTCCCCCTGCTTCTTTGTTCCCCCCCAGGGTGAGCGCTGCAGTAAGGGAGAGACAGAGGAGCGGAGGGGGCGGCGGTCCTCTGTCACTGAAGCCGGCCCACTGAGCCATCGGCCCACCGGGAAACTCCCTGTAGTCCCAATGGCCAGTCCATCCCTGGTGTAATGCCTGTACCCCCCTGATGGCGGCCCTGCTTGCTGGCCCACCAGATGATAATAGAATTAACAATCCCCATTTGAAATCAGACTTTTACCAAGGAGGAACAACCACAAGAAATTATAAAAGTATATAATGTTTATTATAAAATAATAACATTATACATAAAACCATTGAGAAAAGAGATTGCTCTATGGTTTTATGTATAATTGTATGTATAATTTAAGGATTTTGTAATAAACATTATATACTTTTATAATTTCTTGTGGTTGTTCCTATCTGGTACTGGTAAAGTACTATTCAAATGTGAATTTTTTGTAGACGATGGTTAAGATGGATGTGGTACCTTTTATATTTAGCTGATATTCCAATTTTTTCCAGAAAATACAATCAAGAAAGCCTAAAGGAAACTAATGCAGTCATGACATCTAAGAATTGGTAGGAATTGGTAAGCTGCAATATAATAAATGTTTGCTTTTGGGTTTATTACTGCTTTAAACTGTTTGCTTATTATTAAAGTAACAATTATAAAATTGGTGAAATATCCTGTTGGTGGTTTCAGGGGTTTGTTCCACTTGATAAAATACTTGTTTTGATACTCCCTGTTCAGAATACTTGAATTTGAAACATTAAGTGAACTAGTTCTGAGCTCAGGAGAGTTAGTTCATTAATATTCATTAATAAGCGGGGAACATGTAAGTGACTTGTTCTATTTTCCACTTACTGAATCCTGTGCATGCATTAGTTGGGCTGTAGGGGAAACGAGCAGCTATGTTAGCAGGGAGAGACTTAAAATAGATCAAAATGGCAAATGTTTCAAAGAAGATTGTGATGTTGCTTATAGTAAACATTCAAATATATATCTTTATTTTCTAACCATACTAGAACAATTTAGAGGCCCCATGCACACTGAACATTAAAATAACATTTTAAAAATGGCAGTAGCTTTGCAGTAAGTTTTTCATTTTTTTTTAAACAATGTTTTTGCAATAGAGTTTTTAAGCGTTTATTATAGTTTTTAGCGTTATCGCTTTTTAGTGTTTTTCCGTGTTAGCATTTTTTTGGAAAAAAACATTTTTTTTTAATGGATCAAAAACTTTAAAAAACAATTGTGAGTGACATTTTTGAGCGTTTATCTGCATTTATCAACGTTATTCAGCGTTAAAGCATTTGTACAGCTGAAAAACATCTCTCAGAGCCCACTAGTCTTTTTGTTTGTTTTTTACTGTAAAAAAACGACACAGCCCAAAACTGCTGATAACAGCCTATATGTGCATGTACACATAGGATAACATGATGGAGAGTTTAATGACTGTACAGCCAAAAACAGCTGCTGTAAAAACATCAAAAAAGTCCAGTGTGCACGAGGCCTTAGAGTGGGCATTACATTCAGAGTTTTAGAGATTTGATATGCCAAAAGTTCAGCATGATGGTTTAGGAAGGGTCCTTTACATTAACTACATGCCGACCGCCCACCGCAGTTATATGGCGGGACGGTGGCACTGCTGCGCGAGAGCACGTAGCTCTACGTCCTGTCTTTAGCGGCCGCGGGCGCGATCGGGGCACGCGCGCTCGTTCGTTACAGAGCGGGGACCGGGAGCTTTGTGTGTAAACACAAAGCTCTCGGTCCTGTCAGCGGGGGAAACGCTGATCTCCTGTTCATACAATGTATGAACAGAAGATCAGTGATTTCCCCTAGTGAGTCCACCCCCCCATACAGTTAGAACACACCAGTAACACACTTAACCCTTCCCTGCCCCCTAGTGTTAACCCTTCACTGCCAATGGCATTTTTATAGTAATCCAATGCATTTTTATAGCATTGATCGCTATAAAAATGCCAATGGTCCCAAAAATTTGTCAAAATTGTCCGATGTGTCCGCCATAATGTCTCGGTGCTGAAAAAAACGCTGATCGCCGCCATTACTAGTAAAAAAAAAAAATATTAATAAAAATGCCATAAAACTACCCCCTCTTTTGTAAACGCTATAAATTTTGTGCAAACCAATCAATAAACGCTAATTGCGATTTTTTTTAAGAAAAATACGCCCATTTGCGCAGCCGTGCCATTCTGTCAACGGAAAAACGTAATAGTCACCAAGTGCAGAAGTTTTTTTTTTACACAATTGACAAAGTCAGTGAGGCTCCGGATCGAGCAGACACAAGTGCCCCATAGCAGGCAAGGGGAGGAGCCAAGGGCGCCGACGGGGGACCTGAGAAGAGGAGAATCGGGGCTGCTCTGTGAAAACCATTACGCAGAGCAGAGAAGTATAACACATTTATTATTTTAATGAAAAAATTGTAAAGCTTTACAGTCACTTTAAGAAGCAAGAGATTTAAAAATTGAGAATTTTACAGTTATATTGGAGACGAGAGAAAGGCTTAATAATAAAGTATAGATTGTGAGGGGAGGAAAACCCTTCTTCTGAATAAAGCAGATCCTCTAGCCCTGGATAACAGGAGAGAATTCCCAATATATTTTTTGTGAGGAGAATGTGTAGGAATAGAACATTTATTTAAAATGTATATAAAATTCCCTGAGAACTTGATATATTTTCCTAGTTAACCACTTAACCCCCGGACTATATTACTGGTCAAAGACCAGAGCACTTTTTGCGATTCGGCACTACTTTGCTTTAACTGACAATTGCGCGGTCGTGCGACGTGGCTCCCAAACAAAATTGGCATCCTTTTTTTCCCACAAATAGAGCTTTCTTTTGGTGGTATTTGATCACCTCTGCGGTTTTCAGTTTTTGCGCTATAAACCAAAATAGAGAGACGATTTTGAAAAAAAAAAAAGAATATTTTTTACTTTTTGCTATAATAAATATCCCCCATAAATATATATAAAAAACAATTTTTTCCTCAATTTAGGCCGATACGTATTCTTCTACATATTTTTCGTTAAAAAAAATCGCAATAAGCGTTTATTGATTGGTTTACGCAAAATGTATAGCGTTTACAAAATAGGGGGTAGTTTTATGGAATTTTTATTAATATTTTTTTTTACTAGTAATGTCGGCGATCAGCGATTTGTTTTTGGTACTGCGACATTATGGCGGACACATTTTTGGGACCATTGGCATTTTTTTATAGCGATCAGTGCTATAAAAATGCATTGATTACTATAAAAATGCCACTGGCAGGGAAGGGGTTAACACTAGGGAGCGAGGAAGGGGTTAATTATGTTCCCTGGGTGTGTTCTAACTGTAGAGGGGGGTGGGACTCACTAGGGGAAATGACAGATCGCTGTTCATGCATTGTATGAACAGAAGATCAGCATTTCTCTCCCTGACAGGACCGGGAGCTGTGTGTTTACACACACAGCTCCTGGTCCTCGCTCTGTAACGAGCGATCGCGTGTGCCCAGCGGCGATCCCGCCCACCGGTTACGCGCTCCGGAGTCAGGGGCGTGCCCCTGTTGGCTGCTGGGCGAGTTGACGTAGAGCTAAGGGCTCTCGCCCAGCAGAGCCGACCTGCCGCCGTATAACTGCAGTGGCTGGTCGGCAAGCAGTTAAGGGGAATGTTTCATTACAGGATTTAATTGTAGATCCTGTTCTTGGGGTGAAGCTAGAATAAGGTGACCAGATTGTTTAAATCCGGGGACATATGTTTTTTTTTTACTAGTAATGGCGGCAATCAGCGATTCTCTGCCCTTCACCGCCAACCTCACAGCCTGTCAAGTCTCACTTTATGGGCCCCCGGGTACTACTGGGTGGGGTGCGGAGGAAGATCCCTCCACCAGGGAAGGCAAAGAGATAGGCAGGCAGGTAGCTGGCCGGGACTTGAGCCAAGGCAAAAGAACAGAAGTAGGAGCAGAATGGGCATGCACCCGAAACTGAAGAAATATTCCCTCTGCTCCGACCAGCACGAGATCATCAGAAAGGGGCACAGATAATAGGAAAAAAATACACCTCCCCAAGCTAGAAGGAGCAGCGGAGTGGAGGTGTGTAATTCAGATTTTGTTTTTATTCTGCACTGAATGTCTTTGAACTTGCCCCAGCCACTGTTCAAATCCAATCCGGGGACAAAACCGGGGACAGACTTGGTCCGGGTAAGTGTCCTCAATCCAGGGACTGTCCCCTGAAACTGGGGATGTCTGGTCACCCTAATCTAGAAGACCCCCGATGTCTCCATTGAGAGGTACTTGTTGTCACTCCTGTCACATAAGGGGCTTGTCAGTACATACATATATACATGGTTAGGACACATGTTAATACATAAACTCCCTTGCTAGGTGGGGACTTCTTCAGCAGATACGGAAGCGTCAAGATCACCCGCTAATGTATGGATCGGTAGTCATGGATACCCGATGCCGTGCTACAAAACTAAACACAGCAAAGGGAGGCGTTACTTAAGGCCGCGTACACACGATCGGACCAACCCGATGAGAATGGTCCGACGGAGCGTTTTCATCAGGTCAACGCTGAAGTGGCCTGATGCGCAAACACACCATCAGTCCAAAATCCGATCGGGTCAGAACGCGGTGACGTAGAACACAACGAAGTGCTGAAAAAACAAAGTTAAATGCTTCCAAGCATGCGTCAACTTGATTCTGAGCATGCGTAGGCTTTTGCGTACTAACCATCGTTTTGGTCCGATGGTAAGGCGTCAATCGGACCGATTTTAAAGCAAGTTTTAAAACTTTGGTCCGATGGACAACAGTCCGATGGGCCGTACACACGATCGTATTGGTCCGATCATGTGTACGCAGCCTAACACTCACATCCGATGCTAATGCCCAGAGAAAATAAGTTGCTGTATCTGATACAACAAAGGGAATCCGACTCACCTTAACATAATGTTATAAACATGACACCCTGATAGGAAAAGGCTAACCCAAGATATCACAATGCAAAACAATTACAATAGATAAATATAATATAAAAAATATATATATAAAAATCTATTAAATTGATTTAATTTTAATAAAAGAAACGCAACATCAACCACGGCCATCTGTACAATAAATGCATATATAATAAATTAACGATCAGTAATAAAGCAATTGGTATTAAAATCAATATTCTTGGGGTGAAGCTAGAAGATCCCTGATGTCTCCATTGAGAGGGCCTTGTTGTCACTACTGTCACATAAGGCAGAGGTCTCAAAGTACCGGCCCGCGGTAAATCCCCGCTCAACAACTCCGAGCCGTGGAACCCCCCCCCCGCTCAACAACTTTCATCTGCGGACCCCCCCCTCAACAACTCCGAGCCGTGGACCCCCCCGCGCTCAACAACTCCGATCCGCGGAACCTCCCCTGCTCAACAACTTAGATCCGGGGACCCCCCCGCTCATCAACTATGATCTGCAGACCCCCCCCGCTCAACAACTTTATTGGGAGGTATGCTCATTTGTCCCTCATTCAGAAGTTGAAAAGTTGGGAGGTATGCCTGATGTTTTCTTTTATTGTGCCCTGATGTACCCCATGTACCCTGATATGCCATGTGCCCCAGGTACGCTGATGTGCTATGTGCCCCATGTACCCTGATGTGTCTCATGTACCCTGATGTGCTGGGCTCTGTACATCAGGGTACCCTGTGCCCTGTACCCTGATGTGCCATGTGCCCTGTACTGATGTGCTGTGCCTGATGTGCTCTCATGTGCCCTGATATGCCCCATGTGCCCTGATGTGTGCCATGTACACTGATTTGCTGGGCTTTGTACCCCAATGTGCTGTTTCATGTGCCCTGTACCCTGATGTGCCATGTCCTGTACCCTGATGTGCCATGTGCCTTGTCCTGATATGTCCTGTCCTGATGTGCCGTGCTCTGTACCCTGATGTGGCCTGTTGTGCTGTGCTCTGATGTGATGTGCCCTGTACCCTGTTGTGCTCTGATGTGCTGTGCCCTGTACCCTGATGTGCTGTGCCCTGTACCCTGATGTGCTGTGCCCTGTACCCTGATGTGCTGTGCCCTGTACCCTGATGTGTGCTGTGCCCTGATGTGCACTGTCCCCTCATGTGCTCTGTGCCCTCATGTGCGCTGTACCCTGATGTGCGCTGTGCCCTGTACCCTGATGTGCTGTGCCCTGTGCCCTGATGTGCTGTGCCATGTGCCCTTATTTGCTGGGCTCTGTGCCTTGATGTGCTGTACCCTGATGTGTTGTGCCCTGTACCCTGATGTGCCGTGCCCTGATGTGCTGTGCCCTAATTTGCTGGGCTCTGAGCCTTGATGTGCTGTGCCATGATGGTGAGTGGTCAGTGTGTAGTGTAGTGGTCTGTCGGCAGTGTAGTGGTCTGTCGGCAGTGTGCAGTGTAGTTGTCAGTGTGCAGTGCAGTGGTCCGTGTGCTGTGGTCCGTGTACAGTGGTCCGTGTGCACTGGTCCGTGTGCAGTGGTCCGTGTGCAGTGCAGTGGTCAGGGTTAATAATGCATTTGCTGACACCAATACTAGGGGTTAATAATGTGTCCGCTGACACCAGTGCTTGGGGTTAATAATGTGTCCGCTGACACCAGTGGTGGGGGTTAATAATGTGTCCGCTAACACCAGTGCTGGGGGTTAATAATGTGTCCGCTGACACCAGTGCTGGGGGTTAATAATGCGTCCGCTGACACAGAGCTGGAGGTTAATAATATGTTCGCTGACACCAGTACTGTTTTTGAAGTTTGAAAGTTTGCATGCGGCCCCCCATGGGATATGAAAACTTGTCTTGCGGCCCTCAGGTAATTTGAGTTTGAGACCCCTGACATAAGGGGCTTGTCAGTACATACATATATACATGGTTAGGACACATGTTATTACATAAACACCTATTATACATCCCTACATACACCAGAAGTGGAAGAAGTAGCCATAGAGCCCCTTCCAGCCTTGCAAATGTGGCCAGTGCATCCAAGTGGTAATGAGCCCCGGTCATGAAAGGATTAAATAAAAGAAGAAGCAATTCAAATGTAAATATACCAAATTTTTATTGTTTGTTTTATGAAAGTATAATTATGGATCTATACACATTTTTCCTTTTCCAACTATAAATACTCTGAATAAACCAAGAGTCCTTTGGTAAAATCAATTGGCCAGAAGTAAAGATCTAATGATCCTCTCGCCCAATCACTGACACACTTTTGACCAAGAGATTCTAAGCCTGCCCACCACGGCAAGGTAGACTCTTCTAGGGCAGGAACTACACTGACTACACTAAGCTACCCTACTGGATGCTTGTCATCCTTCTTCCAATGTTGGGTATATGTTTGTAGTATGGCCTCATCCTATAATCTGTGTGTGCGATCTACTCTCTCCTAATTTGGTTGTGTGTGTGTGTGTACATCTCTCTAAGGCCGCGTACACACAATCAAATCTGTCTGCTGGAAACGGTCTGCCAGACCGTTTCAGCAGACAGATTAGATCGTGTGTACGGGCAAACAGACGGATTTGGCCAGCCGACAGATTTCAAAGCATGCTTTGAAATCTGAAGGCTGGCAACCTGTCCGCCCGACATGTCTGCTGGTTAGTACGCTAACCAGCAGACATATCTTCTCGCACATGTGTCAAATGGATTCGACGCATGCGCGGAAGTGTTTTACTCCCGGGTGCAGTGACGTGGCGGCGTCAACGTCGCCGCTACGTCACCGCCACCTCAGCGCGCTGTCTGCCGGCGGGGATTTCGGGTTTGATGGTGTGTACACGCCATCGGACCAAAATCAGATGAGACATGTCCGCTCTAAACTGTCCGTCCGACAAGTTTGAGTGGACATATCTCATCGTGTGTACGCGGCCTAAAGCATGACAGAAGGAGGCAGAAACATACAGAGAAAATGCCATGAAAAATACTTTTCAAGGACATTAACTAGAATGTTTATATTACCTATAAAATCTATTTACCGTATTTATCGGCATATAACGCACACTTTTTCACCCTGAAAACAGAGTGAAAATAGCATGTTCGCGTTATACGCCGATATAGTTTAAAAACCGCATATAGTGCGATTTTTGTACATACCGCATATAGTGCCTTGGGAGGAGCAGACACCAGAGACAGGGGGGTCCCGGTACAATCAGATCCAGTAGACACTCGGATACGCGGATACGGCGGCAGACATTCTCCTGCTGCTCTCTGCACACAGTAGCCAGTCTAAGTCTCGCAGCCCTCATAGCGTAGCCGTGGTAATGCTCTGCACGCCTCACGAGAGTTAAACTAGCTTCTGTGTACAGAGAGCAGCAGGAGAAGGTCTGCCGCCGTATCCGCGTATATGAGTGTCTGCTGGATCTGACAGGTACAAATCATTTACACGAAAAGCTGACTAGAAAAAAAAGGCTGTGGCTGTTGGTCGTAGGAGAACAATAAATGACAATGCCAGCGAAGACACCCGAAGCAGCAGACGCACGCCGGACCCGACGAAGGGGACACCCGAAGCCGCAGACACACGCCGGACCCGACGAAGAGGACACCCGAAGCCGCAAACGCACGCCGGACCCGTCAAAGAGGACACCCGAAGCAGCAGACGTACGCCGGACCCGACGAAGAGGACACCCGAAGCCGCAGCCGGACCCGACGAGGCCGCCGATGGACGCTGCGCAAGACACCAAAACTGTAAGTACAAAAAACTTTTTTTCCACAGGAATGGGGGCCACTTTAGGGGTGCGCGCTATACGCGGGAGCACGCTATACCCCAATTAATACGGTATATATCTTTATAAACAAGACCAAAAAACATGCATACTATCTTATCTTATCACTATCTTATCTATGTTTTTTTGTATTTTTTTTTTTTCAAACAGAAGTGAGGGGAAGGGGAGAGGTTCGGGAGGTAACAGAGGATGTGACAAGGAATCAGAGACACACGGTAAGAAACAATTTCATGACAAATAATTTACAAGTACATTGACTATAATATCTATAAAATCTATAGAAGAACATAAAACATGCATACTATCATATCACTATCTTATCTATGTATTTTTTTTTTTTGTAGTTTGTTACGTTTTTTTATCATACAGAAGTGAGGGGAAAGGGAGAGGTTCGGGAGTTAATAGAGGATGTGTCAGGGAATTAGAGACACACAGGTAAGATATTATTTCATTAAAAATAAATTACAGGGACATTGTGGATATGTATGAATTATTTAAAAAATGATATATTATTTAGTGTCACAGAAAAAAAAGGCCCCCTCCTCCCCTAATAGCCGGCCAATCAGGCTTCTTTGTTAGATGGTAAAGAATTAATGCTAAACTCTGGTATTATGCAGGATGTTATAGTACAAGGAAGCAGAAAAACAAAGTAAGAAATGAATTAATGAAAAATAGATAGCAGGGCCATTTCCTAGCGGATGTGTATCGATTTTTACTGGAAAATAAGGATATTGTTTAGCGTTGCAAAAAAATGAAAATCCGACCTCCTCCTCCCTTTATAGTTGGCCAATCACCCTCCTTCTTTGGAAGATGTTAATGAAGTGACACTAAACTGGTTTTAAAAATAAAAAAATAAAAAAAATTGTGCTTTGCTGTTTATATGTTGTGTTTGTAGCTACATTTTGTAGTCAGGTCTGGAGTCACCTGAGAGGTTGTGGTCCAATCAGGATTTAGAGACTCCTTTCAGTGGTAATAGCCTGGAGTGCTCGCCTGAAAGGTGGTGGTCCAATCAGGATGAACAGACTCCTTTCCATTGGTAATGGTCTGGAGTCACCTGAGAGGTTGTGGTCCAATCAGGATGCAGAGCCTCCTTTCAGTGGTAATAGCCTGGAGTGCTCATCTGATAGGTTGTGGTCCAATCAGGATGCAGAGCCTCCTTTCAGTGGTAATAGCCTGGAGTGCTCATCTGAGAGGTTGTGGTCCAATCAGGATTTAGAGACTCCTTTCAGTGGTAATAGCCTGGAGTGCTCGCCTGAAAGGTGGTGGTCCAATCAGGATGAACAGACTCCTTTCCATTGGTAATGGTCTGGAGTCACCTGAGAGGTTGTGGTCCAATCAGGATGCAGAGCCTCCTTTCAGTGGTAATAGCCTGGAGTGCTCATCTGATAGGTTGTGGTCCAATCAGGATGCAGAGCCTCCTTTCAGTGGTAATAGCCTGGAGTGCTCATCTGAGAGGTTGTGGTCCAATCAGGATGCAGAGCCTCCTTTCAGTGGTAATAGCCTGGAGTGCTCACCTGAGAGGTTGTGGTCCAATCAGGATGCAGAGCCTCCTTTCAGTGGTAATAGCCTGGAGTGCTCATCTGAGAGTTGTGTGGTCCAATCAGGATGCAGAGCCTCCTTTCAGTGGTAATAGCCTGGAGTGCTCACCTGAGAGGTGGTGGTTTAAATCAGGATGCAGAGCCTCCTTTCAGTGGTAATAGTCTGGAGTCACCTGAGAGGTGGTGGTCCAATCAGGATGAACACACTCCTTTCCATTGGTAATGGTCTGGAGTGCTCACCTGAGAGGTGGTGGTCCAATCAGGATTTAGAGACTCCTTTCAGTGGTAATAGCCTGGAGTGCACACCTAAGAGGTGGTGGTTCAATCAGGGTGCGACTCCTGGAAATGGTCTAGAGCACAGGTGTCAAACTGGCGGCCCTTCAGCTGTTGCAAAACGACAAGTCCCATGAGGCATTGCAAGACTGACAGTAAGAGCCGGTTCAAAATGGGGCAGCACGACTTGCTGAGCGACTCCGCGACGCGAGCTGCCCACGACTTCAGATGCGACTTGCAAAATTACTTCTGTATTGGAGTCAATGCAAGTCACCCTGAAGTCGCCCCAAAGTTGTACAGGAACCTTGAGTCGGTTCTATTAGAACGGTTCCATAGTACAGAGCAGAGCTCGACTTGTCAGTGTGAACCGGCTCTTACAAACATCACTCCCACAGGCATGAAGGGACTTGTAGTTTTGCAACAGCTGGAAGGCTGCCAGTTTGACACCCCTGGTCTAAAGTATAGATTTGTTTCTAAACATTATCTACTATCAGCAGACAATAGTAATGGAAATATACATTACCCCATGATGTTATCGAGGTATCGGAAAGAGTATGGTGTTATTCTACATGTACAAGAACATTGCGTAGGGTTCTCCATTCTCATTGAGACCGAGGACAACGTCAACTAACTGAATGTCTTCTTGTGGTTCAGCAAGAGATGACCGGCACAGAGGGCAAGAAGGATTTAGCTGGACCCATCTGGAAATACAGTCATAATGAAAAGCATGAGAACAATGCAGTGCTATGAAGTCCTCTGCATACTCACCGAGGCAGATGGAACAGTTAGGCTGTTCGCTGCCGGTGTGGTGGTGGTGGTGTGGTTGGGCGGTGGCGGTGGCGGTGGCGGTGGCGGTGGGGGAGTGGAGCAGGGGGGGCGTTGGTCTGCATTTCTGTTTGCTGGCCTCCTCCCTTCTCCTCCGCAGTTGCCCCGCGTCTGTGGGCAAACTGGATCCTCTCCTCCCTCCCGGCGTGTCCGATGTCGTGAAGCTCGGGGTCATGGTGGTGGAGTTGTATATGAAAGACACAAAGAAAAACTACAAAAATAAATAAAAATGTTTTATTTTTAATAATAATAATAATAGTAATATGTACAATAATAAAACGCTAATAATCGCAGGATTGACAAAGTGACTCGGTCAGCTCACGGTGCAGGAATGTTTTAAAATAACTGCAGTCCGGTTTGAGCCGATTTGCGGTCACTGTGACATCACACACCTCATACCAGCTGCTACTTTTCAGGCCTGGAATCTGTGACTGGGAATTCCCTCGGTCATGTAACACGGTATCCAAATACATTTTATAGATCTGACATATCATTAACCACTTACAGACCAGAAGGATTAGCCCACTTAACGACCAGGTCATTTTTTTCGATACGGCACTGCATCGCTTTACCTGACAATCATGCAGTCGTGCGACGCCACACCCAAACAAAACGTATGCCCTTTTTCCCCACACATAGTTTTCTCCTTTTTTTCCCACACAGAGTTTTCTTTTGGTGGAATTTGATCACCTCTGCGCTTTAAAATATTTTTTACTTTTTGCAAGAACAAATATCCCAATATAATAATAAACAAAAAAACATTTCTTCCTCAGTTTAGGCCGATGTGTATTCTTCTGCGTATTTTTGGTGTAAAAAAAAAAATCGCAATAAGCGTATATTGATTGTTTTGCGCAAAAGTTATAGCGTCTGCAAAATAGGGGATAGATTGATTCCATTTTTATTATTATAATTTTTTTTTACTAGTATACTAGTAATGGCGGTGATCTGCGATTTTTTAGCGGGACTGCGACATTGCGACAGACAGATCGGACACCTTTTTGGGACCATTGATATTTATACAGCGATGAGACCTAAAATAAAATAGCCACTGATTACTGTATAAATGTCATTGGCAGGGAAGGGTTTAACACTAGGGAGCGATTAAGGGGTTGAAAGTGTGTCCTAGGAGTGTTTCTTTCTAACTGTGGGGGGGGTGGGACCGCCTGGAGGAGAGGAGACTGATCGCTGTTCATAATCAGTATGAACAGCAGATCTGTCTTCTCTCTCCTGACAGAATTGAGATCTGTCTGTTTACATTGACAGATGTGTCTCTCTCAGGAGCGATCGCAGGTGCCCGGCTGACATCTGCACAGTACTACTTCTCTTGTCCTGTATGCCGGGTGTTATTCTCAGTATCATACTTACCTAGGTGGATGCTGTATCTACCCCCCTGGCACTTCTACACTGAGAACAGAACGATTGAACAGCGTTGATCGCTCAGTTCTCACAGCTCTGTGAGCAGAGATCTGCAGACTGTCAGTCACCGCTCTCTGTTCTGCCCCCTTCTCGCTCATTGGAGTGCTGGGCTGTGGAGGGGGCGGAGCACCCAGCTCAGGCTCTCAGCGACTCGGAGCCAGATGTCGGTCTAGGGACCTGGCGGATCCCGACTTCCATTGCCATGTTGATGCAGACCCTGGACTGACTTCTGTGACATCAGCAGAGAGCGGATTCAGCCAATTCTCTGCCAACAACGGGTCATAGGAGTGCAAAACAGGCTTTGCCTGTACTTCTCCTTTAAAGCGCGGTTTCTCCACTGACCTTCCCACTGGATTTTCAGCTGCTGGAGGGAGAGACACAGACATGACCTGATGCAGGGGGTGCCCTTATATTTTGTATATAGCCTTTGATGTGATGGGGGGGGGGGGGTATTTGCTAGAAGGAGGAATGGGGAAGGTATGAGCTAGGAGGGGTGTGAGGAGGTTGAGAGGAGGGATTGGGTGGATTTGTGCTGGAAGGAGGGATTGCGTAGGATTTGTTGATCGGAGGTATTTGTGCAGAAGAAGTAATTGGGGGGTTTGTGCTGGGATGAGGGATGTGGGGGGAGATTTGTACCATGTCCCCCACTCTTAGGTACACAATTTAACCAATTGAGGTGACCCCTCTACCCCAAAATGTTGTGTGTCCGCAATGTCCTACTCGTAGATAACAACAGAACCATCAAATTAGTAAGATGAGTTGTAATGAAATGCATTTTGCTACCATAATAAATAAAAATCAGGTGGGTAACAAACATGAACCCCCCCCCCCATACAGGTACCCCCCACTGCGTCATTGGAGAAAACGCCACCAGTTCAACCACGGATAAATCGCCTCTTAAGCTCGTGACAAGACATTCCCTCATCCATTGTGCACACACACACACACACACACAGAGTATGAAGGATGTGCGACAGAGTGGGAGGCGGTGAGACAATACTACCATGGCGCTCTGACGCAATGGCAATCCCGCATCTGCATGATGCAGGTGCCCCTGTGCGAGGGAGGGACACTCTCTCCTGTGTGTCATTGCCCCACTGAGTTGGTAGCGTGCTGGTGTTCCCTCCTACCCATTAGGCCTTCCTTTTGTCGACCAAAAGGGATCGGGGAATGGGTGCCCCCACTTGGTAGTCGGACCTTGGATGCGTCCCCTCCCTGGTGGGGATCAGTGATATTTATAGCTGTAAATGCTTCCCATTTGATATTGTGTACAACCCCTGGTGGAGGATCTCTGTGCCCACTGGGTAGTATGTGTCCCCTGGTGGAGATCTCTGTGCCCCCACTAGGTAGTGTATGCCCCCTGGTGAGGATCCCTATGCCCCCACTGGGGTTAGTGTGCCCCTGGTGAGGATCTCTGTGCCCCCAATGGGTAGTGTGCCCCCTGGCCCGGATCTCTGTGCCCCCATTGGGTAGTGTGTGCCCCCTGGTGGGGATCTCTGTGCCCCCACTGGGGTAGTGTGCTACTGGTGGGGATTTTCTGTGCCCCCATTGAAGAGTTGTGTGCCCCCTGGCAGGGATCTCTGTGCCCACATTGGGTTAGTATGTGCGCCCCCATGGCAGGGATCTCTATGCCCCCACTGGGTAATGTGTGCCACCCTGGCCCGGGATCTCTGTACCCCCACTGGGTAGTGTGTGCCCCCTGGTGGGGATCTCTGAGCCCCATTGGGTAGTGTGTGTGATCACTGTGGGGGGTGTAAACACATACATATGCTGATTGGCATCCTCTGTGTCCAATCAGCGCCGGCGATCGTCTATATGGTATTGCGCTCCATTCAATGGTCTAACAGCTTTACTTAAGTGATACTAAAGCTTTGAATATTTAAAAAGAAATATCGGGGCCACCTCTGTGCAAAATGAGCTGCACAGCGGAGGTAAGTATAACATGTTTGTTATTTTTTTATTTATTTTTTATATTCAAAGCTTTAGTATCACTTTAACCACTTAATCCCGGACCATATTGCTGGTCAAAGACCCGGCACTGCGTCGCTTTAACTGACAAACACGCGGTTGTTGCGACGTGGCTGCCAAACAAAATTGGCGTCCTTTTTCCCCACAAATAGCGCTTTCTTTTGGTGGTATTTGATCACCTCTGCGTTTTTTATTTACTTTTTGCTAATAAAATATCCCCCAAAAAAGATATAAAAAAATATATTTTTCCTCAGTTTAGGCCGATACGAATTCTTCAACATATTTTTGGTAAAAAAATCGCAATAAGCGTTTATCGATTGGTTTGCACAAAAGTTAGAGCATTTACAAAATAGGGGATAGTTTTATGGCATTTTTATTAATATTTTTTTTTTTTACTACTAATGGCGGCGATCCGCGAGTTTTTTGTGACTGCGACATTATGGCGGACACTTCGGACAATTTTGACACATTTTTGGGACCATTGTCATTTTCAGAGCAAAAAGTGCTATAAAAATCCACTGATTACTGTGAAAATGACAATTGCAGTTTAGGAGTTAACCACTAGGGGGCACTGAAGGGGTTAAGTGTGACCTCAAATGTGTTTCTAACTGTAGGGGGGCGGGGCTGGACGTGTGACGTCATTGATCGTTTTTCCTATATCAGGGAACAGACGATCACTGACACTGCCACAGTGAAGAACAGGGAAGCTGTGTTTACACTCACCTCTCCCCGTTCTTCAGCTCCTGTGACGATCGCGGCACCCCTGCGGCGATCGGCCGCGGAGCTTCGGACTGGGTCGCGTGCGCGCGCCCCACGGCTCTGCTCTTAAAGGCGTCGTACATGTACGTGCCTGTGCCCAGCCGTGCCATCATTCTGCCGATGTATATTGTGCAGGAGGCGGTCCTTAAGTGGTTAGTGACACCTGAGATTGGTTGACAGATCACAGTGTGACATGGTACACCATGCAATCCCATTCCAGTGCAGACCAAAAAAAAAAGGGTCCCGTACCATTTTGGTGTGAATGCGATGCAAATTCGGCCACACAAACTAAGGCCCCTTTCACAAGGGGGGGGATGTGCGGGTGGCGGTATAGCGCTCTATTTTTAGTCTGAATTGCGGCGGTATTCGGCTGCTAGCGGTGCGGTATTAATCCCCGCTAACGGCCGAAAAAAGGGTTAATACCGCCGGCAGTGCGCCTCTGGGGCGGTATCACCGCGGTGCCCATTGCTTTCCACGGGAAGAAGCGTAAACACACCTCTCCAAAGATGCTGCGGCAGGACTTTTGGAGAGCGGTCCCGCCAGCGCATCGCCTCAGTGTGAAAGCACTCGGGCTTTCACACTGAGACTGCAGGGAAGGAGTTTTTCAGGCGGTATTTAGGAGCTTTTTTTTGCACTAAACCGCCTGAGTGTGAAAGGGGCTTTAATCACGTCACATTCCCACCAAAATAGTGCAGGACCCTTTTTCAGTCCGCCCTGGAATCGGATGGCATGAATGTTCACACCCAATGCGATCCGATTCCTGTCCAGTTTCACACTTTGCGCTGCGATCTGCAAACTGGTTGTGGGGGGGGGGGGGAGGGGGGGTCACTAACTTTACATTGACACCTGCAGTGGTTGTCAGAGAGCCGTGTGAAGTGCTTGTGAGTCGGAGGCGATGCAGGGACCGGCACTGGAATCGCATGGGATGGCACATCGGTGTGAAGCACGACTCATAGATGGAAGAGGACAGATAAGATTTCCTTTAGGATAAAATGGATTTACAGCGACCACATGAATAAAAGTCACTGTGAGGAGGAGGGAAATAAAGGCCATTTATTTATTATTTTCCATTAACCGCTTCCATACCGGGGGGCACTTACCCCCCTTCCTGCCCAGGCCGATTTTCAGCTCTAATGGGCATTGATAAGGTGGCACTGATGAAGGTCACTGATAGGTGGTACTGATGGGCACTCATAGGCAGCACTGATGGGTACTTATGGGCTGCACTGATGGGTACTTATGGGTGGCACTGATAGGTGGCACAGATGGGCATGGATGGTCACTGAGGGGTGGCACTGATGGACACTGAGAGGTGGCACTGATGGTCACTGAGGGGTGGCACTGATGGTCACTGAGAGGTGGCACTGATGGACACTGAGAGGTGGCACTGATGGTCACTGAGGGGTGGCACTGATGGTCACTGAGAGGTGGCACCGATGGACACTGAGAGGTGGCACCGATGGACACTGAGGGGTGGCACTGATGGATACTGAGGGGTGGCACAGATGGGCATGGATAGTCACTGAGGGGTGGCACTGATGGACACTGAGGGGTGGCACTGATGGACACTGATAGGTGGCACTAATGGTCACTGAGGGGTGGCATTGATGGTCACAGAGGGGTGGCACCGATGGTCACTGAGGGGTGGCACCGATGGTCACTGAGGGGTGGCACTGATGGACACTGAGGGGTGGCACTGATAGTCACTGAGGGGTGGCACTGATGGATACTGAGGGGTGGCACAGATGAGCGCTGATGGACATGGATAGTCACTGAGGGGTGGCACTGATGGTCACTGAGGGGTGGCACTGATGGTCACTGATGGGTGGCACTGATGGTCACTGAGGGGTGGCACTGATGGACACTGAGAGGTGGCACTGATGGTCACTGAGGGGTGGCACTGATGGTCACTGAGAGGTGGCACTGATGGTCACTGAGGGGTGGCACTGATGGGTGGCACAGATGGGCACTGATGGACATGGATGGTCACTGAGAGGGGGCACTGATGGTCATTGAGGGGTGGCACTGATGGTCACTGAGGGGTGGCACTGATGGTCACTGAGAGGTGGCACTGATGGACACTGAGGGGTGGCACTGATGGGTGGCACAGATGGGCACTGATTGACATGGATGGTCACTGAGGGGTGGTACTGATGGACACTGAGAGGTGGCACTGATGGTGGCATTGCTGGGCATCACTTTTTTTTAATGTTTCCTATGCTGTGCCCATGTTGCCAGTCAGTGCCCATTTGTGGGCTATGAGATACTGGGGGTCAGACTGATATCCCGCACCGAGTGGGGGGGGGTGACTGCACTGAGAGGGGTGGTCTGTACTGAGGGGGGTCTGTATTGAGAAAGGGAGTCTGTACCGAGGGGGGGTCTGTACTGAGGGGGGGGGGGTGTACCAAGGGGGGTCTGTACTGAGGGGGGGGGCTGTACTGAGGGTGGGTCTGTACTGAGGGTACTTATGGGCGGCACTGATGGGTACTTATGGGCGGCACTGATAGGTGGCACAGATGGGCATGGATGGTCACTGAGAGGTGGCACTGATGGTCACTGAGAGGTACCGAGGGGGGGTGGCACTGATACTGAGGGGTGGGCACTGATGGGCACTGATAAGGTGGTACTGTATGGGTGGCACCAATAAGGTGGCACTGATGATGGTCACTGATAGGCGCCACTGATGGGCACTGATAGGCGGCGCTGGTATGTGGCACTGATGGGCACTCATAGGCGGCACTGATGGGTACTTATGGGCGGCACTGATGGGTACTTATGGGCGGCACTGATAGGTGGCACAGATGGGCATGGATGGTCACTGAGAGGTGGCACTGATGGTCACTGAGAGGTGGCACTGATGGACAATGAGGGGTGGCACTGATGGGCACTAATAAGGTGGTACTGATGGGCACCACTAAGGTGGCACCAATAAAGGTGGCACTGATGATGGTCACTGATAGGCGACACTGATGGGCACTGATAGGCGGCGGTGGTATGTGGCACTGATGGGCACTCATAGGCGGCACTGATGGGTACTTATGGGCGGCACTAATGGGTACTTATGGGCGGCACTGATAGGTGGCACAGATGGGCATGGATGGTCACTGAGAGGTGGCACTGATGGTCACTGAGAGGTGGCACTGATGGACAATGAGGGGTGGCACTGATGGGCACTGATAAGGTGGTACTGATGGGCACCAATAAGGTGGCACTGATGATGGTCACTGATAGGCGACACTGATGGGCACTGATAGGCGGCGCTGGTATGTGGCACTGATGGGCACTCATAGGCGGCACTGATGGGTACTTATGGGTGGCACTGATGGGGCACAGATGGGCATGGATGGTTACTGAGAGGTGGCACTGATGGTCACTGAAAGGTGGCACTGATGGACAATGAGGTCACTGATGGGGGGGGTCTGATAAGGTGGTACTGATGGGCACCAATAAGACTGATTGATGGTCACTGATAGGCGATGATGGGCACTGATAGGTGGAGCTGTACACTGATGGGGGGGCGGCACTGATCTACTTATGGCGGCACTGATAGTTGGGCTGTATGATGTTGGGGGGGGTCACTGAGAGGGACACTGATGGTCACTGAGGGGTGGCACAGATGGGCATGGTGGTCACTGAGTCACTGCTGGGGGTGTTGTGCCCAAGTCAGTGCCCATTTGTGGGCACTGATTGGCATCTATTGCAAATACCTTTTTAACATGTGGCTGGCCATGTGGTACATACCTGGCCATCCACATGTTGCCCCCTTCCCTGGTGGCTTCCCCGGTGGTCCAGTGTGGGCATCCGCGGGGGGGGGGGGGGGCTACACTGATAAACAATCAGCGTATACCCCCGTCAGACACAAGTGAGGAAGAGCCGATCAACGGCTCTTCCTGTTTACATAGTGATCAGCCGTGATTGGACGCGGCTGATCACGTGGTAAAGAGCCTCCGCCGGAGACTCTTTACTGAGATCGGAGATGCCGGGGGTCAGACTGATACCCCGCACCGAGGAGGGGGGGGAGGGGGGGTGACTGCACTGAACTAAATACAAATAAACGTCCCCAGGACCTGCCAGCCTTCTGTGAAGAATCGTTCTCCTGCTTCCAATCATATAAGATGGCTGAGTGAGAGCTTTGGTTGGTTCCCTTGCTTGTCAGGAGACTCAGCGACTCAGAGAATCCATTCATTGAATCGGTTCATTTCAGTGAGTGATTCGAAATGAACCGATTCGGTCAAAATAGCCGAATTTCCCATGACTATTGTCCCCTCCTCCTCTCCCTCACATGTCACATGATCCCAGCCGACACTTACTTTCTATACGATGAGAAATCTGTGGCTGTAGTCTACGAAGAAACCACTGGAGGGCACTGTGACAACAGCTGCTTCTTCCGAGTAGACTCACAAAATGGCGCCGATCACCGAACCCGGAAGTACGTATCCCCCGCAGCCCCCCCCACCGGGCGCACGCCCCCGCGTGCCGCACAGCTCTATTCACAAGGACAGGGATGACAGAGAGATGGAGGGAGGATTCGGATTTCTTCTCCCTCCAGCCTGCAGGTGGCAATAGAGAACGCCTCTGCCCGTTCTCTCTCCTCTCTTGTCACATGTCACTGGAGGAAGGAAGAAGACGCATCTAAGTCTGTCTGTGAGTACAAGAGGGGGAGGGGAAACAACTTACCACAGACCTTTCCTCAGACCTACTCCTCACACAGACCCCATTTTCCCCTCCCCTCCCCCTTCCTTCCTCCCTTCCTCCCTCCCCACCCCCCCCCCTTTATTCCTCACCCCCCTCCATTTCCTACCCCCCCCTTCTTCCTCACCTTGTTGGGAAAAAAAATACAATATTTTATCTTCTCACAATGACTTTTATTCATTTGGTTGATGTATATACATTTTATCCTAAAGGAAAGCTTATATGTCCTCTTATATCTATGAATCCTGCTTCACACTTGTGCCATCCCATGCCATTCCAGTGCAGGTCCCTGCATCGCCTCCGACTCGCAAGCATTCACACGGCTCTCTGCCAACCACTGCAGGTGTCAATGTAAAGTTAGTGACGCCCCCAAACCAGTTTGCAGATCGCAGCGCAAAATTTGAAATTGGACAGCAATCGGATCACATTGGGTGTGAACATCCATGCGATCCGATTCCAGGGCGGACGGAAAAAGGGTGGGAATGTGACGTGATTAAAGCCCCTTTCACACTGAGTAGTTTTTCAGGCGGTTTAGCGCTAAAAAAAGCGCCTAAATACCGCCTGAAATACTCCTTCCCTGCAGTCTCAGTGTGAAAGCCCGAGTGCTTTCACACTGAGGCGATGCGCTGGCGGGACCGCTCCAAAAGTCCTGCCGGCAGCATCTTTGGAGAGGTGTGTTTACCGCTTCTTCCCGTTGAAAGTAATGGGCACCGCGGTAATACCGCCGCAGAGTCGCATTGCCAGCGGTATTAACCCCTTTTCGGTCATCATTAATCAGAACCCCCGAACATTATATATATATATTTTAGCAGACACCCTAGGGAATAAAATGGCGGTCATTGCAACTTTTTTTCTTGCACGGTATTTGCGCAATAATTTTTCAAACGCCGATGGCACAGGAGAGCCCGGAGAAGCACCAGATGGCGGGCGGAAGGGGGGCGTCCCCTCCCTTGCCTATAAGAACGATCAAGCGGCGGAATTGGCGCTTTGATAATTCCTATTGTGCAGAGAATCGGCCGCTGAAGACGGTGATATCTGAATGATGCCTGTAGCTGCACCCATCATTCAGATATCACCGCACAAACCGAGGACGTCATTTGACGTTCAGCAGGTAAATGAAAAAAATATATATATTTTATCTTCTCACAATGACTTTTATTCATTTGGTTGATGCACCGTATTTATCGGCGTATAACGCACACCTAATTTTAAGAGGGAAGTTTCAGGAAAAAAAAAAAAATGTAAATAAAGAACTTAGACGCAAAAAGAATAAAGAACTTTTTTTTAAAATGATACAACCTGTCTGACATTCATTATCCAAGCACTGAATAAATCCCCAAAATAATTCCAATAAAAAAAAAACTGAATTTTTTTTTTTTTAAACATTTCAGTTCGTTTTTTATTTATTGGAATTATTTTGGGGATTTATTAAGTGCTTGCAGGTTGTATTTTTATTTTTATTTTTTTTACATTTCAGTTCGTTTTTTTTTATTGGAATTAATTAATTCTGGGCTTGGACAATGCTCAAACACCCCCCCCCCCCCATTAACCCTGTCATTTTAAGGGATTTGTACCTCACTGCAGATTCCAGTGGCTCTGAGTCTCGCGGTAGTCAGCGTAACCATGGTAACCCTTTGCACAGCAGGAAAGTTACGCTGACTACCGCGAGACTTAAAGGGGTTGTAAAGGTAAATGTTTTTTTACCTTAATGCATCAATCACAGCGGATGACGCGGCGCGTCGGGGCCAAGTGATACAGTCGGCGGCTATGGCCACCGCTGTATCATGGGAGCGCGCTCACAAAAGTTTTTTTACCGTGCAAGCTCCCTCGCATTAAGTTGGAATGCTTTTGTGAGCAGGACCTGAGACAGCCGCCGAGGGACCCCAGAAGACAGCTTTCCGGGACACTCTGTGCAAAATGAGCTGCACAGTGGAGGTAAGTATAACATGTTTGTTATTTTAAGAAAAAAAATATTCTGACTTTAGTGTTGTTTTAAAGCAGGAAGCGAAGCTCTGTGCACTGCAGCCCGAGACCCGCACATCACCCAGGCCATCTCCGACGCTGATTACAGCACTGCAGTGGGGGATGGCTGCAGGAGATCGAGTGCCCGAGACCCGCACATCACACAGGCTGACCCTCACATGGCCCCGACGGTGTCTCCGAACCCGATTACAGTATGTACCATGTAGAATATGTACAATGTTTTTTTTTAAATGCATATCGGTGTATAACGCGCACATTCGGCGTATAACGCGCACAGGCTTTTTCCACATTATTTTGAAGATGAAAAAGTGCGCGTATACGCCGATAAATACGGTATATACATTTTATCCTAAAGGAAAGCTTATCTGTCCTCTTACATCTATGAGTCCTGCTTCACACCGATGTGCCATCCGATGCGATTCCAGTGCAGGTCCCTGCATCGCCCCTGACTCGCAAGCACTTCACATGGCTCTCCGCGAACCACTGCAGGTGTCAATGTAAAGTTAGTGACGCCCCCAAACCAGTTTGCAGATCACAGCGCAAAATGTGAAATTGGACAGGAATCGGATCGCATTGGGTGTGAAGATCCATGCGATCCGATTCCAGGGCGGACGGAAAAAGGGTCCTGCACAATTTTGGTGGGAATGTGACATGATTAAAGCCCCTTTCACACTGAGGAGTTTTTCAGGCGGTTTAGCGCTAAAAAAGCGCCTAAAAACTCCTGCTCTGCAGTCTCAGTGTGATGGCCCGAGTGCTTTCACACTGAGGTGATGCGCTGGCGGGACCACTCCAAAAGTCCTGCCGGCAGCATCTTTGGAGAGGTGTGTTTACCGCTCCTTCCTGTTGAAAGCAATGGGCACCGCGGTAATACCGCCGCAGAGGCACATTGCCAGCGGTATTAACCCCTTTTTGGTCATTAGTGGGGGTTAATAGCGCACCGCTAGCGGCCGAATACCGCCGCAATTCAGGCGGTACTAAAAATAGTGGCGCTATATCGTCACTGCACATCCCGCCCCAGTGTGAAAGGGGCCTTAGTTTGTATGGCTGAATTCGCATCACACAGACATGATATTTACACCACGTTGCTGTGCAGATCACATGCGATGTCCGATGCGATGCAAATTTAGCCATACAGATGGTGTGGCCGAATTTGCACCGCATTCAGACCAAAATAGTATGGGACCTTTTTTTTTTGGTCTGCACTGGAATCGGATTGCATGGTGTACCATGTCACACTTCACACTGATCAGTGAATCGATCTGAGGGTGTCATAAACTTTATATTGACACCCGCAGCACTTCACAGATGTCAGTGTGAACCGTCTGCGATTCAAGTGCGATGCGGGAACCCACACAGGATTCGCAGGGTTTCCTTTTATCACACCAGTTTGAACCCAGATCATAGAAATTATTATCCAAAGACAGATAAATATAATTTTCTGTAACATTTTAACCACTTGCTTACTGGGCACATACACCCCTTTCCTGCCCAGGCGAAATTTCAGCTTACGGCACTGTGTCGCTTTAACTGACAATTGCGCGCTCGTGCGACGTGGCTCCCAAACAAAATTCACGTAAGCGTATAGTGACTGGTTTGCGCCTACAGAATAGGGGACATTATTATGATTTTTTTATTTGATTTTTTTTACTAGTAATAGTGGCGATCTGCGATTTTTCTTTTTATTGGGACTGCGACATTATGGCAGACACTTTTGACACTTGGGACCATTCACATTTATACAGTGAACAGTGCTATAAATATGCACTGATAACTGTATAAATGTGACTGGAAGAGAAGGGGTTAACACTAGGTTGTGAGGAAGGGGTTAAATGTGTTCCCTGGGGGTGATTCTTACTGTGGGGGAGGGGACTGACTGTGGGAGGTGACCTATCCGTGTCCCTATGTACAAGGGACACAGCATCGGTCTCCTCTGTCCCTGACAGAACGTGGACACACACACAGATCCACGTCCCTGCTCAGTTACTGGGCAATCAACCACTCAATACCCGCACGCTGTCATATGACGTCCAAAACAGGGACCTGTTATTCCGGGTGGACATCATATGACGTCCTGCACTTTGTGGGGGGACATCTGAATGATGCCTGCACCTTGAGGCATTATTCAGATATCATTCTCTTGCGGCGGCGATCCTGCGCACCGTATGAACGATCATAGCGGCGGTTCCACCGCTTGATCATTTTTACAGGTTGCAGGAGGGGACACCCCCCCCTCCCGCCGCCATCCGGTGCTTCTCCGGGCTCTCTTGTCCCATCGGGGGCCCGGAGAGATGATCGCCGTGTGCCGGATGTGCAGCATAGAGATGACTGGTCACCAGTCATCTCTATGACCGTCAGAGGCCCGGGTGCGACGTGATGATGTCACGCCCGGGTACCTGTAAGTAAACAAACCGCAATTGCGGCTAGTTTGAATGAGATCTGGGATTTTTTTTTCACAATCTCATTCTTCCCAGCCTGGAGGAGAGATGTGGGGTACGCACACGTAAGTCCCGCCCACGTATGTAAACGTCGTTCAAACCACACATGTGAGGTGTCGCGGTGTGCGTTAGAGCGTGTGCACCAATTCTAGCACTAGGCCTCCTCTGTAACTCTAAACTGGAGATTTTCAAGTAATGAAGTTTGGCGCCATTCCATGAGTGTGCGCAATTTTAAAGCGTGACATGTTAGGTGTCTATTTACTCGGCGTAATATCATCTTTCACATTATACAAAAAATTGGGCTAACTTTACTGTTTTGTTATTTTTTAATTCATGAAACCAGTTTTTTTACAAAAAAGGCATTTGAAAAATGATTGCGCAAATACGGTGCAAGATAAAAAGTTGCAATGACCGCCATTTTATTCCCTAGGGTGTCTGCTAAAAAAAAATATATAATGTTTGGGGGTTCTGATTAATTTTCTAGCAAAAGGACGATGATTTGTACATGTCGGAGAGAAGTGCCAGAATAGGCCCAGTATTGAGGTGGGTTTTAAAGCCCGGTATTGAAGTGGTTAAAAGACGAGGACGTCATATGACGTCCTGTCAGAACAACTGAGCTACTATGCCGCCGTCCATTGACGGCAGCTGGTAGATAAGTGATTATTAAAGGGGTGTTCCACCCAAAAATATGACCCCTTCTTAACCCACTCCTCACCCCCATACATGCCACATTTGGCATGTAATTTTTTTGGGGGGGGAGTGGGGGCTTCAGTAGGAGTGGGACTTCCTGTCCCACTTCCTGCTTCCGCCGAGGGGCTGGTTAGGCGATTAAGCTTAATCGCCTACACCAGCCCCCTCCCTGTAGGCGATCACATGGGACACTGACAGGTCCCATGCGATCGCCTCTCCAATCAGCGGCGAGCCGCGCCGCGCACGCATGCGCAGTACGGCTCGCGCATGCGCAGTGGGTGCCCGGCCGTGAAGCCGAAGGCTGTCACGGCTGGGTGCCCACAGACAGGATGGAGACGCCGGCCGGGGAGGGGGGCAGAGGAGCGGAGCCCCGGTCGGCGCGTCGCTGGAACGCAGGAGCAGGTAAGTGAGTGTTTATTAAAAGCCAGCAGCTACACTTTTTGTAGCTGCTGACTTTTAATAAACACCATTTTTGGCTGGAACACCCCTTTAAGTACAGTTTTTTTTTGTTATTGTAATTATTCCAGTACTTTAAAATAGTTTGATATTGTGTTGTAGGAATTAAAAAATAAATAAAAACAAATCCAGGGATCCAGGGGGCATAGAAATCTCAGGAGCAGAACACAGAAAAATATTACTATAAAGCGGATAAAATGTATTTTTGTGTTATAAAAATGAGACAGCGCTCTAATTCAGTTATACATCTATTAATTACACACGTGTCCCAGAAGGGACGTTTGTCCATTTTAACCACTTAAGCCCCGGACCATTATGCAGGTAAAGGACCTTGCCCCTTTTTGGGATTCGGCACTACGTCGTTTTAACTGACAATTGCGTCGTCATGCGACGTGGCTCCCAAACAAAATTGACGGCCTTTTTTCCCCACAAATAGAGCTTTCTTTTGGTGGTTTTTGATCACCTCTGCGGTTTTTATTTTTTGCGCTATAAACAAAAATAGAGCGACAATTTGCAATATTTTTTACTTTTTGCTCTAATAAATATCCCCCAAAAATATATAAAAAAAACCCTTTTTTTCCTCAGTTTAGGCTGATACGTATTCTTCTACTTTTTTTTGGTAAAAAAATCATAATAAGTCTTTATTGATTGGTTTGCGCAAAAGTTATAGCGTTTAAAAAATAGGGGATAGTTTTATGGCATTTTTATTAATATACATTTTTTTACTAGTAATGGCGACGATCAGCGATTTTTTTTTTCTTTCATGACTGCGACATTATGGCAGACACATTTTTGTCAGCATTGTCATTTTCACAGCAAAAAGTGCTATAAAATGCACTGATTACTGTGAAAATAGAGGTGAAGGGTTTAAGCACTAGGTGGTGCTAAGGGAGTGATTCTTACTGTAGAGGGGTGTGGCTGTAGGCGTGACGTCACGCAGCTAGCTACCATAACCCTGATATCCTCTTTAGGAGCGGGTGGTCGCTTCAAGATAAAAGTGGTCTCTGCGTCGGATTCGCCATAAGATCACTTTTATCGGTGGCAGGAGAAGGAATCCGGGGGCCGTCACCACTTACCGGAGCTGTCGTAGCGGCGGAAGCAATCGGGTCCTCTTCCTGCTTGGTATGGAGACGAGTGAGGGAAAGATGGCCCCCCACCGTCTCCATATCATTGCAGGGCGGAAACGACGTCAAAACATCACTTCCGCCCGATGCTCTTAAAGGACATTTTTTTTATCCAAATGACATTAAAGGGATTGTAAACATTTGTGTTTTTTCACCTTAACGCATCCTATGCATTAAGGTAGAAAAAAAAAATGCATTTTTTCCAAAAAAAGTGCGCTTGTAAGACCGCTGCGCAAATACAGTGTGACAGAAAGTATTGCAACTGCCGCCATTTTATTCTCTAGGGTGTTAGAAAAAAAAATTACTTGTTCTAAGTAATTTTCTAACGAAAATCACGTTTTTAACCCCCCTGCCGGTATCCCCGAGCGCGACTCGGGTTGGATTTCTCATGTAAATATCGATATCCCCGAGTCGCACTCAGGGTCAATATGCAGAGCCTGCAGCGCGCGCTGGCTTACCTTGGATCCAGGCGGGGTACTGTACTTACCTTGTCCCTGGATCCAGCGATGCATCCACGCTGTGTGAGTGAGTGGCGTCCTCCATTCGACTCACACAGTGCCCGCACGCCGCCGATCTCCGTTCCCTGCGACGTAACGGCGCACGGGGGCGGAGACCGGCGGCAAATTCAAAAAAGTAAACAAACACATTACATACAGAATACTGTAATCTTATAGATTACAGTACTGTATGTAAAAAGTACACACCCCCCCTGTCCCTAGTGGTCTGACCTGTGTCCTGCATGTTCTTTTATATAATAAAAACATTTTTTTTGTGCCTGCAAACTGTAGATTGTCCATAGCAACTAAAAGTGTCCCTTTATGTCAAAAGTGATTTTAGAGCAGCTAGAAAACAGCGATAATAAATGATAATCACTTGCAGAATTGAGCGATAGTGATTTGTGGGGAAATTCGTCATAAAAAAATAAAAGTAATGACAGCGACAATTCTGCAACTGAGCAAATTTCAGTGATTTTGATTTGATTACATTAGTGAATAATTTTTATTATAATTACATTATTATTTGTTATAATTATTTATAGTTATTTATTATATTATAATTTTATGATTTTGTGTTTCAAACTTTACCATACCCGGGATGTCTACTAGACTCTGGTTTGGACAAATTTAAGTGAGTTATTCCTAAAAATTTCAGGCCTACAGTATAAAACGCAGAATTTCCATGCAAAATAATTGTACCGCTTTTGGTACGTAATTCCAGACAGAATCATACCGCCAGGGAGGTTAACTTGTAAACACCAAATCACTACTCACACTTTTTTTTTTTGGGGGGGGGGGTAGTTAACACCTTTTTAGTGGGACTTCCTGTCTCACTTCCTCCTTCCTATCTTCGGTCGCTTGGTTGTGACTCCTCCTCTCACCCTAGGCAGTCCCTCCCTGCCAGTGATCTTCAGGCCCCAGAAGATCAGCTGGCCAATAGGAGAGCGCAGAGTGACTCGCGCTCAAACGTGAAGCTGTAAGCTTTCATGGCCGGGTGTTCACAATTATGATGACGGCAGAGAGGAGAGAGCCTTAGGGCGGCCGCCTTTCAGGACCGTGGGGCAGGTAAGTGTCGGTTTATTAAAAGTCAGCAGCTTTTTGTAGCTGCCGACTTTTAACCACTTAAGCCCCGGACCATTATGCAGCTTAAAGACTAGGCCACTTTTTGCTATTCGGCACTGTGTCGCTTTAACTGACAATTGCGCGGTCGTGCGACGTGGCTCCCAAACAAATTGACGTCCTTTTTTCCCACAAATAGCACTTTCTTTTGGTAGAGCGACAATTTTGAAAAAAAGGCAGTATTTTTTACTTTTTGCTATAATAAATATCCCCAAAAAATAAATAAAAAATATATTTTTTCCCTCAGTTTAGGCCAATACGTATTCTTCTACATATTATTGGTAAAAAAAAAAAAAATTGCTTCAAAACGTTTATTGATTGGTTTGCACAAAAGTTCTAGCATCTACCAAATAGGGGATACTTTTATTGCATTTTTATTAATATTTTTTTTTTTACTAGTAATGGCGGTGATCAGTGATTTTTATAGTGACTGCGACATTATGGCAGACGCATTAGACATTTTTGACACTATTTTGGGACCATTGTCATTTACACAGCGATCAGTGCTATAAAAATGCATTGATTACTGTAAAAATTACACTGGCAGTGAAGGGGTTAACCTGTAGGTGGCGCTGTAGAGGTTAAGTGTGCCCTGATTTGTGTTTCTTACTGTGGGGGGTGTGGCTTAGCATGTGACATCACTGATCATCATTCCCTATGTCAGGGAACAGACGATCAGTGTCAGTCTCACTAGGAAGCATGGGGAGAGGTTTGTTTACACTTACCTCTCCCCGTTCTTCCTCTCTGTACCCGATCGCGGGACAACGGCGGCTATCCGGTCGCAGTTCCTGCAGGGATGGTTACGGACTTTAGGACCGGGTCGCAAATGCACTGTGCGACCCACGGTTGGGCTCTTAAAGGGGACGTACATGTACGCCCTTGTGCCCAGCCGTGCCATTCTGCAGATGTATATCTGCGTGCGGCGGTCCTTAAGCGGTTAATAAACTAAAACACGGGTGGAACTCCCGTCAGCATTAAATACACTGGAGCTTTGAGTGGCATGCTTATCTTTGTATTGATTTCGATGAGATTTTATTGCTATATGTGCCTCTAGTGAGCTTTCCTCTCACTTTATGTCTCAGTGACCTTATGGAGATTCTACCCTACAGGGACACAGATGGCAATGAAGACCTGGAGAAGGAAGAGGTTTGACACGTGGAATCCAAAGTGGGTTTACTCTCACAGTGCACACAGAGGCCTCGGGAAGGTATTTTATATCAAAGTTTAGAAGAAAAGAAATGGTACATTAATGATTTGAGTCCAATTATTTTATTTGAAATTTAGTATTTTTGAAAACAGTTGAACACATTTCTGGGATTCTAGGAGGCGCCTCAATCTATAATGTGATGACCAAACTCGTTTAGGTTCACCTAAAAAAAATAAAAACTGGGGGGTGCTGTAGGCAATTTAACCACTTAAGACCCGGACCATTATGCAGGTTAAGGACCTCGCCCCTTTTTTCGATTCGGGAATGCGTCGCTTTAACTGACAATTACGCGGTCGTGCGACGTGGCTCCCAAACAAAATTGGTGTCCTTTTTCCCCACAAATAGAGTTTTCTTTTGGTGGTATTTGATCACCTCTGCAGATTTTATTTTTTGCGCTATAAACAAAAATAGAGCAACAATATTTTTTCTTTTTGCTATAATAAATATCCCCAAAAAAGATAAAAAAAATAAAAAAAAATGTCCCTCTGTTTAGGCCGATACGTATTCTTCTACCTATTTTTGGTAAAAAAAATCTCAATAAGCTTTTATCCAGTGGTTTGCGCAAAATTTATAGCGTTTTCAAAATAGGGGATTGCATTTTTATAATTTTTATTTTTTTACTACTAATGGCGGCGATCAGCGTTTTTTTTTTTTTTTCCATGACTGCGACATTATGGCAGACACATCGGACAATTTTGACACATTTTTGGGACCATTGTCATTTTCACAGCAAAAAGTGCTATAAAAATGCACTGATTACTGTAAAAATTACAATTCTCCCTCCCACTGTGCTGTCCAGTACCCCCCACTGCTCCCCAGCTCCCTCCCACTGTGCTGTCCAGTACCCCCACATCTCCCCCCTATGCTCTCCCTCCCACTGTTCTGTCCAGTCGCTCCCCAGCTCCCCCCCACTGTGCTGTCCAGTACCCCCCACTGTGCTGTCCAGTACCCCCATAGCTCCCCCTATGCTCTCCTTCCCACTGTGCTGTCCAGTACCCCCACAGCTCCCCCTATGCTCTCTCTCCCACTGTGCTGTCGAGTCCCCCCACTGCTCCCCTGCTCCCCCCCACTGTGCTGTCCAGTACCCCCACAGCTCCCCCTATGCTCTCCCTCCCACTGTTCTGTCCAGTCGCTCCCCAGCTCCCCCCCACTTTGCTGTCCAGTACCCCCCACTACGCTGTCCAGTACCCCCACAGCTCCCCCTATGCTCTCCTTCCCACTGTGCTGTCCAGTACCCCCACAGCTCCCCCTATGCACTGCCTCCCACTGTGCTGTCCAGTACCCCCACAGCTCCCCCTATGCTCTGCCTCCCACTGTGCTGTCCAGTACCCCCACAGCTCCCCCTATGCTCTGCCTCCCACTGTGCTGTCCAGTCCCCCCACTGCTCCCCAGCTCCCCCCTTACTGTGCTGTCAAGTACCCCCACAGCTCCCCCTATGCTCTGCCTCCCACTGTGCTGTCCAGTCCCCACCACTGTTACCCAGCTCCCCCCACTGTGCTGTCCAGTCCCCCCCACTGCGCTATCCAGTACCCCCACAGCTCCCCCTATGCTCTCCTTCCCACTGTGCTGTCCAGTGCCCCCACAGCTCCCCCTATGCTCTCCCTCCCACTGTTCTGTCCAGTACCCCCACAGCCCCCCTATGCTCTGCCTCCCACTGTGCTGTCCAGTCCCCCCCAATCTTCCCCAGCTCCCCCCACTGTGCTGTCCAGCACCCCCACAGCTCCACCACACTGTGCTGTCCAGTACCCCCCACTGCTCCACAGCTCCCCCACTGCTCCGCAGCTCCCCCCACTGTGCTGTCCAGTGTCCCCCACTGCTCCCCAGCTCCCTCCCACTGTGCTGTCCAGTCACTCCTCAGCTCCCCCCCACTGTGCTGTCCAGTACCCCCACAGCTCCCTTTATGCTCTCCCTCCCACTGTGCTGTCCAGTCCTCCCCAGCTCCCTCCCACTGTGCTGTCCAGCCCCCCCCCCACTGCTCCCCAGCTCCCCTTCACTGTGCTGTCCAGTACCCCCACAGCTCCACTTATGCTCTCCCTCTCACTGTGCTGTCCAGTACCCCCCACTGTCCTGTCCAGTACCCCACTGCGCTGTCCAGTACCCCCACAGCTCCCCTTAAGCTCTCCCTCCCACTGTGCTTTCCAGTCCCCCCCACTTCTCCCCAGCTCTCCCCCACTGTGCTCCCCAGCTTCCCCCCACTGCTCCCCAGCTTCCCCCCACTTTGCTGTCTAGTACCCCCACTGCGCTGTCCAGTACCCCCACTGTGCTGTCCAGTACCCCCACAGCTCCCCCTATGCTCCCCCCCCACTGTGCTGTCCAGTCGCTCCCCCCCCACTGTGCTGTCCATTACCCCCCACTGCGCTGTCCAGTACCCCCACAGCTCTCCCTATGCTCTCCCTCCCACTGTACTGTCCAGTGCCCCCAGAGCTCCCCCTATGCTCTGCCTCCCACTGTGCTGTCCAGTCCCCCCCATTGTGCTGTCCAGTACCCCCACAGCCTCCCCTATGCTCTGCCTCCCACTGTGCTGTCCAGTCTCCTCCACTGCTCCCCAGCTCCCCCCCACTGTGCTGTCCAGTACCCCCACAGCTCCCCCTATGCTCTGCCTCCCACTGTGCTGTCCCGTACCCCCACAGCTCCTCCTATGCTCTCCCTCCCACTGTGCTGTCCAGTACCCCCCACTGTGCTGTCCAGTACCCCCCACTGTGCTGTCCAGTACCCCCTACTGCGCTGTCCAGTACCCCCACAGCTCCCCCCATGCTCTCCCTCCCACTGTGCTGTTCAGTGTCCCCCACTGCTCCCCAGCTCCCCCACTGTGCTGCCCAGCCCCCCCCCCCCACTGCTCCCCAGCTCCCTCCCACTGTGCTGTCCAGTACCCCCACAGCTCCCCCTATGCTCTCCCTCCCACTGTTCTGTCCAGTCGCTCCCCAGCTCCCCCCCGCTTTGCTGTCCAGTACCACCCACTGCACTGTCCAGTACCCCCACAGCACCCCCTATGCTCTCCTTCCCACTGTGCTGTCCAGTACCCCCACAGCTCCCCCTATGCTCTGCCTCCCACTATGCTGTCCAGTCGCCCCCCACTTCTCCCCAGCTCCCCCCCACTGTGCTGTTCAGTACCCACACAGCTCCCCCTATGCTCTGCCTCCCACTGTGCTGTCCAGTACCCCTACAGCTCCCCTATGCTCTCCCTCCCACTGTGCTGTCCAGTCCCCCCACTCCTCCTCAGCTCCCCCCCACTGTGCTGTCCAGTACCCACACAGCTCCCCCTATGCTCTGCCTCCCACTGTGCTGTCCAGTACCCCCACAGCTCCCCTATGCTCTCCCTCCCACTGTGCTGTCCAGTCCCCCCACTCCTCCTCAGCTCCCCCCCACTGTGCTGTCCAGTACCCCCACAGCTACCCCTATGCTCTGCCTCCCACTGTGCTGTCCAATCCCCTCCACTGCTCCCCAGGTCCCCCCCACTGTGCTGTCCAGTACCCCCACAGCTCCCCCTATGCTCTGCCTCCCACTGTGCTGTCCAGTACCCCCACAGCTCCACCTAAGCTCTCCCTCCCACTGTGCTTTCCAGTACCCCCACTGCTCCCCAGCTCCCCCCACTGTGCTGTCCAGTACCCCACTGCGCTGTCCAGTACCCCCACAGCTCCCCCTATGCTCTCCCTCCCACTGTGCTGTCCAGTACCCCCCACTGCTCCGCAGCTCCCCCCCACTGTGCTGTCCAGTACCCACCCACAGCTCCCCCCATGCTCTTCCTCCCACTTTGCTGTCCAGTCCCCCACTGCTCCCCCCCACTGTGCTGTCCAGTACCCTCCACTGCACTGTCCAGTACCCCCACTGTGCTGTCCAGTACCCCCACATCTCCATCTATTCTCTCCCTCCCTCCCACTGTGCTGTCTAGTCGCTCCCCCCCACTGTGCTGTCCAGTACCCCCAACTGCGCTGTCCAGTACCCCCACAGCTCCCCCTATGCTCTCCCTCCCACTGTGCTGTCCAGTACCCCCACAGCTCCCCCTATGCTCTCCCTCCTACTGTGCTATCCAGTCCCCCCCACTCCTCCTCAACTTCCCCCCACTGTGCTGTCCGGTACCCCACAGCTCCCCCTATGCTCTGCCTCCCACTGTGATGTCCAGTCCCCATTACTGCTCCCCAGCTCCCCCCACTGTGCTGTCCAGTACCCCCACAGCTCCCCCTATGCTCTACCCCCCACTGTGCTGTCCCGTACCCCCACAGCTCCACCTATGCTCTCCCTCCCACTGTGCTGTCCAGTACCCCCCACTGCTCCCCAGCTCCCCCCCACTGTGCTGTCCAGTACCGCCACAGCTCCCCCTATGCTCCCCCCCACTGTGCTGTCCAGTTGCTCCCCCCACTGTGCTGTCCAGTTCCCCCCACTGCTCCCCCTATGCTCTCCCTCCCACTGTGCTGTCCAGTACCCCCACAGCTCCCCCTATGCTCTCCCTCCTACTGTGCTGTCCAGTCCCCCCCCCCACTACTCCTCAGCTCCCCCCCACTGTGCTGTCCAGTACCCCCACAGCTCCCCCTATGCTCTGCCTCCCACTGTGCTGTCCAGTCCCCCCCCCCACTGCTCTCCAGCTCCCCCCACTGTGCTGTACAGTACCCCCACAGCCTCCCCTATGCTCTGCCTCCCACTGTGCTGTCCAGTACCCCCACTGCTCCCCAGCTCCCCTCCACTGTGCTGTCCAGTACCCCACTGCGCTGTCCAGTACCCCACAGCTCCCTCTATGCTCTCCCTCCCATTGTGCTGTCCAGTACCCCCACAGCTCCCCCTATGCTCTGCCTCCCACTGTGCTGTCCAATCCCCTCCACTGCTCCCCAGCTCCCCCCCCACTGTGCTGTCCAGTACCCCCACAGCTCTCCCTATGCTCTGCCTCCCACTGTGCTGTCCAGTACCCCCACTGCTCCCCAGCTCCCCTCCACTGTGCTGTCCAGTACCCCACTGCGCTGTCCAGTACCCCACAGCTCCCTCTATGCTCTCCCTCCCATTGTGCTGTCCAGTACCCCCCACTGCTCCCCAGCTCCCCCCCACTGTGCTGTCCAGTACCCCCACAGCTCCCCCCATGCTCTGCCTTCCACTGTGCTGTCCAGTACCCCCACTGCTCCCCAGCTCCCCTCCACTGTGCTGTCCAGTACCCCACTGCGCTGTCCAGTACCCCACAGCTCCCTCTATGCTCTCCCTCCTACTGTGCTATCCAGTTCCCCCCACTCCTCCTCAGCTTCCCCCCACTGTGCTGTCCAGTACCCCCACAGCTCCCCCTATGCTCTGCCTCCCACTGTGATGTCCAGTCCCCTTCACTGCTCCCCAGCTCCCCCCCACTGTGCTGTCCAGTACCCCCACAGCTACCCCTATGCTCTACCCCCCACTGTGCTGTCCTGTACCCCCACAGCTCCACCTATGCTCTCCCTCCCACTGTGCTGTCCAGTACCCCCCACTGCTCCCCAGCTCCCCCCCACTGTGCTGTCCAGTACCCACCCACAGCTCCCCCCATGCTCTTCCTCCCACTTTGCTGTCCAGTCCCCCACTGCTCCCCAGCTCCCCCCCACTGTGCTGTCCAGTACCCTCCACTGCACTGTCCAGTACCCCCACTGTGCTGTCCAGTACCCCCACATCTCCATCTATTCTCTCCCCCCACTGTGCTGTCCAGTCGCTCCCCCCCCCCCCCACTGTGCTGTCCAGTACCCCCCACTGTGCTGTCCAGTACCCCCACAGCTCCCCCTTTGCTCTCCCTCCCACTGTGCTGTCCAGTACTCCCACTATTCTCTCCCTCCTACTGTGCTATCCAGTCCCCCCCACTCCTCCTCAGCTTCCCCCCACTGTGCTGTCCAGTACCCCCACAGCTCCCCCTATGCTCTGCCTCCCACTGTGATGTCCAGTCCCCTTTACTGCTCCCCAGCTCCCCCCCACTGTGCTCCCCAGTACCCCCACAGCTCCCCCTATGCTCTACCCCCCACTGTGCTGTCCCGTACCCCCACAGCTCCACCTATGCTCTCCCTCCCACTGTGCTGTCCAGTACCCCCCACTGCTCCCCAGCTCCCCCCCACTGTGCTGTCCAGTACCCCCACAGCTCCCCCTATGCTCCTCCCCCCACTGTGCTGTCCAGTCGCTCCCCCCCACTGTGCTGTCCAGTTCCCCCCACTGCGCTGTCCAGTACGCCCACAGCTCCCCTTATGCTCTCTCTCCCACTGTGCTGTCCAGTACCCCCCCCACTCCTCCTCAGCTTCCCCCCACTGTGCTGTCCAGTACCCCCACAGCTCCCCCTATGCTCTGCCTCCCACTGTGCTGTCCAGTCCCCCCCCCCACTGCTCTCCAGCTCCCCCCACTGTGCTGTACAATACCCCCACAGCCTCCCTATGCTCTGCCTCCCACTGTGCTGTCCAATCCCCTCCACTGCTCCCAGCTCCCCCCCACTGTGCTGTCCAGTACCCCCACAGCTCTCCCTATGCTCTGCCTCCCACTGTGCTGTCCAGTACCCCACTGCGCTGTCCAGTACCCCACAGCTCCCTCTATGCTCTCCCTCCCACTGTGCTGTCCAGTACCCCCCTTTGCTCCCCAGCTCCCCCCCACTGTGCTGTCCAGTACCCCCACAGCTCCCCCCCATGCTCTCCCTCCCAATTTGCTGTCCAGTCCCCCCACTGCTTCCCAGCTTCCCCCCACTGTGCTGTCCAGTACCCCCCACTGTGCTGTCCAGTACCCCCCACTGTGCTGTCCAGTACCCCCCACTGCGCTGTCCAGTATGCCCCCCACTGCGCTGTCCAGTACCCCCACAGCTCCCCCTATGCTCTCCCTCCCACTGTGCTGTCCAGTACCCCCACAGCTTCCCCTATGCTCTCCCTCCCACTGTGCTGTCCAGTCCCCCCACTCCTCCTCAGCTCCCCCACACTGTGCTGCCCAGTACCCCCACAGCTCCCCCTATGCTCTGCCTCCCACTGCGCTGTCCAGTACCCCCACAGCTCTCCCTATGCTCTCCCTCTCACTGTGCTGTCCAGTACCCCCCACTGCTCCCCAGCTCCCCCCACTGTGCTGTCCAGTACTCCCACAGCTCCCCCATGCTCTCCCTCCCACTATGCTGTCCAGTACCCCCCACTGCCCCCAGCTCCCCCCCCACTGTGCTGTCCAGTACCCCCACAGCTCCCCCTATGCTCTCCCTCCCAATTTTTGATGCAATACTTTGCACGTGGCTCCTTGTTGCGCTCCAATTGGAGTTATTGTGAGGGGTTGCAGTGTTGTGTTGTGCCCAAGGCCCAATTTTGCTCTCCCTCCCACTGTGCTGTCCAGTCCCCCCACTCCTCCTCAGCTCCCCCCCACTGTGCTGCCCAGTACCCCCACAGCTCCCACTATGCTCTGCCTCCCACTGCGCTGTCCAGTACCCCCACAGCTCCCCCTATGCTCCTCCCCCCCACTGTGCTGTCCAGTCGCTCCCCCCCCACTGTGCTGTCCAGTTCCCCCCACTGCGCTGTCCAGTACGCCCACAGCTCCCCTTATGCTCTCTCTCCCACTGTGCTGTCCAGTACCCCCCCCCCCCCACTCCTCCTCAGCTTCCCCCCACTGTGCTGTCCAGTACCCCCACAGCTCCCCCTATGCTCTGCCTCCCACTGTGCTGTCCAGTCCCCCCCCCACTGCTCTCCAGCTCCCCCCACTGTGCTGTACAGTACCCCCACAGCCTCCCCTATGCTCTGCCTCCCACTGTGCTGTCCAATCCCCTCCACTGCTCCCCAGCTCCCCCCCACTGTGCTGTCCAGTACCCCCACAGCTCTCCCTATGCTCTGCCTCCCACTGTGCTGTCCAGTACCCCACTGCGCTGTCCAGTACCCCACAGCTCCCTCTATGCTCTCCCTCCCACTGTGCTGTCCAGTACCCCCCTTTGCTCCCCAGCTCCCCCCCACTGTGCTGTCCAGTACCCCCACAGCTCCCCCCATGCTCTCCCTCCCAATTTGCTGTCCAGTCCCCCCACTGCTTCCCAGCTTCCCCCCACTGTGCTGTCCAGTACCCCCCACTGTGCTGTCCAGTACCCCCCACTGTGCTGTCCAGTACCCCCCACTGTGCTGTCCAGTACCCCCCACTGCGCTGTCCAGTATGCCCCCCACTGCGCTGTCCAGTACCCCCACAGCTCCCCCTATGCTCTCCCTCCCACTGTGCTGTCCAGTACCCCCACAGCTTCCCCTATGCTCTCCCTCCCACTGTGCTGTCCAGTCCCCCCACTCCTCCTCAGCTCCCCCACACTGTGCTGCCCAGTACCCCCACAGCTCCCCCTATGCTCTGCCTCCCACTGCGCTGTCCAGTACCCCCACAGCTCTCCCTATGCTCTCCCTCTCACTGTGCTGTCCAGTACCCCCCACTGCTCCCCAGCTCCCCCCACTGTGCTGTCCAGTACTCCCACAGCTCCCCCATGCTCTCCCTCCCACTATGCTGTCCAGTACCCCCCACTGCCCCCCAGCTCCCCCCCACTGTGCTGTCCAGTACCCCCACAGCTACCCCTATGCTCTACCTCCCAATTTTTGATGCAATACTTTGCACGTGGCTCCTTGTTGCGCTCCAATTGGAGTTATTGTGAGGGGTTGCAGTGTTGTGTTGTGCCCAAGGCCCAATTTTGCTCTCCCTCCCACTGTGCTGTCCAGTCCCCCCACTCCTCCTCAGCTCCCCCCCACTGTGCTGCCCAGTACCCCCACAGCTCCCACTATGCTCTGCCTCCCACTGCGCTGTCCAGTACCCCCACAGCTCCCCCTATGCTCTCCCTCTCACTATGCTGTCCAGTACCCCCCACTGCCCCCTAGCTCCCCCCCACTGTGCTGTCCAGTACCCCCACAGCTCCCCCTATGCTCTCCCTCCCAATTTTTGATGCAATACTTTGCACGTGGCTCCTTGTTGCGCTCCAATTGGAGTTATTGTGAGGGGTTGCAGTGTTGTGTTGTGCCCAAGGCCCAATTTTTCTGCCCCTGTTTTAACAGGGGCGCCTAATAACAATTTTCGATGCAATACTTTGCATGTGGCTCCTTGTTGCGCTCCAATTACAGTATTTCACAAAACAATATTGGCCCCCCACCACTAAAATATTCGACATAATGTTGCCACACAGAACTTGCGCAAGTAGCATTAATTACTTTTTTTTTATAGTCCTCTCATGTTGTGCAGGGACATTTCTAAACACATGCCACTACTATAGACACCCAGCAGGTGTGATATTTATAGGAATTTTTTTTTTTTTCACTTTAAGCATCATTAAAATGGCTGCTCCGGAAAAAAATTCCATTGATACATGTTCCCTGGGGCAAGACCCAGGTTCTGAACGACGTTTTCCAACATTTAATTGAATTTTGGGCTTTAAAACAACCGTTTTTTAATTCGAACGTTCGGGTCCCATAGACTTCAATGAGGTTCGAAATATTTGTGCGAACCCGCGGTCTGTTCGAACGTTCTGGTGCGAACTGAACCCGGGGGTGTTCGGCTCATCCCTATAGCTGATCAAAGAGCTTTAACATTAGTAAGCTTGTTATCTGGGCACAGTAGGTTCTTAGCTGATCATATAGCCCTGCAGAATTAGGCCAGTGTCTATACATTTGGTGGATTATCTTGTGAGGAATGCACTATATTTCTCTTGCACACCATACTGGAATCAACCACGGTGCTGCAATGACTCCTGATTGGTGTACAACATATATGAAATACTCAAAACACCAACAAGCTTGTTTCAAAGTGTAAAACAGTTTATTCTTCTACATTCACAAAGAAAAGCAACATTTGAGACCACGCAGGCACCCTTCCTCGGCCATGTTATTGCTGGGCTGAGGAAGGGTCCTTGCATGGTGCCAAAATGTTGTTTTTCTTTGTGATCATACAGGAATAAAGAAACATTTCAGTTTGAAACAAGCTTTTTAGTGTGTTGGTGGAAAGTTTTATCCATGTGAGTTTGGTTAATGTAGATGTGCTTTACTTAAATGTTTGGGACTCTGTAGGAAAGTTGTGTGTTTCACTGTTTGGGTTCCTAATTCCTGGCCTTCAGTGGCAGCTCGTACATTGTGGGCTCACAGGTGCCTCCCTATCCAGTGCGCCTGGCCCCTTTCAGGACGCCGGACACATGGACTACTATGGCGGGGGTGGGAGGCTCTAATAGACTTTAAAAAAGGGTGGGCTTGGGGTGCAGAGAGTGCGCCCTGATCCCACCCAATTGTGTGACCATAGCGAATACCATTTTGCTACTTTCACACCACAGTGCCTCACCGCCAATCAGGAGGCTAGTCAGTGAGACCCGATTGGCCAAAGCGCCAGGTGAACCAATTGGAGGCCTAGCGCTCTGGAAGAGGAGACATGCAGGAGCCGCCGCTGACACCGCACCACAGCAGGCTGCACAAAACCAGGGAGGAGGAGAGGAGAACACACCAAGGGCTGGGCCACCTGCGGGGGTGGGGGGTAAGTACGGCGATTCCCGCACTGGGGCTAGGGGGGTGTAAGTGCTGCTATCCCAGCGTCGGGGGTGTTGGTTTGTAAGTTCCGGGGGTGGGGGGGTGTAAGTGCCGCAACCCCCTCACCAGGGCTCTTTATACCTATATATATCTGTGATGCTGAACTATATACCCTATCTGTGATGCTGAACAGTGGTGGTTGGTGACGTTTTCGAAAGGTGGGGGGCAAGACCCCATCCTTCCTTTTTCAACCCTCCCACTTAGCATAAGCCCCACCCTATATAGAATCCACCCACTCTGTTCCCTGTATTCCACGAATAGTATCAGGAGTATATAGCCCAGCATCACAGATAGGATATACAGCTATACAGCCCAGCATCACAGATAGGGTATACAGCCCAGCATCACAGATAGGGTATACAGCCCAGCATCACAGATGGGGTATACAGCCCAGCATCACAGATGGGGTATACAGCCCAGCATCACAGATGGGGTATACAGCACAGCAACACAGATAGGGTATACAGCCCAGCATCACAGATAAGATCTATAGGCCAAAACAGCCTTTGGACTACAGAGTAAAATAAAACAAAAATATAATCAATAAACTGTTTTAAATTGCCATACAAATATACAAGTTTATTTTAAATCAAATCTTAATTTTTTTGCCAATTACATGGTGTTGGCAGATTTCTGCCATTCACAGGCTGTGTCACGCCCCTCCAGCCTCTGAATAAGAGGGATATGGAGCCTCCATCAATCTACATATAATATTCCACCCCCATTGTATTTAGCTAGGAGGAGGGAGGGAGTGGGCTGCATTTACCTATACGAATGCATTGACTCACATGGGCGGCTAAGGTGTAATATGGAGGAAATGTATAGAAATAAAAAACTGAGCATGTGCAGAGCTGACAACACTTCTCTGCAAAATCCCTAGCTGCATTGGGGACTTGGATATAAGGTGGAGATAGAGATCAGCAGGATTAACTCGATTTTTTTTTTCTTTTTTGCAGAATACAGAAAATAAATCTCATAGTGACTGAGTATGAACAGCAAGTAATAACCATTTACTGATTTTTGTATGATGTGGGCTTAGTATGACTTTAACACATGTACTAGGGCCAGTTTAGACAGGAATCAATAAACCTACCACCAGTATGTCTTTGGAGTAAGGGGGAAACCCGTGCAAGAACAGGCAGAACATGCAAACGCCATGCAGCTACTGTGCTGGTTGGAATTAGAACTGAGGACCCCAGCAGGAGTGTTAACCACCAAGCACTGTGCTGGCCACCGATATATGTATTGTTTTCTGTATATTCCGTTGACACGCCACTTGACAAGTTTTTCCTAGTGAAGAATTTCCAAAAAGTCAGAAAACTGTAAAGAAAAAGTAAAAAATAACATTGCAAGAAAATCATTGTCTATGTTTATATGTATCCTGATCCATTTTACACAGGCAAAAATAAATATATAGCATGTAACATGAGTTGCAATATTATTTTACTAAGTGGCAATCAAATTACAAATTTAAATACAAAAACTGTGTAAGTAAATGAGATTATTTTGCCACACACACAGTTAGGTTTTGGCTTAATTCTTTATAGACAGTTGGCTTCAGGTTTTGCCTAACCTATTTGTAACTATGAGAATGAGGAAACTGGAGAATAGAATGGAACAAAAAAATAGTAAAACTCATGTTCAGGAATTTTACAAACTGTGACCCAAATGTGCCATCTAGTGGTAGTTTATGCTAAAGACAGGCTTAAAGGAGTTGTAAAGGTTTTTTTTAAATAACAAACATGTCATACTAACCTCCACTGTGCAGCTCGTTTTGCACAGAGTGGCCCGATCCTGGTCTTCTGGGGTCCCTCGGCAGCTGTCTCAGCTCCTCCCCGCAAGAGCTAACCCCCGTTCTGGGAAGCGTTCTCCCAAGGGGGTTAGCTTGTGCCTTGCGGGCACGCTCCTGTGATACAGTCGGCCTTATAGCTGCTGACTGTGTATCACTTGGCCCCACCCCCAGGCGCGCCAGGTCATTGATTAGATTGATAGCAGCAGGAGCCAATGGCTGCGCTGCTATCAATCTTCAATAAAGAGCCAAAAACAGCCAAGAAGACAGGGACAAGTAGCCAGCGCGTTCATGACGCGAGACTTTCAAGAGCTCAGGTAAGTAAACCGGGGGGCTGGGAGGCTTGTAAGCATCGGATGTTTTTACACCTTAATGCATAGGATGCATTAAGGTGAAAAAATGCTGAGCTTTACAACCCCTTTAACGTTGTAATGTTCACTACTGGTGATCATGGTCCAGTTACTGCTTGTGTTTCTAGGAAGCCACGATTCGGCAGTAGTAAGGTGCTGATAATGATGTTTACATTATTATTCTTTAGTACAAAATTATCTATCCTAGCACATCATGGCAGCATACACTGGTCTGGGTTGTGGCTCCAACCCCCACAATCTGATAGGACTGGTTAGCTATAAATTCTACAGAGAAACCCATCGCAGCATTCTTCGTAGCGCAGTTTTACTAGTACACATGTGCGGGTGGTGACAATTTTTACTGCAGTGGCGGCAGATTTAGAAGCCCAGCTTTCTCCTAGTATATCTGTCAAACATGCAAACAATTTGGGGTGTTCGCAGCAAATTCGAAAAGCCGCGGAACACCCTTTAAAAGTCTATAGGAGAAATTAAAAGTGTTAATTTTAAAGGTTAATATGCAAGTTACTGTCATAAAAAGTGTTTGGGGACCCGGGTCCTGCCCAGAGTACATGCATCAATGCAAAAAAAAGCTTTCGGGAGCAGTGATTTTAAACACTTGCTTACTGGGCACCTATACCCCCCCCTTCCTGCCCAGGCGAAATTTCAGCTTCAGGCACTGCGTCGTTTTAACTGACAATTGCGCGGTCGTGTGACGTGGCTCCCAAACAAAATTGACGTCCTTTTTTTCCCACAAATAGAGCTTTCTTTTGGTGGTATTTGATCACTTCTGCGGTTTTTATTTTTTGCGCTATAAACAAAAAAAAAGCGACAATTTTGAAAAAAAAAAATCAATATTTTTTACTTGTTCCTATAATTAATAGCCCAATTAAAAAATAAAAAATTAATTCTCAGTTTAGGCTGATACGTATTCTCCTACATATTTTTGGTAAAAAAAAACGCAATAAGCGTCTGGTTTGCGCAAAAGTTATAGCTTAAACAGGTAACAGAATTATTATTATTATTTTTTTACTAGTAATAGCGGCGATCTGCGATTTTTATTGGGACTGCGACAATATGGCAGACACTTTTGACACATTTTTGGCGCCATTCACATTTATACAGCGATCAGTGCTATAAATATGCACTAATTATTGTATAAATGTGACTGGCATTGAAGGGGTTAACACTAGGGGGTGAGGAAGGGGTTAAATGTGTACCCTGCATTGTGTTCTAACTGTGGGGGGAGGGGGGTGACTGGGAGAGGTCTCCTCTCTCCCTGACACAAATCCACGTCCTTGTCTCTGTAACCGCCGATCGCGAGTGCCCGGCGGACATCGCAGCCGCCAGGCACACGCATCGGCGTGTCAGTGATGCGGCTGGCACGCGCGCCCCCCAGTGGCCCGGAGGAGCGGAGGCCGTAAAAAGACGGCCTCCCGGAGATTCAGAACCACCCTGCGGCCGTACAAAGTCATACGGCCTTCAGGAAGTGGTTAAAGTGAAACAATAAAAGTGAAATATTCCTTTAAATTTCGTACCTTGGGGGGGGGGGGGTGTATAGTATGCCTGCAAAGCAACACTTGTCTCCCGTGCTTAGAACTGTCACTGCACAAAGTGTAATTTCTGAAGGAAAAAAAAGGGGCTGGGGCTTCTACTGAGATGTCAGTCCCTTTTGGATTCCACAAGATGACCAGCACTACTAAGGTGTTTCCTTATGTATCTTATTTTGATAAGTTTATAGACAAGGCCCCGGTCCCAAAACGCATGGCGGTCTTTTTTCCTATTTGAGGAGAGCCTTCTGAAAAAATGGGCTTCTCCCCCTGTTGTAGACCCCCCGGTATCCAGTTTGAACAAGGTAACCACGATTCCGGTGGAGGGGACCCCTGCATTTAAGGACCCTGCAGACAGGAGGGCCGAGGTGTTAGCCCGGTCCATGTTCGCCATGTTGGGGTCGGCTTTTAAGGACAGTTTTGGCTTTGGTCCTGGTGTCACCGGGAGTTGGAGAAGCAACATGCTTCTCATGCCGACCAGTTGGTGCCGGGCCTTAAATATGTCTGCGATGCAGTCCGATACAGCTCCCCTGATTTCCAGAGCCTCAGTATCTGCTGTGGTACTACATCGCCTGATTTGGCTAAAATGCTGATCTGCAGTAGTGTTGAGCATAATACGCCATATTCGATTTCGCGATATTTCACGAATATATAGAAGAATATTCGTGAAATATTCGTTAATATCGAATATTCGTGATATTTTATAAAAAAAAAAAAAATTGTGAAATTTCGCTAATGCGAAATTGATTGCGAAATTCTCGTCCGCGCATGCGCGCGAACAACACGCGAAAACGGAGATCATTTCCTGGATTACTAAACTAATATGCACTAAACACTAACTCTACTTACACAAACTTATATGACTAAACTAAAGCTCAATTTTTTTTTTCTTTTTACACTGACTGACAAGGACAAAGACGAAGACTACAAATAATAAACTAATATGCACTAAACACTAACTCTACTTACACAAACTTATATGACTAAACTAAAGCTAATTTTTTTTTTTTTTTTTTATACACAAAACACAGAGACTAAACACACACTAAACTAAGCTACCTTAAAGAAATGTACACTTACACTAACTACACAGAAATCTATCTAACACTAAGCTACACTAACCTGGACAAAACAACACAAATCTGAGCTTTTAGAAAAGCTGTTGGGTCTTTTACTTTGAAAAAAAAGGATTTTTAATAACAGCTTACCTGTAAAATCCTTTTCTTGAAGTACATCACGGGACACAGAGCGCATAGCCATTACATATGGGTTATATGGGTACCTTCAGGTGTGGACACTGGTGTAATCAACTTCACAGGAAGTTCCTCCCTATATAACCCCCTCCCACTGAGAGTGCTTTAGTTTTGTAGCAAGCAATTTCTCCGAGGTTACACAATGTTCCCCAAAAGAGGGGTGGGAGCTCTGTGTCCCGTGATGTACTTCAAGAAAAGGATTTTACAGGTAAGCTGTTATTAAAAATCCTTTTTTCTTTATCGTACATCACGGGACACAGAGCGCATAGCCATTACATATGGGATGTCCCAAAGCAATGCTCCATGAGGGGAGGGAGACCGTAAGGCCAAAATTAGCCAAACAGAAAATATATCAGGAGGTAAAAAATAGCTCCACCAACAGAAAAAAAGGGGGCGTAATCCGGGCCAGAGGATTCTATACTGCTGCCCGTAGGACCGCCTGCCCAAATGCTGCGTCCGTAGCCTTTGCAACGTCCAACTTATAAAATTTAGTAAACGTATGTACGGACGACCAGGTTGCCGCTTTGCAAACCTGTGCCATAGAGATCTGATGGTGTGCCGCCCAAGAGGCACTCATGGCCCTCGTAGAATGGGCTTTAACTGATAAGGGAGGTGGAACGCGCTTCAGACCATAGGCCTGAAAAATCAGCTGCTTAATCCACCTAGCCAAGGAAGACTTGGCAGCCGGCTGACCCTTCTTGGGGCCCTCCGGGAGAACGAAAAGCACATCTGTTTTCCGAATCTTTTCTGTAGCCTTGAGATAAACCCTCATGGCTCGGACCACGTCCAAAGTATGAAGCAGTCTTTCCTCTCTGGACTGGGGAGTAGGAAAGAAAGATGGTAGGACTAGGTCCTGATTCAAGTGAAAACTGGATATGACCTTAGGAAGAAAAGAAGGCTGAGGCCGCAGAACCACTCTGTCCTTATGCAGAATCAGGTACGGTTCCCTGCAAGACAAGGCTGCCAGCTCGGAGACCCTTCTGGCCGAAGCCATAGCCACCAAGAAAACCAACTTTCGAGTTAGCAGCACAAGAGGGATTTCTGTCAGAGGTTCAAACGGCTGCTTTTGTAAAGCTGACAAGACCAGATTTAAATTCCATGGGCAGAGGGGAGCTCTAATAGGGGGATTTACATGCAAGACCCCCTGCAAGAAGGTTTTCACAAGCGAATGCGTGGCCAAAGGCCTTTGAAACCATATCGATAAGGCAGACACCTGCCCCTTTAGAGTACTAAGAGCCAACCCCTTGTCAACGCCAACCTGGAGGAATCGCAAGATCCTGTCAATAAAAAACTTGCGAGGATGCCCTCCTTGAGACTCGCACCACTCCACATAGGTCCTCCAGACTCTGTAATAGATATTTCTAGAGACTGGCTTTCTAGCCTGAACTAACGTAGATATGACTTGGGCTGAGAGGCCTCTGCCCTTAAGAATTAGGGATTCAGCCGCCAAGCCATCAAATTTAGCTGCTGTGAAGCAGGGTGGTAGATCGGGCCCTGAGACAGCAGATCTGGGCGCAGGGGGAGTGGCCACGGTGCCCCTACTGACATCCTCACGATGAGTGCGTACCAAGCCCTTCTGGGCCAGGCTGGGGCCACCAGGATCACCGGCCTGCGCTCCACCCTGATCCTTCGTAGAAGGCGGGGAATCATCTGTAGTGGAGGGAACGCATACAGGAGAGAAAACTGGTGCCAGGGGCAAACCAACGCATCGGTCCCGTAGGCCGAGGGGTCCCTGGCTCGGGATACGAATTTGTCCAATTTCTTGTTGAATCTTGTTGCCATGATGTCCACATCGGGAACTCCGAATCTTTGGCAAATCTCTTGGAATACCTGGGGGTGAAGAGACCACTCTCCCGGGAGTAACTGTTGACGACTCAAAAAATCTGCTTGAGAATTGTCTATCCCTGGGATGAACACTGCTGAGATGCAGGGTACATGGGCTTCGGCCCCTGAAAAAATCAGGTTTACTTCCCTTTGAGCCGCTAGGCTCCTTGTGCCCCCCTGGTGGTTTATGTATGCCACCGCCGTGGCATTGTCGGACTGTATCCTTACTGGCAGACCCTGCAGGGGGAGAGTCCAGGCGACCAGGGCCAACCGAGCAGCTCTGATCTCTAGGACATTGATGGGAAGCAGACTTTCTGCCTCTGACCACTGTCCCTGCTGGGTCCGTTTTCCTAAGATTGCCCCCCAACCTGTTAGGCTGGCATCTGTGGTTACTATTTCCCACGTGATGGGGCAAAAGGTTTTCCCTTTTGACAATTTTTGAGGGATCAGCCACCAGTACAGGCTGCGCTTGACCCCTGGGGAAAGAACTCTGGTATGGATCTGGGCATAGGGCGCTGCTTCGAAGGCGGCCACCATCTTTCCCAGCAGTCGCATGCATAGGCGAATAGTCGGCTTCTTTTTGCCTAAGACTATTTGAATCGTTTGAATCAATGACCTGATCTTCCCTTGAGGTAAAAATACCCTCTGGCATTCTGTATCTAACCGAAAGCCTAGATATTCCAACTGCCTTGTGGGTTGTAACCTTGATTTTTCTTGGTTCACAATCCACCCGAATTCTTCTAGATGCCGCACTGTGCGGACTACTGCATGATTGAGGTTGGAAGCTGATCTGTCGATAACCAGGAGATCGTCCAGGTACGCCAGGACCAAGATGCCATCTGTCCTTAGGACGGCTAGCACCGGGGCTAACACCTTTGTGAATACCCGCGGAGCTGTTGCCAACCCGAAAGGGAGGGCTACGAACTGGAAATGACTTTGATTTATCGTAAAACGAAGAAACTTGTGGTGTGCTGGGAAAATCGGCACATGCAGATATGCATCCTTTATGTCTATAGATGCTAGAAAGTCGCCCTGATGCAGGCTGGCTGTCACTGAACGTATGGAGTCCATACGAAAGGTCTGAATCTTTAGAAAGCGATTTAGGCGTTTGAGGTCTAATATAGGCCTGACGTCGCCATTGGGTTTTGGTACAACAAAAAGGTTGGAGTAGAATCCCCGACCCCATTCTTGGGTTGGTACTTCTACAATTACTCCTTGGAGCAATAGGCGATCCAACGCCTTTACGAGAGAGGCCCTTCTTAATGGGTCGCTTGGAAGACTTGACCCCTGAAAATGAGGAGGGGGGATTTCTCGAAACTCTAGTTTGTATCCCGTGGCTACCACGGACCGAACCCACGAGTCGGAAATTCTGGCCTTCCAGACTTCGGAGAAAAACCGAAGTCTTCCCCCCACCCGAGAGAGTGGGGGCGCCCCTTCATGAATCTGATTTGATGACTGGTTTAGCCGGCTTGCGAGACCAGGGTCTCTTGTTTGCCGCGGCTTGACCCTGTGGGCGGCTATTAACCGCTGGACGCCCGGGAGGCCGTCGATACTGACGAGAAGTCGAAGGGGCTGAGCCTACAATGGCCTGTCGTTTAAACGTGGGCCCACGCGGTCTTTTCTTGACCGGTAAGGAAGTACTTTTCCCACTTGATATGGTGTGGATATATTTATCTAGGTCTTCCCCGAATAGTCTTCCCCCATGAAAGGGAAACCCTGCTAAAAGCTTTTTGCAGGGTGCCTCTGCTGACCAGTTCTTTAGCCACAAAAGACGACGCATGTGAACCATCAGTAGAGATGAACGGGATGCCTGTTGGATGGAGTCCTTAATAGCATCTACTGCAAAGCAGAGAGCCCTAGGGAATTCTGCTAATTCATGAGTATGCTGAGCCGGCATGTCCTTTAATATATGTTTTGCCTGATCCTTCAAGGCCTGACAGACGCCAATGGCTGCTTCTGCTGGCTGAACCATGGCACCTACTGAGGTGAAAGCGGCTTTCAGTAGGGTCTCGAATTTCTTGTCGACCGGATCCTTGAACATCTGGACATTTTCAACCGGACAGGTCAGGGATTTATTCACGCAGGAAATGGCCGCGTCCACTGTAGGGAGTGCCCATTTCTTTAAATATTCCTCTTCCATAGGGTAGAGAATAGAGAATCTTTTAGGAGGGACAAAGATTCTATCAGGTCGAGCCCAATCCTGGTAAATCACGTTCCGCAGAAGGGGGTGCATTGGAAAAGACGCACAAGTTAATGGAGCCTTTAAAGAACCCAATGAGGATACCTCCGGGGCTACTAGTTCTGGCACTGGAAGTTTAAAGGCAGTGCGAACCATATCTGTCAAAGACTGGATCCACAGGCTCTCCGCTTGAGAGGCCGAGAAATATTCATCTATAGTGGAATCTTCCCTGTCTGAACTGTCGGGACTTGGGTCTGCCTGATCCCCTTGTGGGTCCCGTTCCTCTGAAGAGGAGACCTCCGCATCTGAAAACCCCACACTGGGTGAGGGGGATCTAGCCCGCTTGCTACTTGGCCAAGGACGGGCAAACAACGCAGTTAACTTTTTCTCTAGCCCACTCATGGTGGCTGCTAGCATTTCTTCCGTCACGTAAATGGGAATGGGTGGATCGGGGGCCGCCTCTGCCCCCAGCACCCCCAATGGCTCTTGTACTATGCCACTCGGTGTTCTAACTGGCGAGGGTGGGGCCGTTGAAGCCTGGCCCAAAGCCTCTGACCCCGATGGAGACCCCTTTTGTTTCTTGGCACCTTTAGCAGCCTTGGCTGGTCCAGATCCCTTTGGAGCCACTGTACAACCTTGAGTCACCCCTATAGCCAACACATGACTGTTGCAGCTAGGAGTAACCAATATGAGGACAGGTATGAGGAAAATGAAAAAAACTAGTTTTTTTTTTTTTTTTCCAAAAAATATTTTTTTTTTTTTTACCCGCCTGGGAGGTGGCAATACTGAGGAAACCTGTGAGTATTGACACACCAATGCCCGTTAGCCGGAGTCCAAGGTAAACTCAGATACTGCTGGATCTAAGGCTGAGTCCCTTTAAGCAAAAAAACTTCCTTTTTTTTTTTTTCTGGTCAATAGTGGACCTAAGTCCTAGACCTGAAGATCCACAAAACCGCCACTAGGTGTCCCTGTGTGGCCAAAAGACCCAGCTGCACGCTCTGTATCCTTTCTTCCTCTGCCTCCAGGAGGGAAAGACCAGCCAGAGAAAAAGTTTTCTCTTTAAACAGACCCTGACGCTGCTGGCCCGCCCCCCCGACGCACGCCGACGCTATAAAAGGCGGCGTGCACGCGCACGCGCACACGCGCGCGCACCCCCCCCACGCTGAAACCACATGGAGGAAGCAAAGCAGAGGAACAACATGGACCAGCGCTAGGCAGCACCAACAGACACCAGGTAAGCACTAATCTTATTGTAGTGCACACACAGAGAGGAAGCTGTCCCCATGGGCTTCCTAAGAAACAGGAGTTTTTACCAGCAATTTCCTCTTTTAAAACATGTGGGGTTGCAGTATCAATGCTAACAGGCAGACCTGGGGTGAGTAGCAAATATAGATCTTACACAAGTATACATATATCTACATGTTATCTGGGTAAACATTAGTATCCCATCCTGCCCACACAGACATAGTGGAGATAGTGGCTGATGCACAAGCATACTGTTAGCCAACCCAGAACCCCCAGGGGGATACCTACTGTCGAACCAAGTCCCGCAGGTTCCCTCTTACCTGCTCCACGCCGCAGGGTATTGCAAATTGCAAGAGGCCCAATCTTCCCCCATCTCCGTGGGTATTGTCTCGGACCTTCAGGGACCGGGGTCCTGTGTTTAAGGAACCCACACCCCTGGACCTATATAGCATCCTGGCATCAGTAGCGTTTAGTCCTGGAAGAGACCAAGGCACTGGAGCCCAGAATCCAGCCCTCCAAGGAGAGGCATTATAGGCAACACCCCATGCAGGCAGGGCCCGGGTACCGTACACCTTGGCTTTGAAGCACTTCGGACGGATCCGGCTAGCTATCCTGGGTCCCGAGACCTCCGAGGGACAGCTAGACGTGACCAACACCTAAGACACTGGCGAAAAAACTAAAGCACTCTCAGTGGGAGGGGGTTATATAGGGAGGAACTTCCTGTGAAGTTGATTACACCAGTGTCCACACCTGAAGGTACCCATATAACCCATATGTAATGGCTATGCGCTCTGTGTCCCGTGATGTACGATAAAGAAAAGCATTTGGTTTTAGAAGCAGGAAACTCAGAACTGAAAGCACTATAGGAAGCACAATGCTAAGCTCTAAGATCGCAATACACAGGAAAAACGCACAGAAACACTCCACTCTCTCTAGCCACCTTGTGAATCTGCACTGAAATACTGCTGGGAGTGATCTTATATAATGGTCGTGCAGGCAGGTTCCTATTGGTTGCTATGGAGGTTGCTAACCTCTGACAACTGTGGTAGGAGAACTCTGATTGGCTCTGATGCAAAAGAAGGGCAGAGAAAGTATTCGCGAATATTCGTAATACGAATATTCGCATTGCGAATATTCGGCAACATAAAAGGATCGCCTCAGCTACTCGGCCCAGGGTCTCTAATCATACCAGCAATGCTTTTAGAGGTCGATGGAGATCACTAGGATGTGATCTGTTTTAAAAATAAATTTGAAAAAATATGAATATTTGCAATAGCGAATATTCACCGCGATATTCGAGTTATTCGCGAATACTCGAATATGCAATATTCGTAACGAATATTCGCAATGCGAATATTCTTGAGCAACACTAGTCTGCAGACCAGACTTCCAAGAAGGCTCTGGCGGATTTGCCCTTCCAGGGAGCGAGGCTATTTGGAGCCTCGCTGGATGACATTATTAGAAACGCCACTGAGGGTAAAAGCACGCTGCTCCCACAATCCAGAAAGGGTAAGGATCTGCGCCATAGGCCAGGTCCCTCCTTTTCCGCTCAGAAGCGTTTCTTTTGTCAGCCCGGACCCGCGGGTAAGCGTCCTCAGGCTGACAAAGGGCCAGCTGTGGGACAAAAGCGTCCCTGGGTTTGCAAGCCAAACAAGCCTGCGAACAAATTTGCGACAGCATGAAGGTTTGCCCCTGCCCGACTCTTGGGTGGGGGTTAGCCTTCGCAAGTATGCAGATCGGTGGACCTCCCTGCTTTCCGACCAGTGGGTTTGCGAAGTGGTTTCATCAGGGTACAAGATAGTGTTTCTTTCTTGTCCGCCAAACAGATTCTTTCCCTCAAACCTTCATCTTCTTCTGGCTCGTCGGAATGCCCTGTTTGGGGCAGTACAGGACCTGCTGATGTGCGGGGTAATAGTACCTGTGCCACTGCCGGAAAGGTTTCAGGGATTCTACTCCAATCGGTTTGTAGTCCCAAAGAAGGACGGGTTTCCGTCTGATCCTGGATCTCAAGGCCCTCAACACCTTTGTGAAGGTTCAGGATGGAATCAGTTTGCTCGGTGGTCGCTGCACTCCATCTGGGTGATTTTCTGGCATCCTTGGACATCAAGGACACATATACATCAGGCATCAGAGATTTCTGAGTTTTGCAGTTGGGGATGACCATTATCAGTTTGTAGCTCTCCCCTTTGGCCTGGCATCGGCACCAAGGGTTTTCACCAATGTGCTCGCCCCCGACCCTGGCCTTGCTGAGACAGTGAGGAATCGCTATCGCGAGCTACCTGGACGACCTTCTCAGAGCCGTTTCAGACTCAGAATTAGAGGAGGATGTGATGATTACCAGTCAGACCCTTCGAGACTGTGGTTGGGTACTGATCCTCCAAAAGTCGGTTTGGGTGCCGACTCAGCACCTGGAATACCTGGGCTTGATTCTGGACTCATCAGAGGCAAAAGTTTTTCTCCCTGTAGAAAAATTGCGGATGCGACAGACGTGTTAGTGGCCCCAATGGATCAGTATCATCTTTCCCCCTCTGAAACTTCTTCACGTCTGCTCCGCAGAGTGGAGACTGGGGGAATCCCTGTGATTCTAATTGCCCCCGATTGGCCTTGGCGTCCCTGGTATGGCTGGTAAAAGCCAGGTACTGAGGGACCGAGGCCTGTCGGACATGGTGGTTATTTCCACCATGCTGATGGCACGGATGTCATCTTCTCGGAAGATCCATCATCGCACTTGGAAGGCCTACATCTCCATGTGTGAGGAGATGGGGTGGCGCCCACAGGCTTATTCGGTTTCTATACCGTTTTTACAGCAGGGAGTGGATCAGAAACTTGTCTTAAGCACAATTAAGGGGCAGATATTAGCCTTGGCTGTTTTCTTTTAATGACCCTTGGCGACTCATTCACTGGTGAGTATGCTTGTGCAAGGGGTCCAACGTCTGACTCCTCCGCTGCGACCACCACTACCCCCGTGGAATTTGAATCTGGTGCTCTCGGCACTTCAGAAACCTCCCATTGAGAACATCAGAGATATTCCTCTTTCGACACTCTTCTGTGACTTCAGACTGACTTCTGTCAGGAAGGTTTTTGAGTTGGCGGCCTTGTCTTGCAAGTCCCCCTACTCAATCCTTCATAAGGATAAAGCGGTGCTACGAACGCAGCCTTGTTTTCTTCAATAGGTGGTTTCGGCTTTTCATTTGAATAAGGATGTGACACTCACCAGGGACATCACCGGACCCTCTTATGTCTAAAATCATCCTATGTCCACTAAGAGGAATGATATCTTGGACTACCTGAGATGGGATAATTATGTAATTATTATCCACAATATCTGTAAAGAACTATTTACTGTTTGATTCTATTTACTTAATGGGTTAATTGTAAGAGTGACTCATTCATACTGTTGGGACACATACTTTTAGATGCTAATGCCATCACCTCCAGCCACCTGGCTAATTGACCCTGTTGTTGTGTGAATATGTCCTGTGTTTACACTTATGATAATGTGTATTAGACGTGGTAAGTGCTCTGCGGGTGTATCTGTCTGCTATGGCTCAGTTTCGGAGGTCAGACTTACTGTTTGTGTTGGCGACTGGTCCAAAGAAAGGCCTGGCGGTCTTGTCGGCCACCATTTCTCGGTGAATCAGGCAGATTGTGATTCAGGCTTACGCCCTTAAAGGGCGGGCGCCTCCCTTTCCTGTCACGGTGCATTCGACCAAGGCAATTGGTGCCTCTTGGGCTTTTCAACATCAAGCATCTGTCTCAAAGGTGTGTAAGGTGTCGACCTGCTCGTCCGTTCAAACTTTCACAACATTTTACAAGGTTGACGTGCATGCATCTGTGGATGCTTGCTTCTGCCGCAAGGTTTGAGGAGCTTTGTTTGTTTGATTGCTGTTCCCACCCCTCGTTTTCTGACACTGCTTGGGGACATCCCAAATGTCAAGATTTAAGGAAGCGGTGTTCGTCCATGGACATCAGAGAAATTTTTTTTACGGTAAGTACAAAAATCCTATTTTTGTTTCTTTTGCCATTTTGCGATTAGCACATGCACAGTAGGGAAACAGGAAGTGAAGCCGCACGGCTTTACTTTCTTATTCCCATACCGAAGATTGCGGCAGTAGCACCCAAAAGCCAACAGACAGATCGGCTTTGTGTGCAGACATCGTGGGCGACCTGGACAGGTAAGTGGCAGTATTTGTAGCTGCAGACTTAATAAAAAAATTTAAATATCGGCAGAGCTCTGCTTTAAGGTAGAAACTGACTGTTGTATAAAAAGGAGGTGCCTTCAGCGCACATACACACCTGCAAATGTACCCTTAATGTGTAGACAGGAGAACCTATGCACTGTATGGCTGTTAGAAATGTTCTTGTTCTTTACATAGGCTTTTGTATTGTTAAGAGAAAAAGGTTAGACCAGGTTTGAATTTTTCGAGACAGGAATACAACTTCTATGCCCAGGGATCAGGATCAGTGTTGGCTGTGCTCCTAAAATAGTGAATGTTATCTCTACGTTTCCATTAGTGTCTGTTGAAGCAAAGGCAACATTAAAAAGGGAATCCTATGTGTATATCCACTTCCCGACTGCGCTATAACCAAAAGATAGCTACAGCCCAGTCATCTAATTCTGTGAGGGCGTCCATGGACATCCTCCCAAAACCATGCACCTTTGGAATGCATATCCAGCACACTCTGTTAACAGCTATTTGCAGTTAATGGAACAAGCAGATTATTTGTATCCAGGTCGATCACCTGCAGATAATAGCTGCATTTTCGGAAATGCCACAAATGGCTGCAGGCCTGGTCAGCCTCCCATTCATTGCTTTGCATGCATCTGCAGGAAACCCCACTGAGTCTCTTACAGGAGACTGTGGTCGGCACCATATGCAAGTGTGAATAAGGAACCCTTCAGTATCTACTACTCAAAATTCAAAATACTAACAACTCACAACTTTGCCCCCAGCTACATCACTAACCTAGTCTCAAAATAATCGACCAAATCGTCCATTTTCTACCATCCTATGGAACTCCCTACACCAATCTATCCGAAAACCCTCCTCTTCAGAGTGGCCTATCCTACCCCCACCTAACAAATTTACTTTTATTTTCTCCATCAGCTCTTTCCCCACAGTTATTACCTTTTGTATCACGCGACCCTCCCTCCTAGATTGTAAGCGCTAACGAGCAGAGCCCTCTGATTCTTCCTGTATTTTATTGTAACTGTCCTCATGTTGTAAAGTGCTGCTCAAACTGTTGGTGCTATATAAATCCTGTAAAATAAAAAAGGTATAAACCTGAAAGATTCTGATCAAACTGAATTATTAGAAATTAATACAACCAGGCATATGCAAAACTGATGTTTTAATATCCTCAACTTTCATCCAACACAAAACAGGACAGAGAACACTTTTTTGCCGGTTCCTTTCCAATTGTAATGACAAGGAGAGAAAAAAAAAAAGTCTCATCGAACACAGAGCCTTTACATTTTCACAGCCCAGCCTACCAAGGTTATCTTGCAGCCATCTGGGATACAAGTGCAATTTACGCATAAAAATCATTCGTAAACCATGATGGGCGTTTCCGTTTTCTCTCAATAATCCTCTTTTCTTCATCTCCTGAATGTGCCTTTTCGCCATCATAGAGGACAACTGACTCCACGGTAGGAGAATTGAATGGTCCACCTTCTTTGGCTTTTATTTCTTGCCTAATAAGATGCGTTTCATGTCGAACCTTCTCATAGCAAAATCCACATAGCACATGTTTCAGTTTCAAATGACCACATTCGAGACATTGATCAATGTTGTTCTGCAAAAGAATGAAAGATGGTTATTGTGGTAAGGACATCAAGGTACGTGTAATGTACTCCTACATTACTAAATATTTTATTTTAGATTAAAAAAGTACATTTCAGTTTCAAGGAAAAAAAATAAAAAATTAGGCTGGCACGTTTTTTTCATCTCTGCATATCCGAATAGACCACCCTGCTGCCTTTAAAATGTGTGTATTTCTAAAAAATGTTGTACAATTATTTTTGAGTAAGGGTTAGAACCTTGGTCGTGTTTTATTGCTATACGCGTCCCTAATGAGGAGATTGTTCTCCACACTTTCTATTGTAGATAACACTAGCCACTTGGACAGGAAGTAAGCACATTTTCCGAAACAACAATGACATCAATGAAAACCTGGGCAAACGATTTAGCACCAAACTCCAGCCTTATGTTCAGTTCAGCAAAGTTCTATGTTCCTCTCCTGACTGACATTGCTTACTTTAACTTCACTGCAGTGCACATTGTAAGCTTCTTGCAGCAAGTTAGATAGAGCCCTCCTCATTTCCTGGCTGGAGGACATCCAGCATCCTCTAGCTCTTTTCCTCCACAGCTCTAATGTCTCTGGCCCATCCTTTTTTTTCACTGTATTTCAATTATTTGAGAATCTTCCTCACATATAGGCATTACAGTCTGCACATTAATGCAGCCTGCCTATGAACACCCACTCCTCCAAGACGGACAGCCACCCATCAAGGCATTTGGATATTTGCATAACTCCTCCTAAGATTCAGCCCACTGCTTGCACTAGGGCTCTTGAGATGAAAACTGACAGAGTGCTGTGTTGTGTACAGGAAGCCATGTACAGCGCCCTGCTGGCCCCTCCCACCAGCCATGATTTGCCCACACTGCACAGAAACCCTGCAATGACCTTACTAAAATAAGGTTTTTATCAAAAACAGAAAAGGAGAAATATATCTCTCTATCTCACTTGCATGTTGATGGAGAAAAGGAGAAATCTAAATATATCTGTTACTTTCCTGTTCCAATAGGCATTAGTCAAAATAAGTAACAAAAGTATGTTTGGACCAAATGAAATATTTACTTCAATAACTGATGCTGTGGCTGTATACAGCCTCAGCTACATACAGTATACAGCACTGTGTTTTGGCAGTAAAGGGGATCTCATCCCACTCCTGGAACAAATTCGAGTTCAGCTAAATGCTGTTCAGCTATTCACACCAAGCTTTGTTCTAGGAATAAATAACGTTTTCTCTGTTTACCTCAGCCAATCAGAGGAAGCTTTGCATTCATTCATAGAATACAAAGCTTCCTGTGAATGGCCAAGCAGCTAAACGCGACTCGATTTTGTTCTTGGAGAGGGATGGGAAGTTCCTGCTTTGCTGCAAAGACACTGCACTGTATACTGTGTGTAGCCAAGGCAACCGTTAGGAAATAAAAATATTGTTTGGGCTAGTTTTTTTTTTTATTGAATCACAGGAGCTCTTAGCTATATTGTGCCAACATGCACACCATATTAGCACATTGTGGAATACTTACCTAGCAAGTAATCCCCTCCAAGCAGTGTGCCATCAGCACTCCCATCAGTCACAAGGCTGCCATCATCTCCTGATCCTCCTTAAGGGGCCTGACTCTTCAGCAACTTGGTTGACTGAGCTGCGATTATGCCATTTGAGTCACATAATCTCAGCAACCGGCAGTGCTGCAAATGTATGTTGAGCTGCGAAAGCGCGGCTCAGTGTACTTAGACGCTGACAGGCAGGGAGAAGGGTTTATGACAGAAGAGATCAATAGGGTCTCTTTTGTCATAAAAATCATACTTGGTGACAATTTGTTCTTTTTTGGGTTTAATGCCACTTTACCACGGTAAAGTATAACTAAACCCCCCGTACACTATCCAAAAATGAGAAGAAAAAAAGAAAAGAAAACAGTTGTGTCTATAATTCTACTTTAAAGCAAAAAAAGGGGGGGGGGGATCCAAGTATATGATGGCATGACACATGATTAACCCATTAATCGGGGGGATCCAAGTATATGATGGCATGACACATGATTAACCCATTAATCTCCACTATTAGGACACCATTTTTGTCACGGTTATCAAAACTCCTAATGCAACCAATATGAAACAAACATCCCTTAAAGCTTTGTTTGTGGTGGCATTTGACCCACATAACACACATCATATTGTATGTCACTATGTGCCTTCAGAATGACTCTGTGGCTGCCTGGAGCTTAGTTTAGGGGTTAGTATAAGGCTTAAGGGGTGTAAACACGTGTCAAACATTGGGCGGCATCAGCTGATTTAATAGAAATCAGACAAAATGTGGCAGCCAGCTTATGTTCAAATGGCATGACCGAAAAAGGTCTGTCGATCACCACCCGATGAGCACTCTCAGCCACACATATTCGATCACACAAAAGTGAGCACACCCCTCACATTTTATTATATCTTTTCATGTGAAGAAATGACACTTTGCTACAATATAAAGTAGTGAGTGTACAGCTTGTATGACTGTAGTGAGTGTACAGCCCATCAGTGCTCAGACCATATGCCGCAGACTGCATCATATTGGTCTGCATGGCTGCCATCCCAGAAGGAAGCCTCTTCTAAAGATGATGCAGTCTAAAGAGAACCTCCAGACAGTTTGCTGAAGAAAAGCAGACTAAGAACATGGATTACTGGAACCATGTCCTGTGGTCTGATGAGACCAAGATAAAATATATTTGGTTCAGATGGTGTCAAGCGTTTATATGGCGACAACCAGGTGGACTGGCCAAGCTTGTCTCCAGACCTGAACCCTATTGAGCATCTGTGGGGCATCCTTAAATGGAAGGTGGAGTAGCGCAAGGTCTTCAACATTCACCAGCTCTGTAATGTCGTCATGGAGGAGTGGAAGAGGACTCCAGGGCAACCTGTGAAGCTCTGGTGAACTTCATGCCCAAGGGGGTTAAGGTAGTGCTGGAAAATAAATGGTTGCCACACAAAATATTGACACCCAATTTGGACATTTTCACTTAGGGGTGTACCCTTTGGTGAAGGCGATTGTGCCGTTACTAGCGGCTCTGGCACACATGCGCGGGAGTGACGCCATGTCTGCTCCGGCCAGTCACAGCACTGGAGCAGCAACACCCGGAGAGAGAGATGGCGGCGGTGATCGAGGACCGCGTCGGTGGCTTCGATCTCAGGTAAGTAATTCATAATGAGCTAGTATGCTATGCATACTAGCTCATTATGCAGATTTTTTTTTTTTTTTGCAAAAAAAAAATATATAAAACATTTGAGAGGGTTTACTTCCTCTTTAAAGGAGGCAGCCAAAAGAAAGGCATCACATTCAGCAAATATCAGAATGCCAGGTTGCAATATTTCCATACAGCATTATGCATCAAAATAGTTAAGAGACTCAAAGCAAAGAGAATGTTCAAGTTAGGCTTTAAACAATTATTACCTTTTCTTTTATAAGTTTATTAGGATTTCTTCGTCGACAGCGATTTACTTCAATAGTTCTCCTGGTTTTAGGTGCAGCCATCCAAAAGATGCTATCCAGAAAACTGGGAGCATTGTCAGATCTGTCCTCCTCTGCCTCAATGGGACTTGCTACTGGAAACTGAATAGCTAAAGCTGCAGGAGAAGAATAAAAACTTAATTGATTAAAGGCTTCTTTAAACATTTTAGAGCCCAACTCTTGGCTGCTTTAAAAGGGAGTTCTAAGGTCACAGCATACACTTTCAAATTATTACATTAGCATTGTAATTAGGGTTGTCCCGATACCACTATTTTAGGACCGAGTACAAGTACCGATACTTTTTTTCAAGTAGTCGTCGATACCGAATACCGATACTTTTTTTAAACGTGTCCCCAAATGCAGCCATGTCCCCCCACATATTGCAGCCATGGTGTCCCCCCACATATTGCTGCCATGGTGTCCCCCTACCCGATGATGATGCCGCCGCAGATACAAAGCTGCCGCTGTGAACATTACATGCAGCTTTCGTTTTTCAATAGTTGTTTTCCCTATTGCGCGCCCTGTGTAAAGGACACTCCCTCTTGCTCGTGATTGGACAGATCCGTCCAATCGCTAGCAAGGGGGATTGTCCTTTACACAGGGCGGGCGATAGGGAAAACAACTATTGAAAAACGAAAGCGTCATGTAATCTTCGCTGGGGCGGCTTTGTATATACGGCGGCGGGGTCGGTGACGGCGGCGGCCGGGGGGGGGGTTATTTGCTTGGGCGAAGTATTCTATTTGGGTATCGGGGGTATTTGCGGGAGTACAAGTACTCCCGCAAATACTCGGAATCGGTCCCGATACCGGTACAACCCTAATTGTAATAACACACACATACATATACATATATATATATATATATATATATATATATATATATATATATATATATATATATATATATATATATATATATATATATATATATATATATATATATATGTGTGTGTTATTACAATTAGGGTTGTATATATATATATATATATATACACACACACACACACACACACACACACACACACACACACACACATGTGCGACTGGAGAAGGGGGTGGAATGGGAGGGCAAGTTCCCCACTACACCTTGCAGTTACCTATGCAGCGCTGGAGGTTCACTCTCATGATGATTCGGAGTCACTAAAGACAGAATTTTTACACCAGCAGGATATACTCCATTAGAAGTAAGTTATGACCCTGGTGTTTCACCCTTCCACGAGACAGCTGATTCAGTGCTGCTATCCCTCTGCAATGACATCATACGCATCACCCTTCTGAGAGGACCCTCTGGAAGCCATCCAATAGGAAGTGTCCACATCTCATAGGTAGCGATGTCACACCCACAGGGACATGACACCGGGATCTCCTCTCATCATATGATGTCACCCCAGTTTCACCGATTTTGCGTACCCATGGTGGAACACGCAGCATAGTGATCATGGCTGTGCTGTGTCTCTAAGGCATGGCACAACCCTAATCTCGGGAAAGAGCAGATGACGCAGGCCTTTACCTATGTGATCGGCTGTGTCCAATCACTTGTAAATGCGCAAGTGCCATTTATCAGCTCTCCTCGCCTCACACTGACACTGACAGAGTGTGAAGCGAGGAGAGCTGATCAGCGGCATCTCCTCACAGGAGAGAATTCACAGGTAATCAGGACACTGATAATCAGTGTAGTCCCAACAGTGCTCACTGCTCAACAAGTGATGCTGGTCTGTGTCCATCAGTGACACCAATCAGTGCCACCTATCAGTTAAGGAGAAAAAATTACTTTTGGCCTGGCAAGGAAGGGGGTAAAAAAGTGTTCCGCCCACCACAGAGTCGAGGGGGGGAGGGGTGGAACTCCACTTTAATTCATTCTATGCATCAAAGCAGTCCTTTAGTCATTTTTTTCAACTTTCCATCTATTAAATCTTCTGCCCTTCTTGTTTCAACATTAGTAAAACTTTATTTTTTCTGCCAGTAAATACCTTATACAGCCCACTTCCTGTTCATCATGCACAGCTCTCTCGTGAGAGTTTGCCAGGAAGGGAGGGAAGATGAGTCATAGGAGGGCCAATGAAAGCTGCAGAGCTGAAGGTGTGCCCTCGTGTAAATCCAGGAAGTAAACAGGCAGCAGCTTCAGCTGCCCAAAGTTAAAATGGCTGCAGCCAGACTTAGTGGAGGGAGATGTCCGCAGCATATTTGGCAAATACAGAATAACAGTATATATTAAATAATATGCAAAGTGGTTGAAAGGAAGCTTGAAAATAGCAAAGATGTTTTTAATACAAATGATGTGAGCAGGGGAGGAGGGGCGAGCCCTCCCATCTGAGTCAATGAACGCAGCAGCGGGACTCGTTAGCATGCCCACATGGGTGCCTCCATGGAAAGCGGCTCTCTGTGGGGGCACCCGATGAAGAGGAGGGGCTGCTCTGTGCAAAACCAACTGCACAGAGCAGTACAACATGCTCATTATAAAAAACAAAAACCTTTACAATCACTTTAATCACACATTCAGGCAAGCTATAGAAGGTGTTCAGCGACTTCTGTTTTTGACTAGTTGAGGGCACATTTCTGGAGAGGGCTTCCACGTGGAGCATGTCAGGTCCTAGTTCCATCAATCCCCCATCTAGATGTACTCACCATCATGAGTCAACCCTGTGTATAGGTCAGCTCTGGAGGTATGTGTGCCTTCAGGTATAGATATCTAGGGGCTGTCATGACATTATAGGTCACTATACACTATAGGGTTGTGTAGAGTAGTGAAGGTGCCATGCCTTCCATTGTGGGGAGGACAGCACACATGAGAGAACTGGTTCTCAGACTCTGTCTAAGCAGAAGAAGCTGATGTCTGGCTGCTACAAGCACGTAGAAAAGAAATGTCACCTGGATGGAAAGGCTGCAGGCCCAGAGCCCGGAGAAGAGTCTCCTCTGTCCTTATCCAACACCTCAGCAGCAGGTTGAAGACACCTCCGGATGGTCCTAAGGGTAGCGCCATCTTTCCCTTGACCTCCCTCCTGTCACAAAACAAGCGCGCATGCGCCGTAGCACCGTCCAAACACAACATGGCCTCTGCCAGCCATCCTTTACGCACCACAGCGCATACGTCACAGGCTTCGGCTCATAAAAGATCCCGTAGTACACTGAGCAATAAAATAGACCTGATAAATAGTTGTCTCTGATAAAATAATCAACGGTTCTGTTGTTTCTGAACAGCAGCGGCGCGTATTGTACTTCCTTATACTACATTTCCCGGCAGGCACAGCGCGGCCCCTGACGTAGCGAGGAGTGGGGCGCTCGCCGCGCGTCTCACAAAGAGGAGGAGCAGAGTGAAGATGGCGGAACGTGGATACAGTTTCTCTCTGACCACTTTCAGGTGAGTGGGATGCTGTGGCGAGGACCTACCGTTGTGTGAGCCGTATAGTGTGCGGTACCCATTGCCAGCCCGTGCTCTGTGGTCTCCCGGCCTGCCGCCCCTTCTCACTCCGCTCTGTGTACCGCCAACCGGCACTTTGCACAGTCACTCCGCCGCCTGGCCGGCCAATCACAGCGTGCGAGGCGCTCTGTACTCATGCAGTATGCACGGCTGTCATCATTACAGGGGCCGGGGAAATATCCTGCTCCAGATTCCCTCTACCACCTATCCGGCCCATAATGATCATTACACACCGGGGGGGGGGGGCTTCAGGGCCTGGAGCTTCTGTCATAAGCAATGGAGCCCTCATGACACTGTCTGTGTAGGCCGACCAATCACATTCTCCCTTTCATTTAGAAGCTAGACAAGAAGCAAGAAAATTAGATTCTGATTGGTGAGACCATCAAAGCTTTCTTATTCTGTAGGTTTTATCAGCCTGCTCTGTGTCTCCCTATTATATGGCTGGGAGGTTGTGGCTTTTTATATGGGTGTCAGGCTTTGTATTTGGTGTCCTTATGTCACTTTCTGTGCTGCCCTGGGTGCCATTTGCTGGTTCAATGTAAGGAAAGAAAAATGGACAGCCGCACTCCAATGGATGAAAAGACTTAAAGCGGTATTTCACCCTAAATATAAGATCTCCCATGCGCTTCAGCATACTGGCGTCAGCGCCAGTATGCTGGGTTTTTTTTTTTTTTATAGCACACTTACTGTTTTATCGTAGAAATCCTTTTCTGTCCCCCGTGGTGGACGGCGCCAGTACAGCGCGTCACATCTTCCTAAGATACCCGATATGGACTCGGGTATTTCCGGCGCTATGCGGCGCCTGCGCACAGACCTAGGAGCTGACTGCGCAGGCGCCGTATTTCTCCGAAATAGGACTCGGAGAAATACGGCGCCTGCGCAGTCAGCTCCTAGGTCTGTGCGCAGGCGCCGCATAGCGCCGGAAATACCCGAGTCCATATCGGGTATCTTAGGAAGATGTGACGCGCTGTACTGGCGCCGTCCAACGCGGGGGACAGAAAAGGATTTCTACGATAAAACAGTAAGTGTGCTATAAAAAAAAAAAAAACCCAGCATACTGGCGCTGACGCCAGTATGCTGAAGCGCATGGGAGATCTTATATTTAGGGTGAAACTCCGCTTTAAAAATAGTGCCTGTTTATTCCAGTCAAAAAACTAAAACAGCAAAAACAGCAAACAGTGGGGTAACAAAACTGACGCGTTTCACATCGACAACCGATGCTTAGTTATGAGCTATGACTAAGCATCGGTTGTCGATGTGAAACGCGTCAGTTTTGTTACCCCACTGTTTGCTGTTTTTGCTGTTTTAGTTTTTTGACTGGAATAAACAGGCACTATTTTTAAGTCTTTTCATCCATTGGAGTGCGGCTGTCCATTTTTCTTTCCTTATATTGCACAACGCATTGCCTGCACCCATTTGGGTTTTTGAACTTACCACTGAAGAGTGTCGTCTGGAGCGGCGGTTTTCCCTTTATCTTGCTATTTGCTGGTTATTGCTGGCCATGCAAAGCTTTTACTCTTGTGCCCCGTGTAACACAGCCGCTAATTAGGGTTGCTACCCCATCCTCTTAAACCTGAACCCATATGAATTACAGTTTCAGAGGCCAATTTATTTCAGGTAAGGCATCAAGTTAGTTTAAAGCAGAGTTCTGACAATTTTTTTTTTTTTTTTTTTTTTTAATAAACAGTCAGCAGCTACAAATACTGCAGACTTTTAAAATAAGGACACTTACCTGTCCAGGGCACCTGAAGCCGATCTCGGCCTTGGCTCTCTGATGCTGCTGCTGCCATCTTTGGTGAGGGAATCGGGGAAGTGAGCCTTGCAGCTTCACTTCCTGGTTCCCTACTGCACATGTGTGAGACACGTTGCGCGATCCAAATGGTCTCTGCTGTCTTCTGGGACCTATGTGTCTTCCAGAAGACGGCAGGAAGTGGCGTAAATACCCCCAGATAATGCAGCTATCTATACCCCCGGAAGTGGGAGCAAATACCTGTATTACACAGGTATCTGACCCCCCCCCCCCCTTTGAAAGGTACCAAATGTGACACCTGAGGGGGAGAGGGTTCCTAAAAACGGGTTGAACTCCGCTTTATTGCATTAAGATAAGAAACTTGTGTGTAGCAGGCCCCTCTAATACTTACCCTGAGCCTCTTCTCTATCCAGCGATGTCTGGTTGCCTCAGCCGGCTGGGACTCTCCTGTTTGGCTGGGGCACAGCTACGGTGCCATTGGCTCGTGTGGCTGTCAATCAAAGTAAGTTGGCCAATCAGGGGAAAGAGGGCGCAGGTCCGGATGGGGGCTCTGTGTCTGAATGGACACTCGGAGCTCTGACTCGGCTCAGGTGCCCTCATAGCAAGCTGCTACTCTATGGGGGCACTCGTCGGGAGGGAGGAGCCAGAAGCAGCGATGAGGGACCAGATCCAGGCTGCTCTGTGCGTGTCCACTACAACAGAGCAAGTAAGTATAACATGTTTGTTTTTATTTTAAAGTGAGACTTTATAATTGCATATTGCTATAATCGCATCTCATATAAAGTCCCAACCTTTTCCACTTATCAATTTACAGGGATGGAGGCCTATGGTAAAATCTCTATATGCCTCATATAAAGTCCCATCCCCCTTCTTTTTTGAAAGTGAGACTTTACAATCGCTTTAATTAAAAAAAGTCAAATATAATGCACTAAAATATATATATTTTTAAATCATTAATTTATTTTTCAACCACGTGCATCCTGTATATTCTGTTTAGACACTAACATTTTAATTTTGGTGCACCACTAGTGTCAATGGGTCTGTTGACACCCGCCAACATCTGATCCGATCCTGTCCAATAAAAACAGATGGATGGAGATCTGCTCCCTATCGTCAATTTGATCAAATGGCAGTCGGATGCAAATGGAGAGGCATTTCGTTTACATCTGACTGGCCATAGAGGAGAGCGGGTTGTGCCTGCTCTGAATAAGCAGTGGACATGGACCTTCCATCCACCTGCTCAGCAGGGATCAGAGGACAGATTTGCCACTGAGCAGGCAGACTCCTGCAGACATAACACCCCTGTGCGTCTGTCTGCTAAAAGCAGTGCATTTGCCTACGGTTGTGGTAATGCATGAGTTGCACACATTCCTAAACACAAATATATGTGGCCCTTTCCTGATGGGAATATTTTGCACCTTGCATTGATGGGATTTATAATGTGTATCCAGAGCCCTGTCTGAATGTTAGACTTTTCCCACAGCCCTCAGGGAATACGCTCCAAATACAAGATTTGCACTCGTATAGTGAGGATCATGCAATCTACCACCAATATTATGGTCTGTTTTACAATTTCAATATCAATTTTGGGTGATATTCTGCCTCTATACATTCAGTTGTTTTACAGTGGAAAGCAGTTAAAGTTGTAACTAGCATTGTGGCTGACAAGCTGAGTCACTTCCTGAATTTTAATATTTCTGGAAAAGTGAAAGATCTCACCAGTTTTAGCCCTGCTTCACATTGATGGTACTTCATGTAAAGTAGCGGGATTTCAAAGTAGCAAGGTCTGCACGATTTCAGGTGCTACCTGATAGACATCTGTGTGGCTTCATACACAGATGTCTATTGAAGTCGCACCTGAAATCGACAAAAGTAGTACATGAACTACTTTTGCAAAATCCGTGTGGCACCGATTGGAACAGTGCCATTGCCTCAATAGGCTGCGACTTGTCGTGCGATTTGATCTCTCAAATCGCTTGACAAATAGCTCCAATGTAAACCTAGGCTTAGTCCAAGACCTGAGGCCTAGTTTAGTCCATGTGCTAAGGTCAAGAAAAAAGGCAATGTAGGTTGTTTTTTTTTTCGTGGGAGACACGCACAGTAGTTATGATCTACCTGGGGTGGAGGGTAGCTGCATGCCATTACCCAGAATTAGCGAAGCCTTTATGTCTTGTACTGCTATTTGGCTTAGTGTATGTATATAGATCAGTGTTTTTGGGTTCTTGTCAGGGCATTGACCACCTGCCAAGCAATAATGCTAACAAAAATTTCTTCTTCGCTATGGAAACGTTACCAGGACAGACCCCAACCCCCCCCCTGGCACCGCCCCTGTGTCACAATACCAGGCGGCTGTCTCCTGCGAGCGCCCAGCGATCTCCTGGCTCTGCCTGTCACTCACAGAAGACTGAGAAGCCCCAGCAGCCAAATGGAGTGCGGCCGCTCAGCTGCTGTCTTTTGAGTGACAGGCTGATGTGATGACTCCCTCCCCAGTCGCCAGGCATCGGTCAGGCTGCATTTCATGGCCACTGGTCAATACACCATTTTGGTTTAGAATATTTTTTTTTTTTTTCTCCTCCTGTAACTCCTAAGTGCGTCTTATGGAGCAAAAAATACGGTACTTGTGAGAGATAAAGTTTAGCTTGTGGACAATCCGGGCACATATTAAGTTTAGGTATGTGTGTTTTCACTGAGCAGGAATGACGCAGCTTTTCAGGTTTCACTTTCAATATCAGCGGTTGGGAGGGGCCGAGTACAGAAGGGGAATTCTGAAAGAGCGAGAGAGTGGTTGACTACTGAGCTGTAGTCTAGAATACCAGCAGTTGTTCTTTGTTTTCATGCGTGTTGACAACGGTTTTCGTTCACGTCGGTTATGTACCCTATTCACACCAGTGTTGATGTTGCATAGTTTTTTTTTTTCCCCGCGCAGAAAACTGCACACACGTTGCAGATTTCTTTGCATGAAAATCCGCACACCAGTGTTGTGAAAACAGGGCACATAATGAATGTTTGTGTGTTTTTTTTTTTTTTTTGTGCTTTTGCAGAACTCGTGCAGAAAAACTGATGTCTGCACCATGGTGTGAATGAGGCCTTAGTGTAATTTTATGTTGGCTAGCAGTCAGTGTGAATCACTTCTGACATGTTTTTCCTTCCACCCAAAAGAAAATGATATGGGGGGGGGGGGGGGGGGTTGGCTCCAGCTGATTAACACCATCAGCTCTGTTCCTGTGTGTGTGTGTGTGTGTGTGTGTCCCTTGCATCCAATCGGCTCTCAGAGCTCTCTTTGCTGAGTTTAGGGCTGAAACAGCTAAAAGATTGTGAAAATGGTTGTCAAATATTTTCATAATCCATTAGTTGGCCTGCATGCAGAATGCTTTTAGTTTACATTTCAGAAAATACAGTGCAGCACACATACAGGTCAGTACACCATGTATACAAGTTAGTATACACTGTACAGCACAAATACAGATCAGGAGGGGCCTGAGACCTTGTAAATGTGATTGTTTAAGGAGCAAGCCTCATGGGTCATGTAGTCCTGTACAGGCAAAGTAAGTGATTTAACCACTTCAGCTTTAAAAAAAATGTTACCCCCTTCATGACCAGACCATCAAATAAAAAATAAAATCTCTTCATAATTGTATTCTGCTACATGTCTTTGCTTGAAAAATTCCCAATATTTGTATATTGATTGGCTTGTGATATCATGAGAATATGCAAAGGTATGTAGTGGCTCATCTTGGGGCAATGTCATACTGGCCCTTCCTGCCCACACCAGCAAGATGACACTGCTTCACTAGTGAGTGAGATCCTTGCACTTTTTGCAAACACGGGAGATTTTTTCCAAACCAACAAGATTTTACTTTCTTGGTGGTCCTTCACCAACAATCACACTTTTGGGCCAGCAAACGTCTCCTCTCCAAACCAGTAAGATTGTTGCTCCATCCTGTTTTCTCAGATTTGACAGTTTTATTTAAGCCATTTTTCTGGAGACTTGTAAAGTGCACTTGGCTTTATTTTATACTTCTAAATATGGATTTCTATTAACAGCTGTAAAGAATATATACTTTTGTTTACTTGTGTTCTGAGTCTTGGCTAGTATTTCCGAAAAGGTATAAGGGTCCTTGATTTAACAGTTCTCTTTGTTTTATTTTAGTCCATCGGGAAAACTTGTACAGATTGAATACGCTTTAGCTGCGGTAGCTGCAGGAGCACCATCTGTTGGTATCAAAGGTATGTTATAAATTGTCAGTTACTTCCAGTACCTTTTTTTCAATACCCTTTAGTGTTGGAGGGTTTAAACTTTGGAAGCTGCCCCCAAAAAAGGGCAAGGAGGAGGATAAGAACTAATTACGGGTATTTTCTATAGACTTACTGTAGCTGAAATGTCCCACATTACAGACTTACTGGGGGAAGTATACTAAAACTGGAGCACTCAGAATCTGGTGCAGCTGTGCATGGTAGCCAATCGGCTTCTAACTTCACCTTGTTCATTTAGCCTAGATTCACATTGATGCAATTTGACATGTCAAATCGGCAGCTATTGCCGGTGATCTGCCAATATGGTTCCGGCTATCAGGATGGTTCCTCTAAGGACTGTGTAGGCGCAATCCTTGCCGAACGGAAATCTCCGAACCTTGGCCGGGATCCAGGGCGACGTGGAATTTGAGGAAAGTGGCCAGTCGGCCTCACGTGCTCGTTTCGCTTGGACAGCTCGCTCGGCCTCCTGGCTCTTTAACATCCTCCAATCCACAGGGATGTTGAGGAATGTGCCTGGATGCCGGCCGAGGTTTCGGAGATTTCCGTCGGCAAGGATTGCGCCTGCGCAGTCCTTAAAGGAACCATCTGGATAGTGGAACAAAATTCTGACAAGTCACCGGCAATGGCACTGTCTGAATCAGTGCGGCGCCGCACGATTTCCAAAAGTAGTTTCTTTACTACTTTTGCAAACTTCGGGTGCGATTTCAATAGACTTCTGTGCAGGAACCAGGACAGAGGTCTCTGAAATTGCCCCCGAAGTCGGACTGACTTGTGGGGATGAAATTTCAATCCTGCAGCAGTGTTGACAATAAAACCTGGAAGCCCATTGTGTCTCACTGTGAAGGTGGCCATTGTGGTAGAGGCAGGCCTATCCTTCGTGCAATAGCTTTTCCCCCTTGATGACTGGGGAAGTGCAGAAAATACAAATCCACATATTGAATGGAGATTTGTGCACTGAGGGTCCTTGGGTATAATTTTTTTTTTCCAGCTATGAGCTAAATATCAAATTGCATGCAAAAAACTATTTTTGTTAATTTTTATTGTTTTTGGCTTCTCGCCGAGATTTTTAGTGCACATTCTTTTCAGACATTTTATTATTCACTGTATGAACAGAGTTGTACACTTTGTTTTTCAGCTGCAAATGGTGTTGTATTGGCAACTGAGAAAAAACAGAAATCAATATTGTACGATGAGCAAAGCGTACATAAAGTGGAGCCAATTACCAAGCACATAGGCATGGTGTACAGTGGCATGGGCCCAGATTACAGGTGAGCATCAATGGAAGTAAGTCTGATTGTGTTTAATTGAAAATTTAAAAACTGGAATACAGAACAATTCTGGTTTTACAATAATCCTCTTTACTGCAACTTGGTAAAATTATGGTGTTTTACTCATGAAATGACACATTTTACACAATTAACGGCACCATTGTTGCCTTTGCAATAGGTGTACTTTTTGCTGTATTTGCATCCTTTTGCTGCAGTAAAATGCACGATATTTGATGATGCTTGTGCTGCATTGCCATTCATTTTGAATGGTACCACTATGGAAAGGTGATAAACTGCGCCGATAAAGAAAAGTCCACAATAGTCTTTAGATGACATAAGAACAATATGTAAGCAATGGATATCTTCCAACTCCTGCACCAATGATTATACAGTTATAGGTAGATCCGCTCAAAAAGCTCCATATGCACTGGCTATAAATGACACTGCAGCGAATCCACAAATGAAGTGCCCACCACCAATATACCAAAGGGCAGGCACAAATACACGTTCGGCTATAACCCAGCCGCGACCTTTAACTTCCAGTTGAGTGAAGATAACAAGAAACGGACTCTGTATTTGTGTATTCGTGCTTGCCCTTTGGTAAGCGGCCATTTGTATATGGTGGTGGGCACTTCATTTGTGGATTCGCTGCATTGTCATTTATAGCCAGTGCATATAGATCTTTTCTGAGTGGATCTAACTATAACTGTATAATCGTTGGTGCAAATGTTGGAAGATATCATTGCTTACATATTGTCCTTATGTCATCTGAGGACTATTGTGGACTTTTTTCTTTTTTTTTTTTTTGGCGCAGTTTATCATCTTTGTTATTGTGTTTATCCCACCTTAATTGCTGCAGTTTATTTAATTTTGAGTTTATTTTTAGTTTAATTTAGTACACTGCCTAGCGCGGTTTTCCTTCTTTTTTTTCTTTTTTTATAACCACTATGGAGAGGCTTGAAGCGTATGTTGTGCCACATTGGAAAAAATAATTCAGGTCCATTTTATAATGTGCTTTACGTTAGCAGCCCACTCGGTGACATGTCACAACACTTGTTATAGGCATTCTTGCCATGCATTGTAGTTTTTCAGTGCATTGAATGGCAAAACACCACACTGCTGTACATGCATTGCTACAACACAAACATCTGAATAGGTTAACACTAATGATTATGCAGTGCTCTTTTGACATGTGTGTTGTGATCTATAATATATTGTACAATATCATTTTTTATTTTTTTTCCTCCCCCAGAGTCCTTGTTCGACGAGCCAGAAAACTAGCCCAACAATATTACCTTGTATATCAGGAACCTATTCCAACAGCACAGCTAGTACAAAGAGTGGCATCGGTTATGCAGGAATATACACAGTCTGGGTAATGTTTAATTGCTTTTCTTTGCTCAAACTACGAATTTACCCCCTTTCTTCTGGTGCCCCTTTAAGAAATCTTGTGAATATGAACAGATAATGTCTGAAGAAATTGGCAAATCCCATGTTGCCTCCTTGTCCACCTTTCCAGTGTAAAACTTACTCTTGTCCCACTGTAGCCCCAACTTTGAAGGATATGATGTAATAAAGTTGCATCTTCCCAACCCCACTGTAGACCTGTATATTGGAAGCTGGCCTGCTGATTGTGTTATTGGATGTATACGTTGTATGTTTTAATCTGGCAATTAGTGTAGGAAGATAATGCCACTTCTATCCTGTCATATTTTACATAGGTGTTGCTTACTGTGAATTTATTTTTGCTGTTAACTTAATTTCGACTTAACATGGAATACATGTAAAAATGCGTATTATACATACGCACACACTATACATTTTCTTTTAATGTATTCTATGCATTAAGATAATAAGCTTTCTGTGTGCAGCAGCCCCCCCTAAACTCCCTTAATACTTACCTGAACCCCATTTCGATCCAGTGATGTTGCACAAGAGAAATGGCTGTCCTGGACTCCCTTTCTTATTGGTTGAGACGGCAGTGTGGCGCCATTGGCTCCTACTGCTGTCAATTAAATTCTGAGCCAATGAAGAGAGAAAGGGGCCGGCCACGCCACAGCTCTGTGTCTGAATGGACACAGGGAGCCTCAGCCCAGGTTCCCACATAGCAAGCTGCTTGTTTTGGGGGCACTTGTCAGGAGTGTCGGCGAGGGACCCAAGAAGTGGTGGATCGGGGGCTGCTCTGTGCAAAACCATTACACAGAGCCGGCAAGTATAATGTGTTTGTTTTTAATAAGGGAAAACAATACTTTAGTATCACTTTAGTGAAAAGTAGCTTAGTGTTTTTTTGCTTCTGCAGTATACTATATAGATTGACGGGGTAAAAGCAATAGTCTGCAACTGAAACTAGGGTTGTACCGATACCGAGCATTTGCCCGAGTATTTGGGCAAATGCTCCGATGCTTTACACGATGCCTGGTTGATCGGTGTGGAGTTGTAAGCACTGATCACCCTTTATAAATTTAAATAAAACCATAGCCTGCTCTCTTGCTCAATCTATACAGCGGTGATCAGTGCTTGTAACTGCCCCTAAGGCCGCACCACTTACCATTGACTGTCCCCGTATCCTCCAGCCGCTCTGTTCTCCTCAGTGTCACCCTCGATCTGTCAGGATGGAGAGCAGAGATGAGAGCTGGTAAATCCGGCTCCTTCCTTTTCCAAATGAGCAGTCGGAGATCACTGACTGTCCATTCACATAACTGAAACATCGTATCCTGTCTCAAACAGGAGATGTCGGGGGGGTCTGTTAAGACCCCTGATATCTCAGCAAAGCCCCCCAACAGGGGTGATTAAAAAAAAAAATTGCAATAAAAAAATTGTAAAATAATAAATAAAATGCACTGTAAAATTTAAAAAATGTAACCAAAAATGACACGCGTGCCACTGTCACATGACGAGGAAGAAAAAAAAATCGGTATCTGCGAGTACTTGAAGAAAAAGTATCGGTACTTGTACTCGGTCTTAAAGTGGTATCGGGACAACCCTTTCTGAAACATTAGAAGTTTCCATGTTTTGATCTTTAGTAACTAAATATTAAGTTTTAATTTTAGTATCTTTTTGTTTTTCTGTCTCCAGTGGTGTACGTCCTTTTGGAGTCTCGTTATTAATTGCAGGCTGGGATGAGGAGCGACCATATTTATTCCAATCAGATCCTTCAGTAAGTAGCACTAATGATTCAACCCTGTCATAGAACTAATTACGGTAAACGGTGTAAACTTTCTGGTACAGCTAAAAATCTTTGTTTTGCAACATGCATGCTTTAACCACTTAACCCCGGACCATATTGCTGCCCAATGACCAGAGCACTTTTTGTGATTCGGCAGTGCGTCGCTTTAACTGACAATTGCACGGTCGTGCGACGTGGCTCCCATACAAAATTGGCATCCTTTTTTTTCCCCTTTCTTTTGGTGGTATTTGATCACCTCTGCGGTTTTTATTTTTTGCGATATAAACAAAAATAGAGCGACAATTCTGAAAAAAAATCAATATTTTTTTACTTTTTGCTATAATAAATATCCCCCAAAAATATATAAAAAAACTTTTTTTTTTTTCCCTCAGTTTAGGCCGATACGTATTCTACATATTTTTCGTAAAAAAAAAAATCGGAATAAGCGTTTGATTGGCTTGCGCAAAAGTTATAGGGGTTAGTTTTATGGCATTTTTATTATTTTTATTTTTTTACTAGTAATGGCGGCGATCAGCTTTTTTTTTTTCAATACTGCGACATTATGGCGGACACTTTTGACACATTTTTGGGACCATTGGCATTTTTTTTTTTTAGCGATCAATGCTATAAAAATGCATTGTATTACTAAAAAATTCCATTGGCAGTAAAGGGGGCGGCAAGGGGTTAAGTGTGTTCCTAGGTGTGTTCTAACTGTATGGGGGGTGGCCTCACTAGGGGAAATCACTGATCTTCCGTTCATACTTTGTATGAACAGAAGGTCAGCGTTTCCCCCGCTGACAGGACCGGTAGCTTTGCGTTTACACACATAGCTCCCGTTCCTTGCTCTGTAACGAGCGATTACGTGTGCCCGGCGGCGATCAAACCCGCCACGCACGCACGCGGGATTCGGGGGCGAGCAGGGACGCGTGCGCTGCCGCCGGCGCGCGCTCCCTAGTGGCCGAAAACGTAGCTGACGTAGAGCTACGGGCTCTCGCCCAGGAGAGCCGACCTGCCGCCATAGAATGATGGCGGCTGGTCGGCAAGTGGTTAGTATACAGTATCTCACAAAAAGTGAGTACACCCCTCACATTTTTGTAAATATCTTATCTTTTCAAGTGACAACACTGAAGAAATTGCACTTTGCTACAATGTAAAGTAGTGAGTGTACAGCTTGAATAACAGTGTAAATTTGCTGTCCGTTCAAAATAACTCCACATACAGCCATTCATGTCTAAAACACTAGCAACAAAAGTGTACACCCCTAAGTAAAATGTCCAAATTTGGCCCAATTAGCCATTTTCCCTGCCCAGTGTCACGTGACTTGTTGATGTTACAAGGTCTCAGGTGTGTTTGGTTTTATTGCTCTCTCTCCTACTGGTCACTGGAAGTTCAACATGACAAAACACTGAGGATCTGAAAAAAAAATGTTGCTCCACATAAAGATGGACTAGGCTATAAGCTTGAAACTGAGCTGCAGCACAGTGGCCAAGACCATACAGCGGTTTAACAGGACAGGCTCTACTCAAAACAGGCCTCACCATAGTCGATCAAAGAAGTTGAGTGCACATGCTCAGCGTCATATCCAGAGGTTGTCTTTGGGTAATAGACATGAGTGCTGCCAGCATTGCAGCAGAGGTTGGAGGGGTGGGGGGTCAGCCTGTCAGTGCTCAGACCATACGCTGCACACTGAATCAAATTGGTCTGCATGGCTGTTGTCCTGATGCACAAGAAAGGCCGCAAACAGTTTGCTGAAGACAAGCAGACTAAGGACATGAATTGCTGGAACAGTGTCCTGTGGTCTGATGAGACCAAGACAAACTTATTTGGTTCAGATGGTGTCAAGCGAGTGTGACGGAAACCAAGGTGAGGAGTACAAAAACAATTGTCTTGCCTACAGTCAAGCGTGGTGGTGTGAGTGTCATGGTCTGGGGCTGCATGGGTTCTGCCGGCACTAGGGAGCTACAGTTCATTGAGGGAACCATGATTGCCAACGTGTACTGTGACATACTGAAGCAGAGCATGATCTCCTCCCTTTGTAGACTGGGCCACAGGGCAGCATTCCAACATACGAACCCAAGCACACCTCCAAGATGGCCAACTGCCTTGCTAAAAAAAGCTGAGGATAAAGGTGATGGATTGACCAATTTTGTTTCCAGACCTAAACCCTATTGAAAATCTGTGGGGCATCTTCAAACGGGAGATGGAGGAGCGCAAGGTCTCTAACATCCACCAGCTCTGTGATGTCATGGGAGTGAAGAGGACTCCAACTTGTGAAGCTCTGGTGAACTCAATACCCAAGAGTGTTTAAGGCAGTGCTGGAAAATAATGGTGGCCACAAAAAATATTGAGGCCCAATTTGGACATTTTTCCTTTAGGGTGTACTCTCTTTTGTTTCCAGTGGTTTAGGCATTAATGGCAGTGTTATTTTGAGGGGGCCGCAAACTGTTATACAAGCTGTACACTTCTTTCTTTTTCCATAGGTGTTTAAGAGTTAGCCATTTAGTCTTAGAATATACAAGGGTAGGATATGTGGAAATCAGTTTTTGGTGCCCTGGTTGCGTGGGCATTTCATTTTTTCTCTAATTTTGGAGGGAGACCAGGTCACTCAAGCTAAATACCAGCTTGGCCACCTCAGCGTGTCTAACCTGCAAATAAAAGAAGGCAGTCTTGGGTACACCATATTTACCAAGTTTTTTTTCAAAGGCTCTAAAAACATCACCTTCATTTAAATAACATGATCTGTATGGGGCCCAGTACGGTCCTTCATTTATAAAGAATCTGTTGATGTAAGGGTTCACATGAGCGGCTTCTAATCGGGAACGTTTTGTTACTTGCCTGCCCTCTCCTACCACCTTCGCCATTCATGGACCTTTTTACTACACACATGATGCACAAAGTTCTGTGAATGGGAAAATGAGATGTCATTCAACTCTGTTAACCTTCACAGCGCTAGACAGCCACTAAGGGCAGTGTCCAGTGGCTGTGAAGGGGTCACAGCGTAAAGGATTTTGAGCAGAAGTGGCTTCCCTGCAGGTAATGGGATAGACACTGCTTTACATATATCTAATGTGTATTGTGCTATATCCCAAAAAACACTTATTACTAAAGTTCAGCTTTAAACGATCAATTTACTCTATACCCCCAATCTTGGCATTTTTATACACCCTCGAGCCATTTGCACGTAAGCCATTTAATCTAACGGTGTGGAATACTCCTCCAACTAGGGAATACCCTATCAAACAGAACAACAAAAGTACAATAGTTTCTGCCTGGAATGGAATGCGGAACCCCAGCGTAGTAAGTCTGTGGTGCTTTGGACTAAGTGAAGCACTGCATTGTCTCGAAGACAATTTTTAAGGCTTTACAGTAATTTTCACTAATGCTGTGTGTACTAGGGATAATGCATAACTTGTCTGTGATACTGCTATCATTTAACATTCATTTGTTTCCTTTTCTTAGGGAGCCTATTTTGCATGGAAGGCAACAGCAATGGGAAAGAATTATGTGAATGGTAAAACCTTCCTTGAAAAGAGGTACAGAAATTGTTGTAAAATCTAGTTGCATATCCTCTTGTTTAACACTGTTGCTGCCGCACCGAATTATTAAGTCAGCAGCTACAAAAACTGTTACTGCTAACGTTAAAAAAAACAGCCACTTGCCTGTCCCACGATTTACCTGCTGTCTTTCTTTGGCTCCGGCATCTTAACTGTGGGCACCCGGCTGTGCCAGCATGCAGCTTCACAGTTGAGTAGCGACTGCATATACGTGAGCAGCGCTGTGTATTTTGAATGATCGCACAGTCTTCTGGGACTTGTCATTTGTCGCTTCTGTACACTAGCTTGGCGGGACTTTTTCTTTTTTTTTTTTTTTTCTTTGACACTCTAATAAATGATATATATACCGTATTTATCAGGGTATTGCGCGCTCCGGCGTATAGCACGCACCCCTGATGTGGACCTGTAAAAACATTTTTTTAGTACTTACCGTTTTGCTGTCTTGCGCGGCGTCCATTGTCCGTTCCGTCTTAAGCTTCTCTGGTGTCCTCACAGCTTCTCCAGTGCTCCGGTGAGTCGCTTCCCGCGCTCAGTTTGAACGCCTCCGCCGACATATACCGAGTGCAGTACACTCGGGTACATTCGGCCAGGCTCGGCTTCGCTCGTGCTCACGCGCTCTGATGTTTATGCGTGAGCACGAGCGAAGCCGAGCCTGGCCGAATGTACCAGAGTGTACTGCAGTCGGTATATGTCGGCGGCTCAGTTCAAACTTAGCACGGGAAGCGGCTATCGGCGTATATCGCACACCCATGATTTTCCCCTTATTTTAAGGGGAAAAGAAGGTGCGCGGTATAAGCCGATAAATACGGTATATAAAAGCTTATTAGACAGTGTCAAAGGAAAGTCCTGCCAAACTTGTGTACAGAAGTGACAAAGTCCCAGAAGACTGGGCTCATTTAAAATACACAGCACTGCTCGTGCATATGTGGTCACTACTCAAAAAATGTATAAAGGATTGTTGGTAATTTTCTTGCAAAAAAAAGCCAGTACGCCGGTGTATCTACTGATACACCGGCGTACTTTCAAATTACCCGCGTCGTATCATTAGTTTGAATCCTCAAACCATGATACCACGGCTTCGGGCTTCGATCCGTCAGGCTTGCGTCTTCATACGCCTTCGGATCGTAGGTGCAATATTTCTGCACCCGCTGGGTGGAGTTTGCGTCGTTTTCCGCGTCGGGTATGCAAATGAGCTTTTTACGGCAATCTAACAAAGGTACGAGCTGCCGTCGCATTCTCTTACGTCGTCGCTAGTCGGCTTTTTACGGCGTATAGTTAAAGCTGCTATTATCCGGTCTATCGTTCCTGCGTCGAAATTTCAATTTTTTTTTTTAATTTTTGCGTAAGTCGTCCGTGAATAGGAATGTACGTGATTTACGCTGGTAAAAAAAAAAAAAACGATGTTTCGACGTAATTTCGCGCAATGCACGGTGGAAAATTTCTGAACGGAGCATGCGCAGTTCGATCGCCGTGGGGACCGGCTTCATTTAAATGATTCTCGCCCCCTACCGATTTGAATTCCGCCGCCAGAAATGCACTACGCCACCGTAACTTACGGCGCAAAATCTTCCAGGATTCGACTTAGAGCCAGGTAAGATACGGCGGCGTAGTGTATGTGGATCTGGCCCACTGATTTCTCAACTAGTAAGCAACAAATGACAGAAAAAGGTTTAGTCTTTAAGTGGTTAAACTGACCTCAGTTACAGATTAAGTTTATCCTTTTTGATCTAAGAACAAAATGTTACTTTGTTTATAGTTATCTCTGATGTTGAGATAAACTTGGCAGGCTGCCTGGCTTTTTTCAGCTGTCAGAAGTGAGCAGAGAACTCTCTTCACTTGTAAGGCCTCAGTCACACGAGGCTGATCCGTTGCCACAGAGTCCGCCAGCTCAGCGGCAGATCTCGCCATTGATCTCCACTGAGTCAGCGGATGATGGATCCCTCTCTGCTCACTGAGTGGGGGGCTTGTCGAGTGCCGCTGCTTGCTATAGAGAGAACGGACAGCATCACCATACGTCTGATTTTTAGCGGATCGGACGTCAGCGAACATGGTCACTGCTGTCATCTATCGCTCCATAGACTTGCATTGAGCACTCGTTCAGTTCCGCCGTGAGAACTGACAGGCAGACCTAAACTGTCCACCTGTGTGAAAGGGGCCTTATCTAGAAACCGGGAAATGCTTTTTTAAGATCAGAGGGGAGTAGAATCGTGATTTTGATTCTTTAATGATTCATTGTGCAGCTCTACATTAGAACCTATTACAAAAAAAGCACTTCAATCCATCACTTTGTACACAAGTAACCTTTTCCTAGGCCAGTCCTTGTTGCATATTGTACTTATTCCGCATTGGCATAGGACTTTCAGGGTTTTTGGGGCACTACAGCAGCTGGGAATACTGGCAGGGCGAGAGCTAGAAGTCGTGGTGTTTGCTACCAAGGTTTACAACTTTTCCATTGGCTCTTAAAAGACAGAACAGCATGGTTTAGAGAGGTCTGCAGATATTCAAACGCTTGCTTTCTGAGTTATTCATTTGAAATGGGACATTTTTCTGAAAATCTGTTTCCTGGTTGGAGCTGAATGTGAACTGATATTGCTTTTTTTTCATAGATACAATGAAGATCTTGAACTTGAAGATGCTATACACACAGCAATTTTAACATTAAAGGTAATTGCTCCGTTAAGGTAACACTTCAGCGTTTACAATGTCCAACTTGCAAATAGATATTTCAAGGAAACCTATCATGAGTGAAATTTTGTTATTGCTGACCCTTTCCTGAAAAGGTAAGTTTGCTGATTGCCATGTGTAGATCTGACTTTAGTACCTTGAGTCAAAGGCACTGAATACATATGTAAAATGTTAAAGTGGATGTAAACCCATATTATTATTAAAGCGGAGCTCCACCCAGTATAACAACATTTTACAATGTTGTTTGAAAAAAAAAACCTGAAAAAAAAAAAAAAAAATACTCACCCGAAATAGCTGTTGCTATGCGGAAGTCCGTAATCTGCCTCTTCCTAATCCGCGGTGTGTTTTCTTCTTCTTCTTCTCCTTGTGAATGGGCGCGCTGCTTCCTGGGAACTGTGTGTGTTCTCAGAGAGCAGCGCGCCCATTCACAAGCCAGCGTGAGACTCGCGGAGGCGCAGTAGGAAACGGGCAGTGAAGCCGTACGGCTTCACTGCCTGTTTCCCATATTGTGAATGGCGGTGCGGGACCCGGAGCGATCGTGGGACCGGCATCGGGGGGCCCATCAGCGCGGGCGCCTAGGACAGGTAAGTGTCTTTATTTAAAGTCAGCAGCTACACTGTTAGTAGCTGCTGACTTTAAAAAATTTTTTTACCGTGGCTGGAGCTCCGCTTTAATAATAATTTTTGCTGTAGCATTGTAGAGTAAAACATTTCCCATCATCTGTGTCCGGTTTTGCCACAAAGTTAATCCAGCTCTGAGCAATCCTGTTTTATTCAGTGAAATCAAACGGACTTGCAGAGAAAAACCTTAGTCCATTCCGCCCCATTGCTGTGAGGGACAGGTTATTTACATATCTCATGCACTAGCCTGGAGACGGCATTATTTATTTATTTTTTATTCCCACCCCCACTCTTTTTCTGAAGTCATGTGGTTACTTTTCTGGATTTTAGTGATCATAGCAGAATTTAGTGTAAGGAATACATAGGAAAAAATGCATGTTGACAATGGGAGTGTAGAGGGGGGCGGGGAGTCTACTGACATCACGACTCCACCCACCGAGCTCCAGACAACAGATCCACCCACAGAATCTGCAGTTTTTCAGTTGGACAGAGGGGAAACCTATTTGACTGGTAAGAATACATACAGGAGTCATCTATATCCTTTATAGATCAGCACTATGGCATAGTTTAGAAAGGATAAGAGTGGGTTTACCTCCACTTTAAGTCAGTATCTGTGATCTTCATAGTAATATCGGTCTGTGATGCAACAACAATTTTCAGTCAGAACCCAATGAGGAGAACCAAAAAACTAGGATTTCGTGAAGGAGGTTAGCAATGCCAGAATATCAATTTTTTTTTCTCATAATGCAATGTCTCTAATTGTGCTGCTTTCTCTACTCTGCAGGAAAGTTTTGAGGGTCAGATGACGGAAGACAACATTGAAGTTGGTATTTGCAATGAAGCTGGATTTAAGCGACTCACTCCTGCTGAAGTCAAAGATTACTTGGCTGCTATAGCATAAATGGCTTCCAGTCAGTGTAGTTTTTTGTTTTTTTCTGCCACTAAAGGATTCAAAATGTTTCTTTGCAGATTTTTTTGCATACTTTCTTATTTCTACCTGTCTTGACAGATCTTTTTAAAATGACATGGTTCTAATCACAATAAATAATATCAAATACAACAAGGACTTTTTTTTTCTTGAGTTGTCCATTTCCCACTTATTTATATTGGGGGAGATTGTTACTACCAGAGTCATATTTCATAAGAATTTTTTTTGAGACTTTGGCAAAGAAAAGTTCATACATTCTCCCCCTAGTGGTAATATTTAGATCGGTCATAGCAACTTTCATGTCCACAGGGTTTAGATAATGTCTAAGCTGATTTAGTCTCTGTTAAAACCAGGTGCTAAACAATGCCTGAAATGTATTGCTGAGCTATATGTTGCATAGGTTAAAATCAATTAATATTTAGTGTCAGTCACTTTTACACATGCCACTGGCCAAGAGAACCTGCAAGTGTAAATAGTTACCGTCTGTTTTAATGGGGTTGTTGTGTTTTTTTTTTTTTTGTGTAAAGCCGGGGACACCCCTCAGACCTCTGCGTACACTTTAGGCTTTGCTCAGCCCCTCCTAAACACTTTTTCCTTACAGGTGACAAGCTGCTTAAAGAACACCATAAAAGCTACGTTTTGCACATTGTTTATATGCGTTTGTGTGCTTGGTGTCGATGCATTCTGTTGGTCAGGATATTTGTTCATTCTGACCGTTAGAATGCATTAACACGCAAACGTGCCAAGCATTTAACGAGCCTTTATGTGTATTCACCTTTTCTCTGTCCAAACACTCTCTCTCCTGAAGGTGCTGGTGATGTTTCCCTTTTTTTCCTGTAAATGCCTGTGTGCATAGACATACATAACCTACAGGTGCATTAATAGATGCTTTTTGTTTTTTCCAATGTGTATGAGGCCTTAAGTAGCCAGAAAACAACAAAAAAACAAACCATCAATCTGGATTTCTCTGCAAGAATGCAGAAGCAACATACAGACAGCATTCCTGAGCAATAACCACCAAAGAGAGAAGCCTTCTAACTTGCCAAATTGAGTTGCATGCATTTTTTTTTTCTTGCTTTAAAGGTATCGCAAAAAGCCATTACAAAAAACAAAAGGGTACAAATATAATACAAAGTGTATAGTTTCAAATATAGCCTTGCAGGGCTTACCTCCTATACATAGGTTTTCTAAATTATTATAGCAGACTATTACATGGATCAGGTTAAAGGTCCTTTACTGGAGGACTAGTGGTACACCTGTTGGTTTGTGTAATGCGGTTTGTGTGTGCACTTTTTTTTTTAACACCGTGTGGAGTTTCTATAGTGTGTTAACACACCATGGGCTAAAAAAAAAAAAAGGAATCGGCTCCCAAATGACTAGGCTTTATTTATTCTTTATTAGTGGGTTATATTTCTGTTGACTTTAATCCAAGATTCCTTGCAACATCACTTGTGGTGCTCTTCTCTACAAACCTACTATCCAGATCAGCATTTTATTAGTCTAGCTTTCTTTATCGTACATCACGGGACACAGAGCGCATAGCCATTACACTTGGGTTATATGGGTACCTTCAGGTGATGGACACTGGTGTAATCAATTTCACAGGAAGTTTCCTCCCTATATAACCCCCTCCCACTGGGAGTGCTTCAGTTTTTTCGCCAGTGTCTTAGGTGTTGGTCACGTCTAGCTGTCCCTCGGAGGTCTCGGGACCCAGGATAGCTAGCCGGATCCGTCCGAAGTGCTTCAAAGCCAAGGTGTACAGTACCCGGGCCCTGCTTGCTTGGGGTTTTGCCTATAATGCCTCTTCTTGGAGGGCTGGATTCTGGGCTCCAGTGCCTTAGTCTCTTCCAAGAACTAAACGCTACTGATGCCAGGATGCTATATAGGTCCAGGTGTGTGGGTTCCTTAACACAGGACCCCGGTCCCTGAAGGTCCAAGACAATACCCACGGAGATGGGGGAAGATTGGGCCTCTTGCATTTTGCAATACCCTGCGGCGTGGAGCAGGTAAGAAGGAGCCTGCGGGACTTGGTTCGACAGTAGGTATCCCCCTGGGGGTTCTGGGTCGGCTAATGGTATGCTTGTGCATCAGCCACTATCTCCACTATGTCTTTTGAGGCAGGATGGGATGTACTAATGTTTACCCAGATAACATGTAGGTATTTGTATGCTTTTAAAGATATGTATTTGCTACTCCCCCCAGATCTGCCTGTTGGCATGATACTGCAGCCCCACGTGCTATAAGGAGGAAATGCTGGCAAAACTCCTATTTCTTAGGAAGCCTATGGGGACAGCTTCCTCTATGTGTGCACTACAATAAGATTGGTGTCTGTTGGGTTGCTAGCGCTGGTCCATGCTTCTCCTCTGCTTTCTGCTTCCTCCATGTTGGTTTCAGTGTGGGGGGGGGGTGCGCGCGCGTGCACGCCGCCTTTTACAGCGTCGGCGTGCGTGGGGGGGGCCGGCCAGCAGCGTCAGGTCTCAGTTAAAGCAGTAAAGCATTTCCTGGCTGGTCATTCCCTCCTGAGAGCAGAGGAGGCTGAGGACACAGAGCGCGCAGCTGAGCCATTTCTGGCTATACAGTGACACCTAGTGGTGGTTTGTGGATCTTCAGGTCTGGACTTAGCTCCATACTGACCAGAAAAAAAAAAAAGGTTTTTTTTCTTAAAGGGACTCAGCCTTAGATCTGGCAGTATCTGAGTCGGTGCAACCTTGGGCTCCAGCTAACGGGCATTGGTGTGGTAATACTCACAGGACTTCCTCGGTATTGCCGCCTTCTCGGGCGTATGGAAATTTGGAAATTTTTTACCATAGCCTGTTCTTATTAATGGTTCACTTCTAGCTACAACAGTTGGGTGTTGGCTTTAGGGGTGTCTCAAAGTTGTGCAATGGCTCCCAAGGGATCAGGACCAGCTAAGGCTGCAAAAGGTACCAAAAAACTAAAGGGGTCTCCGTCGGGGTCAGGATTTGGGCCAGGCTCCAGCGGTCCCACCCTCACCAGATAGACCACCGAACAGCATGTTGCAGGAGCCATTGAGGGTGCTAGGGGCAGAGGCGGCCCCCAATCAACCCATTCCCGTTTATGTTACGGAAGAAATGCTAGCGACCACCCTGGGTGGGCTAGAGGAAAGGTTAACTGCTTTAATTGCCCGCTCTTTGCCAGGTGGCAAGCGGGCTAGATCCCCGTCACCTAGATTGGTGTTTTCAGATGCAGAGGTCCTCTCTTCGGAGGAATTGGACCCACAGGGGGATCAAGCGGACCCGAGTCCCGACGGTTCAGACATTGAGGGTTCCACTGTAGATGAATTTTTTTCGGCTTCTCAAGCGGAGAGCCTGTGGATCCAGTCTCTGACAGATATGGTTCGCACTGCTTTTAAACTTCCAGTGTCAGAACAATTAGCCCCCGCGGTATCCTCTTTAGGTTCCTTGAAGGCACCGTTGAGTTGTGCGTCTTTTCCGGTTCACCCCCTTCTGGAGAGCGTGATTTTTCAGGATTGGGCTCGACCTGATAGGATTTTTATCCCTCCTAAAAGGTTCACTATTCTCTATCCTATGGAAGAGGAATTTGCAAAGAAATGGGCACTCCCTACCGTGGACGCAGCCATTTCCTGCGTGAATAAATCCCTGACCTGTCCGGTTGAAAATGTCCAGATGTTTAAAGATCCGGTCGACAAAAAGTTGGAGACCCTACTGAAGGCTTCTTTTACCACAGTAGGTGCCGTGGTTCAGCCAGCGGTGGCAGCCATTGGCGTTTGTCAGGCTTTAAAGGATCAGACTAAACAAATATTAAGGGACATACCGGCTCAGCAAGCTCGTGAATTAGCTGACCTGCCAAGGGTTCTCTGCTTTGCAGTAGATGCTATTAAGGACTCCATTCAACAGGCGTCCCGTTTATCTCTGCTATTGGTTCATATGCGTCGCCTTTTGTGGCTGAAGAACTGGTCAGCAGAGGCACCCTGCAAAAGGCTTTTAGCAGGATTTCCCTTTCATGGTGGGAGACTATTCGGTGAAGACCTAGATAAATATATCCAGACCATATCAAGTGGTAAAAGTTCTTTCTTACCTGTCAAGAAAAGACCGCGTGGGCCCGCGTTTAAGCGACAGGCCTTCGCAGGCTCGGCCCCTTCAACTTCCCGTCAGTATCGACGGCCTCCCGGGCGTTCAGCATTTAATAGCCGCCCACAAGGACAAGCCACGGCAGGCAAGAGGCCATGGTCTCGCAAGCCGGTTAAACCAGTCATCAAGTCAGATTCATGAAGGGGCGCCCCCACTCTCTTGGGTGGGGGGAAGGCTTCGGTTTTTCTCCGAAGTGTGGGAGGCCAGAATTCCCGACTCTTGGGTACTGTCCGTGGTAGCCACGAGCTACAAGCTAGAGTTTCGGGAAGTCCCCCCTCTTCATATTTCAGGGGTCAAGTCTTCCAAGAGACCCAATGGCGACGTCAGGCCTATCTTAGACCTCAAACGCCTAAATCGCTTTCTAAAGATTCAGACCTTTCGTATCGAGTCCATACGTTCGGTGGCAGCCAGCCTACATCAAGACGACTTTCTAGCATCTATAGACATAAAGGATGCGTATCTGCACGTGCCGATCTACCCGGCACATCACAAGTTTCTTCGTTTTATGATAGATCACCGTCATTACCAGTTCGTAGCCCTCCCTTTCGGGTTGGCAACAGCTCCGCGGGTATTCACAAAGGTGTTAGCCCCGGTGCTAGCCGTCCTAAGGACAGAAGGCATTTTGGTCCTGGCATACCTGGACGATCTTCTGGTTATCGACAGATCAGCTTCCAACCTCAATCATGCAGTAGTTCGCACAGTTCGGCATCTAGAGGAATTCGGGTGGATTGTGAATCAAGAAAAATCGATATTGCAACCCACAAAGCAGTTGGAATATCTAGGCCTTCGGCTAGATACAGACTGCCAGAGGATATTTTTACCTCAAGCAAAGGTCAGATCAATAACTCAAGCAGTTCAAGTGGTCTTAGGCAAGAAGAGGCCGACTATTCGCCTATGTATGCGACTGCTGGGGAAGATGGTGGCCGCCTTCGAGGCAGTGCCCTACGCCCAGATCCATACCAGATATCTCCAGGCAGCCATTCTCTCTGCTTGGAACAAGTCCATTCAGGCGTTAGATCGTCCGTTAGTTCTCTCCCCAGGGGTCCGGCGCAGCCTGTTCTGGTGGCTGGTCCCTCAAAATTTGTCAAAGGGGAAATCCTCTTGCCCCATCACGTGGAAGATAGTAGCCACGGATGCCAGCCTGTCAGGTTGGGGGGCAGTTCTAGAAGGACAGACCCAGCAAGGGCAGTGGTCGGAGGCAGAAAAACTGCTTCCCATCAATATCCTAGAGATCAGAGCTGCTCGGCTGGCCCTGGTCGCCTGGACTCTTCCCCTTCAGGGTCTGCCAGTAAGGATACAGTCCGACAATGCCACTGCGGTGGCATACATAAACCACCAGGGGGGCACGAGGAGCCTAGCGGCCCAAAGGGAAGTAAACCTGATTTTCTCATGGGCCGAAGCCCATGTACCCTGCATCTCGGCGGTGTTCATCTCAGGGATAGACAATTCTCAAGCCGATTTTTTGAGTCAACAGTTGCTCCCGGGGGAGTGGTCTCTTCACCCCCAGGTATTCCAAGAGATTTGCCAAAGATTCAGAGTTCCAGATGTGGACATTATGGCAACGAGATCCAACAAAAAGTTGGGACAAATTCATATCCCGAGCCAGGGATCCCTCGGCCTACGGGACCGATGCGTTGGTTTGCCCCTGGCACCAGTTTTCTCTCCTGTATGCGTTCCCTCCACTGCAGATGATTCCCCGCCTTCTACGGAGGATCAGGGTGGAGCGCAGGCCTGTGATCCTGGTGGCCCCAGCCTGGCCCAGGAGGGCTTGGTACGCACTCATCGTGAGGATGTCAGTCGGGGCGCCGTGGCCGCTCCCCCTGCGCCCAGATCTGCTGTCTCAGGGCCCAATCTGCCACCCTGCTTCACAGCAGCTGAATTTGACGGCTTGGCGGCTGAATCCCTAATTCTTAAGGGCAGAGGCCTCTCAGCTCAGGTCATATCTACGTTGATTCAGGCTAGGAAACCAGTCTCTAGAAATATTTATTACAGAGTCTGGAGAACCTATGTGGAGTGGTGCGAGTCTCAAAAATGGCATCCTCAAAAGTTTTTTATTGACAGGATCTTGCGATTCCTCCAGGTTGGCGTTGACAAAGGGTTGGCTCTTAGTACTCTAAAGGGGCAGGTGTCGGCTTTATCGATATGGTTTCAAAGACCCTTGGCCACCCATTCGCTTATGAAAACCTTCTTGCAGGGGGTTTTGCATGTGAATCCCCCTATTAGAGCTCCCCTCTGCCCCTGGAATTTAAATCTGGTCTTGTCAGCTTTACAAAGGCAGCCGTTTGAACCTCTGACAGAAATCCCTCTTGTGCTACTAAACCGAAAGTTGGTTTTCTTGGTGGCTATGGCTTCGGCCAGAAGGGTTTCCGAGCTGGCAGCCTTGTCATGCAGGGAGCCATACCTTATTCTGCATAAGGACAGTGGTTCTGCGGCCTCAACCTTCTTTCCTTCCTAAGGTCATATCCAGTTTTCACTTGAATCAGGACCTAGTCCTACCATCCTTCTTTCCTACTCCCCAGTCCAGAGAGGAAAGACTGCTTCATACTTTGGACGTGGTTCGAGCCATGAGGGTCTATCTCAAGGCTACAGAGAAGATTCGGAAAACAGATGTGCTTTTTGTTCTTCCGGATGGTCAAGAAGAAGGGTCAGCCGGCTGCCAAGTCTTCCTTGGCTAGGTGGATTAAGCAGCTGATTTTTCAGGCCTATGGTCTGAAGCGTGTTCCACCTCCCTTATCAGTTAAAGCCCATTCTACGAGGGCCATGAGTGCCTCCTGGGCGGCACACCATCAGATCTCTATGGCACAGGTTTGCAAGGTGGCAAACTGGTCTTCTGTACATACGTTTACTAAATTTTATAAGTTGGACGTTGCAAAGGGTACGGACGCAGCATTTGGGCAGGCGGTCCTACGGGCAGCAGTATAGAATCCTCGGGCCCGGGTCACGCCCCCTTTTCTCTGTTGGTGGAGCTACTTTACTTCCTGATAATTTTTTCGTTTGGCTATTCTTGGCCTTACGGTCTCCCTCGCTTCATAGAGCATTGCTTTAGGACATCCCAAGTGTAATGGCTATGCGCTCTGTGTCCCGTGATGTACGATAAAGAAAAAAGGATTTTTAATAAACAGCTTACCTGTAAAATTCTTTTCTTGAAGTACATCACGGGACACAGAGCTCCCACCCCTCTTTTGGGGAACATTGTGTAACCTCGGAGGAATTGCTTGCTACAAAACTGAAGCACTCCCAGTGGGAGGGGGTTATATAGGGAGGAAACTTCCTGTGAAATTGATTACACCAGTGTCCATCACCTGAAGGTACCCATATAACCCAAGTGTAATGGCTATGCGCTCTGTGTCCCGTGATGTACTTCAAGAAAAGGATTTTACAGGTAAGCTGTTTATTAAAAATCCTTTTTTTGGAGGCTGTACCAGTAACCCACTGGTTGTGTGACAGTATCCTTGAATGTGACCCTTGGGTACTGGACTCTGCACTGTTCTTCTTTCCAGACTTGAGTGTACAGGTAAAAGGTTGCCAAAAAACAGGCAGGCTTCTGTCAGACAGGCTGGTATACACATGGGTCGAAGGTTGGCCAGTTTCTAAACCATCAGGCCCCAATTCTCTTTTGGAGTCCCTTAGTGGCGCTAGTAGCTCTTCCCTGCTTTGAGTGACCCATCGGAGAAGTGCTCTCCTATGGGACACTTGTGTAGGTGTGCTCCTGAGTCCTGCTTCTGCCCCACCCCATCATTGGATTAGATTGACGGCAGTGGGAGCCAATGGCTGTGCTGCTATCTATCCAATCGGCACACCAGATAGAGCTGGTGTGCTCGTCCCCGGGGAGAAAAACAGGTTGGGGTAAAACCGTTTACTGGGGGGCTTCAGCACTACAGAAGGGTTTTCACCTTAATACATTAAGGTGAAAAACCACAAGGGTTTACAACTAGGGTTCGTACCGGACTTTTGGATTTTTTTGTACCCGAACAATTTGCTGTGGGTTCAGTGTTCGGCAATGTAATGGCGCGCTGCAGGGCAGCCAATCGCCATTTGTTTTACTCGTGTGACATAGAAGCCATCACAGCCATGCCTACTAATGTCATGGCTGTGATTGGCCAGTGCAGCATGTGACCCAGCCTCTATATAAGCTAGAGGCACATAGCACAGCTCTGCTTCAGATAGGGTAGGGAAAGGCTGCTGCTGCTGTTCTCAGGGAGAGATTTAGATAGGAGTCAGGCTGTCCTGCTTCAGAAACACCAGCACTGCATATGTTACTGTGAGATACTCTGCAAGATAGTTTAGGGAAAGGTTCCAGATTGTGCTTGTAGGGAGAGAAATATAGAGGGAGTCTATCCCGCTTCTAAAATTTAATTACACCAGTACTACATATGTTACTGTGAGATACTCTGCAAGATACTTTTCTTCTATTGTGCTATTCAAAAAAATTGCTGTTTCCTCCATATCTGTACGTGTGAGAAACACTTTAGCTAGTGTTCTTCTATTGTTCTATTCAAGAAACACCCAGTTTGGTGCAAAAATTTTTTTTTTGGGGGGGCGTTATCACAGACAAGCGCAGCTGCCTGTCCATAGCCAATGTGGACAAGCTCACGTTCATTAAAATGAACCAGGCATGGATTCCACAGGACTTGTCCATACCTTGTGCAGAATAGACACGTATACCGGCCTTACCTAGCCATTCTTGTATTTCTGATCTTTCTCACTCTTTTGGGGTGTACCCTAATTTAAAAAATAAATAAATTAAAAACAAAAACCTGTGTTGGCTACCTCGTCCTCCTCCACCGCCGTTTTCACCTACACCGCCACCTCAACCTCCTACTCCATAAGGACCTCGTCCTAGGTCAGTGATGGCGAACCTTGGCACCCCAGATGTTTTGGAACTACATTTCCCATGAGTCTCATGCACTCTGCAGTGTAGGTGAGCATCATGGGAAATGTAGTTCCAAAACATCTGGGGTGCCAAGGTTCTCCATCACTGTCCTAGGTCAAGGTTTTTATTTTAATTATTTTTATGTATTTTGTTATTTCCCTATCCACATTTGTTTGCAGAGTACTTGCCATGCTCTTAACAACATTTTGCAGCCCTCTAGCCCTTTCCATTACTTTTTTTTTTTTTTTAGAGGCATTTGACTTTAATGGGGTTGGGGGTCAAGTTTGGCCACACCCGTCGAACCCGAAAATCCAGGTGTCCGCTCAACTCTATTTACAACCCCTTACGAAAGGAGCGGAGGGGGGCACAGACATACTTCCCCTACCTGGTCTACATTCCTTCGTTCCTGAATGTCACACCGCTCTTCCAGCCTTTTCTGCCCCCCCCCCCCCAGCAGGGCTGTCCTTGGAGTCTGTGCCCCCCCCCCCCTGGGCTGTTCCTGTGGGCCCTCACCAAGGAGTAAATGAAGGAATAAAAATAGAAAATACATGGCAGGGGGGAGGAACCAAGAGAAAGGTAGAGAAAGAATAAGGCCTCGTACACACGACCAAGGAACTCGTTGGGAAAGACGCATTGTTTTCCTCGACGAGTTCCTTGTCAGGCTTGTCGAGAAACTTGACAAGCTGTCTTTGCGTACACACTGTCAAGACCAAATCTCCTCGTTCTCAAACGCGGTGACTTCAATACATACAACGGCAGGGGAAGTTCGATTCCACTAGCACAACCCTTGGGGCTGCTTTTGCTAATCTCATGTTACTGCGTGTTAGGTAAGAGACATTTTCAATTTTCAGTCTGTTACAGCGTGACAAATGTGCTATTTCCATTACAAACGCTACTTTTACCGAAGGTGCGTGGGTTTCTTAGCATACACACAAACGTGTTTCTCGTCTAAAACTAGCCCGACTAGAAACACGACAAGGAAATTGAGACTCCCGTCGAGGAAAAAGAGAACTTGCTCTCTTTTTTCCTTGTCGAGTTCCTCAACAGTTTTCTCAATGAAAAGCATACACATGACTGGTTTCCTCGGCAAAAAAGCTCTGCCACCAAGTTTCTTGATAGATTCTGTCGAGGAAACTGGTCTTGTGTACGCGGCCTCAGAGAAGTGAAAAGAAAGATGGATGGCTAGAGAGAGGGATGGAAAAAAAGAAATTAGGATAGAGAGATACAAGGGAAAGAAAGGAGAACAAAGAGAAAGAGTGGTACATCCTAACATGTACCATAAGGGGTTTTAACACTGTACGATGGAAGGGACTCGGGGAGCGATAAATGTCTGTGGGTTAGGGGCGCAAATTACTTGTCTTGCCACGCAAATAATTTTACTGTTCGGGGTCCCCATAACTTGGGAAATTTTATCAAGGGGTCATGGTGCTAGAAGCTTGAGAACCACTGATTTACTTGGTTCTTGTGTGGCACATGACTCAGAACTAACAGTGAATCAATGCTACACTGGTAGAAGACTGGTCAAGATGCAACAATATTGGTTCTCAGAAATGGTCACCCAACTGCTTCTATGTGACTATTTGAGAGAGAGAGAGAGAGAGAGAGAGAGAGAGAGAGAGAGAGAGAGAGAGAGAGAGATCAATGCTACACTGGTAGAAGACTGGTCAAGATGCAACAATATTGGTTCTCAGAAATGGTCACCCAACTGCTTCTATGTGACTATTTACGAGAGAGAGAGAGAGAGAGAGAGAGAGAGAGAGAGAGAGAGAGAGAGAGAGAGTACTTTTCCCATGAGGCTCAACTACGCTGCAGAGAACATGGGCGTCATCATTGAACTGAGGTTTGTCATCATTGCCCTAGACAAATGTATGCAACTACTGAAAGAATGGAAGATCATGACGCCTGAGTCCCCGTCGCCAGATAAGTTTATCCTTTCTAAGTTACTAATGGATTGGTCCTAACTGCTGAATATAACATATTTAGGACCCCTTCACTGACTACAACCATGCTGTGCCGCTTCTACAGGTCTTTTATCCAAGTTACCAATCTCTCAGCCTTAACTCTTGATGTCAACTATCCCTTAAGTTTTAGCAGTGTTTATGCTGAACATGTTCACTGGTATTTTTTTTAACCTTGTAGGTCCTTTTTTCTATTGGTGTTCTTAGCACCTCCTCTGGGACTTTCTGCTGCTCCCCGAATGTTCAAAGGTTTTCTATACAGTGGAACAGAGGTCCTCAAACTATGGCCCTCCAGTTGTTCAGGAACTACAATTCCCGTAATGTCTGTGAATGTCAGAGTTTCACAATGCCTCATGGGAGGTGTAGTTCTGCAACAGCTGGAGGGCCTTAGTTTGCCTTTAGTTATACTTTAACAAGAAAAGATCCTGTCCCCTAAATCATTTCCTTCACAACCAGGATCCGTATATCTGGGAATGTCGGGACAGTGCGGAGTGTGATTATACCTATTTTTCTGTGGCCCATCGCATCTAATCCAGAATAGACATATTTATCATGAAAGTGTTGAAACTATCTCCTGGTCAGAAAATATTAATTGTATCAAAGCACAGAGTGGTCCTGTAGATACAAGGAGGTAAACAGTGCCACGTCCTAATAATTTGTCATATATACAGAAAATAGGGCTTGGACTTTTTAGGCACACACAACCACATATATACAAAAATATACATTTTTATTACAATTCTTAATTATTTTTTTTACAAAAAATCTCTAAAAAGACCACATAATTGTATCAATACAAATGGCTAGAGTACCGCTGATGTACACAACCATCAATAAACTACATGAAGACCTGGAAATTAATAACAATTATGCCATGATAGTAGTCAGTCCCAGAGTGTGGTTCAGTTACAAATAAGCGGTAGAAAGATGATCTACATGTTACGCACTCTCATGTGCTTCTTCAGGAGTTTTAAAATTGATATTTGATGTGGAGGCTATGATGCAGTTTAAAAACAACCAATAAGGGGGCGTGGCTTGGCCAGCAACGTGGATGGCAGCTAGATAGAGGAGCTCCAGCCCGGGGATAAGAAAAGACACACAAAACGACCAGCTTTCGGTGGATTATGAACACCAGATTCGGTGGGGGAACCCCCAGCAAACAGACAAGGTCATTGGGAACACCAAAGGGAAAACTACATCTGCTAACCTAAACAAATACCGGTACACGGGCGGACCTCAGGTCAGCAAGATGGCGCCTGTACCCAGAATGAACGGGGGAGATGAGACGGATGACGATGAGATATCCATCCCGGCTTCGGAGGACTCCAACAGTGCCCACTAACCTATACGACCATGATGGAAATCGCGGCCGATATTAAAAACTCCTTCTCAGGCGCCCTTAGTGACATTAAATCTGAACTGCACAGACTGACGGAGCAAATAACAGTTAATGAACGGGCGGGAAAGAGACGAGATCGGGCTCTCACAAGGTTGGATGGCATTGCTGAAGTACACTCACAACAACTGATCGAGGTCAATCGTCATCTGGAAGATTTAGATAACAGGGGGCGCCGTAACAATATTAGGGTACGGGGGGTCCCCGAGACGGTGCTCCCTGACCATATCAAACCCACCCTGACGTCCATTTTTAACGGCCTTCTAGACAGACCTGAGGCATCACCCATTGAATTCGATAGAGCGCACAGGGCGTTGAGGCCTAGAACACCGAATGATGCACCCCCCAGAGACATAATCTGTTGTCTCCCCAACTACCCCCTCAAGGAAGAAATCCTTCGGAAGGCCAGAATGGGTGACCAGATCGTCTACAATGGAGCTGACATCCAGCTCTTCCAAGACCTGTCCCCGATTACACTGAAAAACAGGAGAGCCCTGAAACCACTGCTGGAAGTACTGAGGGCAAAGGAAATCAGCTACCGTTGGAAATTTCCATTCGCCCTGCAAGCCACCTTTAACCAAAAGCAATTACTACTCAGGATTCCAGATGATCTACAGCACTTTTGTGAAAGCCTGCAGATCGCGCCAGTGGAGCTTCCAGACTGGTACACAGAATTTCTACTCCCACCGACCTCTATCCATCAACCGCTCCAGCAGGACCCCTCGCCCTCCAAATCTCCGTACCGAGCAGGAAAGTACGGTAAGAAGACATCCAGAGGATACCAGGCATCACCGGCATCCAAGGGATACAGGGGGCAGGAGGCCAGGTAATCTGCTAAAACACGCATCAGGGATACACTGTGTACTATGCATCCTACCCTTTTTTTTTTTTTGATTGATTTTGACTTTGGTTTTTTTTTTTTATGTGCTTTCGTTTTTGAGACCCCACGATTTTTCTGGCCATTGCAGCGACAATATGTGTCCCCGCTGTTCCCTTACTCCAGGCCACTCTTCTAAAATTGCCTCCCATGCCTAACGCCGCTGTTCCTACCTACTTACGCTACTTGCTGAAACCTATGTATGCAGCCCTCATACGGAATCTCAATGATAACGAGAATTGTGATTGCTGAACTCCTCTGCACTTCTAACTTAAGGTTATTCGGAACATGCGATACAGTTTGGGTCCTCACCGACTCCTTCCACTAGAGGGCCCCATGCTCACATTCTATGTCTTCACATGATGGACTTTCTTAGGCTTTTATTTTATCACATACAATAACATCCTGTCTCTTGCTTCGAGGGTTACCCACACCCATCTACCTCCCTCAACTTGTGTACAGCTCTGAGACAGCCCACATTGTGATTTTTAGCTAGCCTACGTCCCCAGCGTCGACATCTTCTGTTGGGTACGAAAGGAGAAACCCTCTATACTTATTGTGCCCGGCGAAATTCCCCCATTAGGGGCGCTATACTCTCTCCTTAAACATGTCTTGCCAAGAAAGGGAAGAACAGTTCTATAGCCTGGAAAAGACTTCCTGATCCAGATTCGCCCTAACGGAGAACATTCCAGCGGGACTTCGCCTGTCCTCGGCACAGCAACGTTGGACACCTACAGCGACAGAACCCAAGGACCAGGGTGACTTAGTTAAAAGAACGAAGGCATGCACTGAACACTCTGTAACATGGTGGTTCCTTTGGAAGGCTAGATCACACCATCTATTTGAGTGAGACCACGTTAACTTACTGTATTATGTATAACCTGTTTCTACACCTCTCTATCCCATGTGTTCACTTTACACTGTTATAGGTGAAACCTGTTATATGTAACGGACCAGGTGCTTATGTGTTGCCCACACGCCACGCCGCCTTCCACCTACTGCCACGCAGGATGCGGGAACTACTAGGATAATATCCTATTGCTGAAACCGTGAGTAACATACCCACTATCCATTACGGTCTTGTGGCAGGGCACGTCCTGGATCCTCTAGTACCTTTAAATCTAGACTTTGTTCTTGTCATGTATTCTAGAGGTTAACAGTAAGCATGCATGTATGCTCTCTTTAGGCCATACTCAGACAATGGAGGATCTTGGGGTCGGGGAGCACCACTGTAGGTGTATATGTCTATATATAACCATGTCGCTGTAGCACAGGTCTCTACACTACACTTCAGTTCTTGTTATACCACCTTATGTTTGTATAAAATGCATAAATGTTGTTGGGGTAGTCAGTGTATCCCTAGATTTCAATCTTCCCACGTTGGAAATTGGTTCAGATTAACATATTTACTACTCAAAACTTCTTGTCCATCCCCGGACAACATTGAGGTTTTCTTTATCGTACATCACGGGACACAGAGCGCATAGCCATTACATATGGGTTATATGGGTACCTTCAGGTGTGGACACTGGTGTAATCAACTTCACAGGAAGTTCCTCCCTATATAACCCCCTCCCACTGAGAGTGCTTCAGTTTTTTCACCAGTGTCTTAGGTGTTGGTCACGTCTAGCTGTCCCTCGGAGGTCTCGGGACCCAGGATAGCTAGCCGGATCCGTCCGAAGTGCTTCAAAGCCAAGGAGTACGGTACCCGGGCCCTGCCTGCGTGGGGTGTTGCCTATAATGCCTCTCCTTGGAGGGCTGGATTCTGGGCTCCAGTGCCTTGGTCTCTCCCAGGACTAAACGCTACTGATGCCAGGATGCTATATAGGTCCAGGGGTGTGGGTTCCTTAAACACAGGACCCCGGTCCCTGAAGGTCCGAGACAATACCCACGGAGATGGGAGAAGATTGGGCCTCTTGCAGTTTGCAATACCCTGCGGCGTGGAGCAGGTAAGAGGGAACCTGCGGGACTTGGTTCGACAGTAGGTATCCCCCTGGGGGTTCTGGGTTGGCTAATGGTATGCTTGTGCATCAGCCACTATCTCCACTATGTCTTTTTAGGCAGGATGGGATGTACTAATGTTTACCCAGATAACATGTAGATATATGTATACTTGTTTATGATATATATTTGCTACTCACCCCAGGTCTGCCTGTTAGCATTGATACTGCAGCCCCACGTACTATAAAGAGGGAATTGCTGGTGAAAACTCCTGTTTCTTAGGAAGCCTATGGGGACAGCTTCCTCTCTGTGTGCACTACAGTAAGGATTAGTGCTTACCTGGTGTCTTTGGTGCTGCTGGCGCTGGTCCATGCTTTTCCTCTGCTCTCTGCTTCCTCCATGTTGTTTCAGCGTGGGGGGGGGGGTGCGCGCGCGTGGGCGCGTGCACGCCGCCTTTTATAGCGTCGGCGTGCGTTGGGGGGGCGGGCCAGCAGCGTCAGGGTCAGTTAAAAGTAAAACGTTTCTCTCTGGCTGGTCTTTTCCCTCCTGGAAGCAGAGGAAGAAGGACACAGAGCGCGCAGCTGGGTCTTTTTGGCCACAGTGACACCCAGTGGCGGTTTGTGGATCTTCAGGTCTAGGACTTAGTTCCACTATTGACCAGAAAAAAAAAAAAAAAAAGAGTTTTTTTGCTTAAAGGGACTCAGCCTTAGATCCAGCAGTATCTGAGTCAACCTTGGACTCCGGCTAACGGGCATTGGTGTTGCAATACTCACAGGTTTTCCTCAGTATTGCCACCTCCCAGGCGGGTAAAAAAAAAGTATATATATACAACATTTTTCATTTTCCTCAGCCTGTTCTCATATTAATTACTCCTAGCTACAACAATCAGGTGTTGGCTATAGGGGTGACTCAAGGTTGTGCAATGGCTCCAAAGGGATCAGGACCAGCCAAGGCTGCAAAAGGTGCCAAGAAACAAAACGGGTCTCCATCGGGGTCAGAGGATTTGGGCCAGGCTTCAACGGCCCCACCCTCACCAGTTAGACCACCGAGTAGCATAGTACAAGAGCCATTGGGGGTGCTGGGGGCAGAGGCGGCCCCCGATCCACCCATTCCCGTTTACATAACGGAAGAAATGCTAGCGACCACCCTGGGTGGGCTAGAGAAAAGGTTAACTGCTTTGTTTGCCCGCCCTTTGCCAAGTAGCAAACGGGCTAGATCCCCCTCACCTAGTTTGGTGTTTTCAGATGCGGAGGTCTCCTCTTCGGAGGAACGGGACCCACAAGGGGATCAAGCGGACCCAAGTCCCGACGGTTCAGACATGGAGGGTTCCACTGTAGATGAATATTTTTCGGCCTCTCAAGCGGAGAGCCTGTGGATCCAGTCTTTGACCGATATGGTTCGCACTGCTTTTAAACTTCCAGTGCCAGAACTAGTAGCCCCTGTGGTATCCTCATTGGGTTCTTTAAAGGCTCCATTAACTTGTGTGTCTTTTCCGATTCACCCCCTTCTGCGGAGCGTGATTTACCAGGATTGGGCTCGACCTTATAGGATCTTTATCCCTCCTAAGAGGTTCTCTATTCTCTATCCTATGGAAGAGGAATTTTTAAAGAAATGGGCACTCCCCACAGTGGACGCGGCCATTTCCTGCGTGAATAAATCCCTGACCTGTCCGGTTGAAAATGTCCAGATGTTCAAGGATCCGGTCGACAAAAAATTAGAGACCCTACTGAAGGCTTCTTTCACCACAGTAGGTGCCATGGTTCAGCCAGCGGTGGCAGCCATTGGCGTTTGTCAGGCCTTAAAGGATCAGGCAAAACAGATATTAAAGGACATGCCGGCTCAGCAAACTCGTGAATTAGCAGATTTCCCTAGGGCTCTCTGCTTTGCAGTAGATGCTATTAAGGACTCCATCCAACAGGCATCCCGTTTATCTCTGCTGGTGGTTCACATGCGTCGTCTTTTGTGGCTAAAGAACTGGTCAGCAGAGGCACCCTGCAAAAAGCTTTTAGCAGGGTTTCCCTTTCATGGGGGAAGACTATTCGGTGAAGACCTAGATAAATATATCCAAACCATATCAAGTGGTAAAAGTTCTTCCTTACCGGTCAAGAAAAGACCGCGTGGGCCCGCGTTTAAACGACAGGCCTTTGCAGGCTCGGCCCCTTCGACTTCCCGTCAGTATCGACGGCCTCCCGGGCGTTCAGCAGTTAATAGCCGCCCACAGGGACAAGCCGCGGCAAACAAGAGGCCCTGGTCTCGCAAGCCAGCTAAACCAGTCATCAAGTCAGATTCATGAAGGGGCGCCCCCACTCTCTTGGGTGGGGGGAAGACTTCAGTTTTTCTCCGAAGTCTGGAAGGCCAGAATTCCCGACTCTTGGGTTCGGTCCGTGGTAGCCACAGGCTACAAACTAGAGTTTCGAGAAATCCCCCCTCCTCATTTTCAGGGGTCAAGTCTTCCAAGCGACCCGTTAAAGAGGGCCTCTCTCGTAAAGGCGTTGGATCGCCTCTTGCTCCAAGGAGTAATTGTAGAAGTACCAACCCAAGAATGGGGTCTGGGATTCTACTCCAACCTTTTTATTATACCAAAACCCAATGGCGACGTCAGGCCTATCCTAGACCTCAAGCGCCTAAATCGCTTTCTAAAGATTCAGACCTTTCGTATGGATTCCATACGTTCAGTGACAGCCAGCCTGCATCAAGGCGACTTTCTAGCATCTATAGACATAAAGGATGCATATCTGCATGTGCCGATCTACCCAGCACATCACAAGTTTCTTCGTTTTATGATAGATCAAAGTCATTTCCAGTTCGTAGCCCTCCCTTTCGGGTTGGCAACAGCTCCGCGGGTATTCACAAAGGTGTTAGCCCCGGTGCTAGCCGTCCTAAGGACAGAAGGCATTTTGGTCCTGGCATACCTGGACGATCTCCTGGTTATCGACAGATCAGCTTTCAACCTCAATCATGCAGTAGTCCGCACAGTTCGGCATCTACAAGAATTCGGGTGGGTTGTGAACCAAGGAAAATCGAGGTTGCAACCCACAAGACAGTTGGAATATCTAGGCCTTCGGTTAGATACAGAATGCCAGAGGATATTTTTTACCTCAAGAAAAGATCAGGTCATTGACTCAAACAATTCAAATAGTCCTAGGCAAAAAGAGGCCGACTATTCGCCTATGCATGCGACTGCTGGGAAAGATGGTAGCCGCCTTCGAAGCAGTGCCCTATGCCCAGATCCATACCAGAGTTCTCCAGGCAGCTATTCTCTCTGCTTGGAACAGGTCCATACAGGCATTAGACCGTCCATTAGGTCTTTCCCCAGGAGTCAGGCGCAGCCTGTACTGGTGGCTGGTCCCTCAAAAATTGTCAAAAGGGAAAACCTTTTGCCCCATCACGTGGAAAATAGTAACCACAGATGCCAGCCTAACAGGTTGGGGGGCAATCTTAGGAAAACGGACCCAGCAGGGACAGTGGTCAGAGGCAGAAAGTCTGCTTCCCATCAATGTCCTAGAGATCAGAGCTGCTCGGTTGGCCCTGGTCGCCTGGACTCTCCCCCTGCAGGGTCTGCCAGTAAGGATACAGTCCGACAATGCCACGGCGGTGGCATACATAAACCACCAGGGGGGCACAAGGAGCCTAGCGGCTCAAAGGGAAGTAAACCTGATTTTCTCTTGGCCCGAAGCCCATGTACCCTGCATCTCAGCAGTGTTCATCCCAGTGATAGACAATTCTCAAGCAGATTTTTTGAGTCGTCAACAGTTACTCCCGGGAGAGTGGTCTCTTCACCCCCAGGTATTCCAAGAGATTTGCCAAAGATTCGGAGTTCCCGATGTGGACATCATGGCAACAAGATTCAACAAGAAATTGGACAAATTCGTATCCCGAGCCAGGGACCCCTTGGCCTACGGGACCGATGCGTTGGTTTGCCCCTGGCACCAGTTTTCTCTCCTGTATGCGTTCCCTCCACTACAGATGATTCCCCGCCTTCTACGAAGGATCAGGGTGGAGCGCAGGCCGGTGATCCTGGTGGCCCCAGCCTGGCCCAGAAGGGCTTGGTACGCACTCATCGTGAGGATGTCAGTAGGGGCACAGTGGCCACTCCCCCTGCGCCCAGATCTGCTGTCTCAGGGCCCGATCTACCACCCTGCTTCACAGCAGCTAAATTTGATGGCTTGGCGGCTGAATCCCTAATTCTTAAGGGCAGAGGCCTTTCAGCCCAGGTCATATCTACGTTAATTCAGGCTAGAAAGCCAGTCTCTAGAAATATCTATTACAGAGTCTGGAGGACCTATGTGGAGTGGTGCGAGTCTCAAGGAGGGCATCCTCGCAAGTTTTTTATTGACAGGATCTTGCGATTCCTCCAGGTTGGCGTTGACAAGGGGTTGGCTCTTAGTACTCTAAAGGGGCAGGTGTCTGCCTTATCGATATGGTTTCAAAGGCCTTTGGCCACGCATTCTCTTGTGAAAACCTTCTTGCAGGGGGTCTTGCATGTGAATCCCCCTATTAGAGCTCCCCTCTGCCCCTGGAATTTAAATCTGGTCTTGTCAGCTTTACAAAGGCAGCCGTTTGAACCTCTGACAGAAATCCCTCTTGTGCTGCTAACCCGAAAGTTGGTTTTCTTGGTGGCTATGGCTTCGGCCAGAAGGGTCTCCGAGCTGGCAGCCTTGTCTTGCAGGGAACCGTACCTGATTCTGCATAAGGACAGAGTGGTTCTGCGGCCTCAACCTTCTTTCCTTCCTAAGGTCATATCCAGTTTTCACTTGAATCAGGACCTAGTCCTACCATCCTTCTTTCCTACTCCCCAGTCCAGAGAGGAAAGACTGCTTCATACTTTGGACGTGGTCCGAGCCATGAGGGTTTATCTCAAGGCTACAGAGAAGATTCGGAAAACAGATGTGCTTTTCGTTCTTCCGGATGGCCCCAAAAAGTGTCAGCCGGCTGCCAAGTCTTCCTTGGCTAGGTGGATTAAGCAGCTGATTTTTCAGGCCTATGGTCTGAAGCATGTTCCACCTCCCTTATCAGTTAAGGCCCATTCTACGAGGGCCATGAGTGCCTCTTGGGCGGCACACCATCAGATCTCTATGGCACAGGTTTGCAAAGCGGCAACCTGGTCTTCCGTACATACGTTTACTAAATTTTATAAGTTGGACGTCGCAAAGGCTACGGACGCAGCATTTGGGCAGGCGGTCCTACGGGCAGCAGTATAGAATCCTCTGGCCCGGTTCACGCCCCCTTTTTTTCTGTTGGTGGAGCTATTTTACCTCCTGATAATGTTTTTTGTTTGGCTATTTTTGGCCTTACGGTCTCCCTCCCTTCATGGAGCATTGCTTTGGGACATCCCATATGTAATGGCTATGCGCTCTGTGTCCCGTGATGTACGATAAAGAAAAAAGGATTTTTAATAACAGCTTACCTGTAAAATCCTTTTCTTGAAGTACATCACGGGACACAGAGCTCCCACCCCTCTTTTGGGGAACATTGTGTAACCTCGGAGAAATTGCTTGCTACAAAACTGAAGCACTCTCAGTGGGAGGGGGTTATATAGGGAGGAACTTCATGTGAAGTTGATTACACCAGTGTCCACACCTGAAGGTACCCATATAACCCATATGTAATGGCTATGCGCTCTGTGTCCCGTGATGTACTTCAAGAAAAGGATTTTACAGGTAAGCTGTTATTAAAAATCCTTTTTTTTATATCTCATTCTCTTTACCTCCCTACCTCGGTAACTATTCAGAGTTGATATCCACGAGACGGCTTCCCACTCCCTCACCAGAGTCAATTCAGACACTTCCGTTTTGGATAAAAGTGTCCCTAGGCCCTACTACCCAGGTTTACACTCAGGGCTAAGACTCGCGAAAGTGTTGGTAGGTTTGTCTTAACCCACCTCATCAACACTACCCCTTCCCCCCACCCCTCCTCCTCCTCCCCTCACTCCCCCACCTCCCCACACCCCCTCTCCCCGCTTGTGCACACCTCTATGCACACAGTCTCTCCGATCCCCCACCCCCAAGATTGCAGATGGCGTATTCATTCCTAGGCAAAGCACCCACACTGGTTTCACACAACATAAATGGGCTCAATATACCCGAGAAGCGTTCCAAATTTCTTAAAGAACTAAGAAAAACAAAGCCTCTTTTGGTCTTCATACAGGAAACCCACTTCAAAGGTCAGAACGCCCCCAAATTAACAGACAACCTCTACACAAGAGTACACCATGCTACTAATCCCCACGCTAAAACAAAAGGAGTATCAATACTAATTAACAAACATGCCCCGTTCGAGCTTAAACAAAGACTATCAGACCAGGAAGGCAGGTATATTTTTCTTAAAGGTACCTGGGAAGGCACTCCCATCACCTTCGCTAATGTATACTTCCCCAACAGAAACCACGTGACTTTCTGCAGGAAAATCATACACGAACTAGAAGGGTTTGCGGAAGGTTGTATCCTATTAGGAGGTGACTTCAATGTACCCCTATCACCCTTACAAGACACCTCGACTGGACACACTTATGTCACCTACAAAATTCTAAAGAAAATAAAAGCCCTACTTCACTCTCTATCCCTAGTAGACACGTGGAGGTCCACTCACCCCACAGAGAAGGACTTCTCCTTTTACTCTGCCCCACACAAGCGATACTCCCGGCTAGACTTGATTTTTATGACCCAACGTGACCTTCCCACACTGGCCAGAGCCGAAATCGGGATCATCTCACTTTCGGATAATGCCCCAGTAGCCGTGACCCTTAAGAACGGGCCCCCCAAAACTAGAGGTTACAACTGGAGACTGAACGCTGCACTCCTGACCGATCAGACAATACTTGATGACATTCATGAATGAATGAATGAATGAATGAAAACTTATATAGCGCGGCACATGCGAACTGAATCGCCTCTGGGCGCTTGTTGTTCCTGTCTCCTTTGATATCAAAAGAGAAAAGTCTTGACCTTTTTCCTAAATGCTAGGTGGTTCTCCTCCAACCGAATGCTGGTTGGTAAAGCGTTCCATAGTCTGGGACCCTGGATCGCAAATCTTCTTTCTCCTTTGGACTTGAAGTTGGCTTTCGGAACCTGGAGCAGGTTCTGATTCGTGGATCGCAAAACGCGATTTGGATTATGCGCTTTTATTAATTCGCATAAGTAAAGGGGGGCATTCCCATGGACACATCTATGCGTAAGACAGAGAGCTTTAAAAGCAATTCTGTCTTTAACTGGCAGCCAATGAAGGGCTCTCAGTGAAGGCGAGATGGATTCCCAGGGTTTTTTCCCAGTCACAAGTCTGGCGGCCGTATTCTGAACGACTTGCAGACGAGCGATTTGGTACTTGGGGAGGCCGAGGTAAAGGGCATTTGCATAATCCAGTCTGGAGTTTACAATAGCTCCCACCACGACCGCTAGGCATTCTTTAGGGATGAACGGAGTGAGTCTGCGTAGTAGGCGCAGTAGATGGTGAGATCCGCTGACCACTGACCCTATTTGTGCGTCCATTGTCATAAAGGAGTCAAAAATGACCCCTAGGCTTTTGACTTTGGCGCTAGGGGTGATGAGCTTGTCCAAAATAGGCGGGGGAGTCCACGCTGTTAAAAGTTGATTCCTACGCTTGGCGTGAAACAGAAGAAGTTCTGTTTTCGCTCCATTGAGTTTAAGATAACTCTTTGTCATCCAGTCCTCTATCAAAGAGAGACATGTCTCTAGATTGAGGTGATGATCCTGTCTGTTGCAGATGCGGAAATACAGTTGCGTGTCATCTGCATAAGAGTGATAAAGCAGTTTTTGGCTGCTAATAATCTCAAAAAGACGACAAAGGTAGATGTTAAATAGCACTGGTGACAGAGGCGATCCTTGAGGGACTCTGCATGTTACTGTGCGTTTTTCAGACGTAAAAGGTCCTAACTTCACTGTTTGCGATCGGTTTTCCAAAAAAGAGGAGAACCAAGATAGATCGCCTTCTGCGACCCTGGCTACTTCAGTAAGCCGAGTCAGTAACAGATTGTGGTCTACAGTGTCGAAAGCTGCACTTAGGTCCAACAGAACCAGGAGACAAGATTCTCCTTCGTCTGCGGCCTTGAGAACATCGTCCCATACTTTCAGCAATGCTGTTTCCGTCCCATGTCCGGGACGGAAGCCTGATTGCAATGGGTCAAGTAGCTTGTAGGTATCTAGATGCTGTTGCAGCTGTTGTACCACTACTTTTTCCATTATCTTAGAGAATACGTTGAGGCTTGTTATGGGACGGCGGTGGAGTGGGTCCTTGGGGTCCAGGGAGGGTTTCTTCATGATGGGTTGGATTATACCCTCTTTCAACTGTGAGGGCACTATGCCCTCCAAGAAAGACTGGTTGATAAGCTGCGTGATGGGAGGAGCCAGAATGTCGGCGCATTCCTTCAGCAGTTTTGTGGGGAGTACAAATGACATTCTTAGTAGACTCGATGGAGATGGGTTCTAGGGTGAACTTACCTGATATCGGAGAATTACTATGGGTGCTGTGTGAGAGGCTACAGGGGGGGCTGAGGGGAGAATAGTTTTGCTGAATGCTTTCACGGATTGCCTCGATTTTATTAACAAAGTAATCCGATAGTTCATTGCAAAATTCTTGTGTGTCTGAGCTGGGGGCTTCAATGCATCCTGGTTTCATGGTCTGGGTGACCATCTTGAAGAGTTCGCGGGGGCGGTTAAGGGCACCGTTGATAGCCTCCGAAAAATAATTTTTCTTGGCTTGGAAAATACCTTTGTGGTATTTTCTTGTGGTCGCCTTGTAGATGGATAGGTTTAGCTCTGAAGAACACCTTTTCCAGGCAGATTCTGCCCTTCTTCGTTCTTGCTTCAGTAACGACAGCTGGTTGTTAAACCAGCTGCGGTTGTTTTTCCGAATGCGGGTTGTTCGTTTCGGCGCTACCAAGTCGGCTGACTGTAGCATGGCCGAGTTTATGGCTTCCAATGTTTCAACGGCCGTTTGCTGCGGCTGAGTTGTTTCTATTTTTTTCCTTAAAGTCGTTTTGAAGAGTTCCGAGTGGAGCTTCTTCTGACATCTAGTCCAGTGTATTGTCACTGGATTTGATGTTTTTGTTGCGGGGGGGATGGTGGAAATACTGAATATAATTGCATGGTGGTCTGTCCATGGCAATTTTTCATTTTCCCAAATTTTTATTTCCAGAGCTTGTCTGAAAATAAGATCAAGTGTGTGACCTGAAGCATGTGTGGGCCCACATACTAGTTGCTGTAATCCTAATCCTTCCAGGTGGTCAATACAGGCGTCGGCAATGGGGTCTTGTGAGGAGTTGGCCCAGAGATTGAAATCCCCTAACAGCAAAAGTTGTTTACTGTTGAGGGTATAAGTGGAGAAGAAATCCGTCCATGATGATAGCAACTGCGATTTTGGGCCGGGCGGCCTATAGCAGAGCAGAATGTGGACGGTCTCCTTTGAACTTGCTTGCAGTTGCAGAGTAAGGGTTTCCATGAATGGAAGAGGGTTTTGGCGGACTGGTTTGGTGATCGTAAGATGAGTCTTGTGGATCACCGCCAGGCCGCCTCCTCTTTGCCCTATTCTGTTTTCCGTTATGATACGGTAATTTTCTGGCACCAGTTCTCCTAGAATGGTGTTACAGTCGGCTGTGAGCCAGCTCTCTGTAATAAAAAGACAGTCTAGATCCTTTTGTTGAATGAAGTCGCGGATTTCTAGTCGGTGTTTTACTGCTGATCTAGTATTGATCAGAGCACATGATATGTGCTTGAGCTGGGGTAAATGACTGAAATGTCTAACCGTCGATCTATGATTGATTCTCCATAGTCGCTCAGTTCTTAGGGCCTTTTTGGTGATGGCTGGCAGTATTGCGGCGCATTGCCTCAAACTCCAAATGGTTTCGGCAGAATATTGCCTACATGCCATGATCGCCAATACACCAGGGGGGGGGGGGGTGGATTTTGGGGCAGTGGGGAGAGGAATTGGCTAAACTCCTCTCTCCTGACTTGGTCCAGAGGAAGGCAAAAAACCCTGGCGGCGCTCTGCCAATGTGCTCCGGCAGGGAAAAAATTCCTTCCTGACCCCTGTAAGAGGCGATTGGGTAACCCCTGGATCAAGCTTCTGTATGCTGGAGAGACAGGGGGGGGGGCTGGGGCTAGGAGGGTGACCTTGTTACTGGTCTGGTGGGATGGCTGACTATACCAGCGGTGGGATGAGGGCTGACAGGGTGCTTCTTTAGATGCACTAGGGGCTGAGAGGGTGTACAATAGGGCCGGGTAACAGTCCTTCTGGGGTGAGGGGGGGTTTCTTGGAGGCTGGGTGCGGACCACAGAGGCATAGGGAGCGGCGCGCCGTTAGGCCGCAAGTGAAGCCGCGGTCTTTCCTAGACCGCGGCCCCGCGATTTAAGGCGGCCTGGCGCGGTGCTCTCAAAAAGAGCCCCGAATCTGCGAAAATTTCCGTGTGGAGGATAGAGAGGGGGGCCCTTGAGGATGATGGAGGTGTGGGAGAGCAGGGGGACACCAAGATGGAAAAATGGAGATCCGTAATTGCTGCTGCGGCTTTATCCTGAAAAGGACGGCAGTCAGCAGCTTAGGTAAAAGGCTCTTACCTATAGAGAGCCAGGGAGCGGTGCTGGAGGAGAGGAGAGATCCGGGACACAGGATTTCCAGGGCTGGAAACTGGAGAAGAGGACTGAGCTAGCAGGGCTGGGAGCAGAGCAGAGCTGGGAGGGACGCTGACCTGTCTGCCTCCTAAGCCTGCCTGGAGCTAAAGCACACACGCTCCTACTCTAGGAGACGTGCGCCGTGTGGAGCTCCTGTGGCTAATCCTCTGCCTTACTGACTGACTGACGCATGGCAGCGGTGTGGTTGGGGCGGAGCTTCATGATTCCATTACGACCTTTTTCATTGACAACAAGGACTCTGACACAAACCCGCTAAACAATTGGGAGGCTCACAAGACGGTCATTAGAGGTAAACTGATCAGATGGGGGGCAACCAGAAAGAGGGAGAGAGATAAGGAAATACTAACATTGTCCACTACGATAGCCCAATTAGAGCAACAGCATAAAAAAAGCCTCTCAGTCAAAGTAGAAACAGAACTCGCTGAAAAACGGAAGGCCTTATCCCAAATGCTCCACCTACAGACCCAGAAATCACTATTTTTTAAAAGACACATTTTTTATGAACACGGAGATAAGAGTGGGAGGTTCCTAGCCAAGGCTCTCAAAGATGCCTCAGTGTCGAACCGGGTTTTAACCATCAGAACCAAGCAGGGCTCCCTGGAACATGACCCAGAACAAATTGCAAAACGTTTCCGCGAATTTTACTCACAGCTATATAACCTACCCCCACAACATAAACCGGCCCATATTACGGCCCCGAGAGCTGACACCATTCAGGAATTCCTACGCAATAGTAAACTCCCCCCTCTCCAAACAGAAGATGCGGCACTTCTTGAAAATCCCATTTCATTAACCGAACTACAAGAAGCGGTAAAATCACTGAAACCAAGTAAAAGCCCCGGCCCTGATGGATATACCTCGCAGTATTATAAGACCTATTTACATATACTCTCCTCTCCCTTGCTCAAAGCTCTGAACTTCTTGGCCAAAAATGAACATAATTCTAGGACGTTACTTATGGCGCACATTGCCGTTATTCCTAAACCCGAAAAAGACCCTATTGAGTGTGCAAATTACAGGCCAATCTCACTACTAAACACTGATATAAAACTCCTAGCCAAGATCCTAGCCAACAGACTAAAACCACTCCTTACACAAGCGATTGGCCCAGAACAAGTGGGATTTATGCCAGGGCGTGAGGCAAGGGACAACATTGCTAAGGCTCTGAGCATGATCCACTATGCCAAACAAATGAAAATCGAGGGCCTTCTCCTGTCAACAGATGCGGAGAAGGCCTTTGATAGGGTATCCTGGGATTATATGATGGCCACATGCTCGCATATAGGTTTGGGGGAAAATATGCTAAGCTGGATAGGTGCCCTATACACCAACCCCCAAGCCCTAGTCAAAGTGAACAACACCCTCTCGGACCCTGTTAAAATCACGAATGGCACCCGCCAGGGATGCCCACTTTCCCCACTTTTGTTTATCCTATCCCTGGAACCCCTGATAAGATCAATAAACAACTCAAGAGATGTAAGAGGCTTTCACGTACACAACAGGGAATTTAAGGTTGCCGCCTATGCGGACGACCTACTCTTTTTTATTTCTAGACCCCACATTTCCATACCCAATCTGGTAAAAATCTTCACTTCCTTCAGTTACATTTCCAATTTCAAAATTAATAATAGTAAGTCAGAGGCCCTCAACCTATCCCTCAAACCCACTGACTACGAACTCTTGAAAAGTAATCTTACTTTCAAATGGGAACAAAAAAATCTTAAATATTTAGGAATCAGATTGACGCCGACGATTGACAGTATATTTGCCGCAAATTTCACACCGCTCCTACAATCTATCGCCAAGGACTTACAGAAATGGTCCCCCAAGTGGTTCTTGTGGTTTGGGAGGGCATCAATACTAAAAATGACGGTTCTACCAAGACTACTCTACTATTTTAACGCCCTGCCAATTAAACTACATTCCTCCTTTTTCACTAAGCTCCGAAGCTTGCAATTGAAGTTTTTATGGGCAGGCAAGAAACCGAGACTCAGCTTCTCGCATCTCACTCTCCCTAAACTTAGAGGGGGTATAGGTCTCCCAGACTTTAGAAAATACTATGTGGCTGCCCACATCACGAGAATCATAGACTGGCATTGTCACATCTCTACCAAAGACTGGGTCAGTCTGGAACAGACCAGTCACACAAACTCCATCACCTTTCTGCCTTGGTCCACAAATTCAAAACGGACTACAGGAATATCACATCCACTCGTAGCTGCTACATTAGCAGTATAGCATGGAGCAGTCTCGTCCTATGGCCTGGCTTCAGTACCAGGCCCACTAACCCCAATTACAGATAACCCAGATTTCCCTCCTGGCCTGGGTATAAAATTCCCTGACGCCTCCCTGGCCACACCAAAACTTTTAGCCATGCAATGCTTCTCAGAAAACAAGCTCAAAACTCTTCACACGTTAAAATCAGAGCTGGGTGAAACATACCCCGGATTCTGGTTCTATCTCCAAACACAAAACTTCCTATTAAATAGTAAACACAAATCAGAATATCATAGGGCTCCTACCCAACTTGAGAAAATATGCCTAGCAGGCTCCCCGACTTTGAAAACGACTTCAATAGCTTACTCTTGGCTCTACCCAACCGACAAACAACCACAAACCAGATATAAGACTCTATGGGAAAAAGAATTACACGTTCAACTAACTGATGACCAATGGTTGAAAGCTAATGTGTTTGCGCACAAATGCTCATTAAGTACTAGATTCCAAGAAATATCATATAAACTCCTCACACACTGGTATGTAACTCCGATGCAAATAAAGAAATGGTCCCCTTCCACCTCAGACATCTGCTGGCGATGCAATAGAGATAAGGGCTCTCTGGCACATATCTGGTGGTTCTGTCCCCCAATTCTTGACTACTGGTCCCAGGTTATACTCTGGATCAAATCAATCACGGACACAAGCATATCACTAGATGCTGCAGCATGTCTCCTTCATGTAAATCACCTATCAATAAGCAACTATAAAAAGTCACTCACCAGACACTTGTTAACGGCAGCAAAAACTTGAATCCCCCTATACTGGAAGACGAGCAGAAGCCCATCCCTTAAAGAGTGGCTAGGCAGAGTTCAGTATATATACAGGATGGAGGAGCTAATAGCTATGAGAAGAGAATGCTCAACAAATTTCCATGATACTTGGCAGCCCTGGGTAATATTTAAATATTCCAACGATTACCAACTGCTAATGAGTTGAACTAGACTGAATCCCTTGAAAGTTCACGTTGACTGAGAAATTTTGTTCTTATACACCTCCTTCCATTGTGTTAATTTAATCTGCTACTATTGTGGACCCTTATATTTCACATCTTTGATGGAAATTTTTCTCTGCTCTACTTAGACACCCGAGGGTCCCACCCACCCATTTTTATGTTGCCTCTTGACTCCTCTCCGTTCCTTCCCCCCCTACTCCTTACCTTTTCTCCCCCTTACCTATTCTTCTCCAACCATCACCCCCCCCTCACCCCCCCTAACCAAAGCCTATTTACACAACGTAAATCTAGCAAATTCTTAATGCCAGGTTGTACCCAGAACCACTGTTTATTCTACATACCACCACTGACTTGTTGTTATTTTTGTTCTGGTTTCTGTTGTGTTCGAAATCTCATTTGTAAACTGTACTATGTTTGTACTGTTGTTACTTCAATAAACTTCGATTGTGAAAAAATAAAAACAACCAATAAGAGTATGGACAGGGCTAGGGGGTAAAGTAGATAATAGTCCTATCTCAAGGGATAAGCAGAACTGGAAGAAATCAATACTGTAGATGGTTTGAGTGAACAGAGGAGGGCCAGAGAGAGATTATGAAATGTCTGTAGAGGATTTGAGAAAATCACTTCCCAGGTAAGGGCAATAAGAAAGTGAAAAACGTATTCAGCCCATTTCTGTCAGAGGGAATCATAAGTATAAGAGTGCTGGTATATCCTGATTTGAGAAAGTAGGTAGTGTGCTTTTAATAGGAAAATCCCCTAGCGTTCAACAGTCCCCCATAAGAGAAACCTAGTGCGTAGCAGCCCTTGGCTACTACGCACTAGGTTTCTCTTATGGAGATTTTTAAAATACACTTTTTAAAAAAATTAATAAAATATATATATATTTTTTTAAAGTGTCCCATCCCAATGAGCTTGCATACAGAAACTAACGCATACGAAAACAGTGTTCAAACCACACATGTGAGGTATTACCGCGATCGTTAGCGTGAGAGCAATAATTCTAGCTCTAGACCTGCTCTGTAACTTGAAACGTGCAACCTGTAGAATTTTTTTTAAAACATTGCCTATGGAGATTTTTAAGGGTAAAAGTTTGTCGCCATTCCACGAGTGGGCGCAACTTTGAAGTGTGACATGTCATGTTAAGTATCAATTTACTCGGTTTAAAACATTTTGGCTAACTTTACTGTTGTCTCACTTTTTTTTTTTAAACTTGCAATTTTTTTTTTTTAAAGTGCGCTTGTAAGACCGCTGTGCAAATACGGTGTGACAAAAAGTATTGCAAAAATATATCATGTTTGGGGGTTGTAAGTAATTTTCTAGCAAAAAAAAATGTTTTTAACTTGCACACACCAAATCTCAGAAAGAGGCTTGGTCCTTAAGTGGTTAAATGATGTTCATCTCACTGAGTCTTAATCAGTATGCCTTCTTCGAAGGCACCGGGCATTGATAGCTTCCCTAATGAATATTATCAGAAATGTAAAATTGCTCTATCACAGTGGTTCTCAACCTGTCTAGTGCCGTGACCCCTTGATAAAATTTCCCAAGTTGTGGGGACCCCTAACGGTAAAATTATTTTTCTATCGTGGGTTGTCAGCACCCAAAATAAGACAAGTAATTTGCGCCACTAAACCACAGACATTTAGCGCTCCCTGAGTCCCTTTCACTCGTACAGTATTAAAACCCCTCATAGTACATTTTAGGATGTAACACTCTTTCTCTTTGTTCTCCTTTCTTTCCCTTTAATCGCTTGCTATCCTAATTCCTTGTTTGTTATTCCCATCCCTCTCTAGACGTCTTGTTCTTGTTTTTTCTCTTATTCTTTCTCTCCCTTTTTCTTTGTTCCTCCCCCTCTTTTCCTCTCCCTTCCATGTATTCTCTATTTTTATTCCTTCTCTTACTCCCTGGTGGGGAGTATGGGATCAGTGGCAGTGCTGGTGGGGAGTATGGGATCAGTGGCAGTGCTGGCGGGGAGTTGGGATCAGTGGCAGTGCTGGCGGGGAGTTGGGATCAGTGGCAGTGCTGGTGGGGAGTATGGGATCAGTGGCAGTGCTGGCGGGGAGTTGGGATTAGTGGCAGTGCTGGCGGGGAGTTGGGATTAGTGGCAGTGCTGGCGGGGAGTTGGGATCAGTGGCAGTGCTGGCGGGGAGTTGGGATCAGCCAACTTAGGTGCTCTTGATCAAGGTCATCTGCTGATCTGAGAACTGTAGTGGGGACTTTTAAAGGCAACTCTAATCACAGGTAGTGTTACTCACTGTGTCTCTGACTTTGTGGTGTCTCGTAGCAGTGACACCTATGTTGAAATCAGCAGATAGGGTCTCTTCCAGCCCCTTCCACTTCACATTGCTCACCAGTCAGCTGACCTCTAGTCCCTGCCTCCCAGCTATGCTGTGAACTGATTGGACGGCTGTGAAGAGGCTGAATGGGCGGCCGCAGGCTTCAGGAACAGCCCAGGTTTTGGGGACCCCTGGAAAATCCTCATTTGACCCCCAAGGGGGTCCCGACCACCAGGTTGAGAACCACTGCTCTATCATCTCATTTGATTGCCATTTATAGCCAAGCCAATGGTCATTCCCAAAAAGAAGTGTCACAGGCAGTGATTATCACTATTCACAACGCATAACCAATAACTATAGAACACTTTCATTACTGAACTCAGATATCAAAGTCTTTGCCAAAGCCGTGGCATTTAGACTATTGAAAACTCTTCCTTTCCCTAATCCCTCCAGATTAAGTGGACTTTTTTAAACGGAACACAGGCCCCCGGACGCCACAAGAAGAATTCTGAACCTAATTAGGCATGCTAAAATTCACACATCTCTTTTTTTGACCCTTGACCCTGAAAAAGCGTTTGATTGAGTACACTGGGGGTTCCTCAAGGCAGTCTGGATCTTCAGACCCCATTCCTCTCAGCTATACTTTTGCTTTACATTCAGCCACCTGTGAAAATGTATACATCTGCACTTTTCTCTAAATAACAGCCCTGACCTCATCGTGTGGGAGTGTAGTTAATGACCAGCATAGATTTATTGCAGTGAGAAACATGAGAGAGAAGCCTCATTGGGCCAAGTGGTGAATCCGACACTCCACAATCTCGAATAGGGGGAGACTATTTTTTTAGCAAGTTTTACCTGAAATTACAAGATTGGTCAAATTCAGGACAGAATAGGCCCTGAATCAGAATTTGGCCAGACCTGAAGGAGGAAAAAGAGGGTGACACAGAGGGATTATGAGCTCCACGCTGGGTCAAACCCCCCCCCCCCAAATAAAGCAGGGGTCCAACTGCTAGGGCCAGGGGTCCAACTGCTGGGGCCAAGGGTCTGGCTTGCCTGTCCTGGGGCCTGGCTTTTTGTCTTGGGGTCTGGCTGCTGGTCCTAGGGCCTGGGGGTCTGGCTGCTGGTCCTAGGGCCTGGGGGTCTGGCTCTTGGGGCCTGGCTGCTTGAGCTGGGCTGCTGGGGTCAGGGGTCTGGCTGCTGGTGAGCCATTCTGCTACAGCACTTTCTTCCACCACTCACCAAGCCTGTACACCACCTTCTTTCCCCACTCACCACACATGCAGCCCAATTACATTGCCCCCATCTCCCTTCCACCATTTTTTCCTCTGTGCTCTGCCAGTCACCACCACACCTGTGCGCACTTACCACCAATCCTTACTACACACTTGCACTACACTCCTTTCTCACCACTCTCTTGGACTAGAGAGATGCCTCACCTTAATAGATAACTGGATGACATCCAGTTATCTTAAACTCAATGGTTCGAAAACAGAGCTTCTCCTGTTTCACGCAAACAGGAAAAGTCACCCCACCTTACAGGGATGGAGGCCTGTGGTGGTGCATACCACATGCCTCATACAAAGTCCCAACCCCTCTTTATTTTTCTAATATTAGCCAGGGATGGAGATGCGATTTTCAGGAGTTTAACAGAGTGCCTCCACAGATCTACCACCAACAGTTAATTTATGCATTGTCATTTTTTGACTAGCTGACCCAGTTTGATGTGGTCCGCACCTATTTTGGTGGTATTTTGGTTTGGCAGGCATGTATTGGTTTCACCCCTGTTTTTTTGTCTTTCCAGTGCTCTCATTTGCCAGACCAACTATAGATAGGGGCAGGTCTAGGTTTCCATCTGCTCCCTATCTATTAATTAGCACACCTGTGCTCCTCCTTTGGAGGCTATAAAAATCATAGTTAGGACTGCAGTTACACAGAGTGCCTTGACGCTTGGCCTGCAGCTTCCCAGGTATTTGCAAATCTCTGCAACTAAACCTCTGTTTTAATTACACACAGTTAGACAGTTTAATTTGGTTTGTGCTTCTTGGTTTGGTATTTTTGAGCCTGGTCATTATGGAATTTTTTTTTTTTCCATATATATACTTAATCGCATTTCGCTAATCGCATCTCATTTAAAGTCCCGACCCTCCATTTTTTACACCCTTACAGGGATGGAGGCCTGTGGTGGTGCATACCACATGCCTCATACAAAGTCCCAACCCCTCTTTATTTTTCTAATATTAGCCAGGGATGGAGATGCGATTTTCAGGAGTTTAACAGAGTGCCTCCACAGATCTACCACCAACAGTTAATTTATGCATTGTCATTTTTTGACTAGCTGACCCAGTTTGATGTGGTCCGCACCTATTTTGGTGGTATTTTGGTTTGGCAGGCATGTATTGGTTTCACCCCTGTTTTTTTGTCTTTCCAGTGCTCTCATTTGCCAGACCAACTATAGATAGGGGCAGGTCTATAAAAATCATAGTTAGGACTGCAGTTACACAGAGTGCCTTGACGCTTGGCCTGCAGCTTCCCAGGTATTTGCAAATCTCTGCAACTAAACCTCTGTTTTAATTACACACAGTTAGACAGTTTAATTTGGTTTGTGCTTCTTGGTTTGGTATTTTTGAACCTGGTCATTATGGAATTATTATTTTTTTCCATATATATACTTAGGGCCAGATTCAGGAACACTTGCGCTGGAGTATTTCGATATGCGCCGCGTAACTGTGATGATGCGCCGTCGTTTCTATGTGCCCGTACCCACCAAACTAGATGCGCCCAATAACGGGTCATTTGCGACCGGCGGAACGTTCCGACGCCAGAGTATCGTCAGCGCTTATTTTCGCTGGGCGCATCAGTCGCGCCCATTGATTTCCCATGCAAATATGCAAATGAGGTATTTTTCCCAATTCACGATCGGATTAGCACCATACGCTGGCTACATGCGCCGCGCGTATCTGGTCCGTCCGGCGCAAAGTTATTTCTACAAAAGGCTGCTTTATCTTTACTCCAGACGGTCACAGGTCAGCAGGAGAGCAGCTACAGCAGCGTTACCGACGAAACTAGCAAGCTGAACAACAACACTTGCAAGGACAACACCTCTGTGTGCCAACATGCCAGGGGCACTCGTGGTCCTAAGACTAGTACTGGGTCCCTCGCTACGGAGGAGGCGGGCACGTGAGAGGATATACCGCACTCGTATGAACCTCTTTGGCATGGGGGATGAGGAGGTGTATCGCCTCTTCAGATTCAGCCCTGATGTAATACTTGAACTAACCACAACCCTGCAGGATGACATCACCAGCCCAACACACCGCTCACAAGCAGTGCAGCCACTGGTGAAGGTCCTGGCAACACTTCATTTCCTTGCCAGTGGATCATTCCAGCGTACAAGTGGAGTGGTGGCTGGGATGTCACAGTCCTCCATAAGCAGATGTGTGCACCAGGTTGTCCCTGCAATCCTCAGACGCATGTCCAACCAGTTCATCAGACCCACCACTGAGGAGCTGCGGCTGAAGGCAATGACAGATTTCTACAGCATTGCCAGATTCCCACGCACCATCGGGGCCATTGATTGCACACATGTGGCCCTACAGCCCCCCAGTGCCACAGAGCACATATACCGCAATCAGAAGCATTGGCATTCCATCAACGTACAGGTGATAGCTGATGCCCAGCGCCTCATATGGCACGTCCGTGCCAAACACCCCGGGTCCAGCCATGACAGCTTCATATACCGTCAGAGCCCCATCCCTACAGAATTCGAACAGAACATGTATGGGGACAGCTGGCTGGTTGGTGAGTGACATGGGTGGCAGGCATGACTATCCCCTCCCGTGATGCACAACAGAAGTCGCACATGCATGACTAACATTCTCCTGTCTTTTACCTTACAGGTGACTCTGCATATGCACTGGGACCCCATCTAATGACTCCTTTCCGGAACCCCCAAACCAGAGGAGAGAGAAAATACAATGAAGCACACATCAAAACCCGTGCAGTGGTGGAGCAAACATTTGGGCTCCTGAAGTCCCGTTTCCGCTGCCTGGATAAGTCCGGGGGGACCCTATTGTATTCCCCTACCTTTGTGTGTCAGATCATCGCTGCATGTTGTATTCTGCACAACTTTGCCATGAGAAAAGGCCTGCAGATTGACATACGTGATGACCTGACCCCCGACCCACACAGTCCCCACCTGCCAGAGGACACCCAGTCTGCTGATGGAAGAGCAGTCAGGAGGGTCCTCGCCGTAGGCATCTTTGGACACTAAACCAAAACATTAATAACACAGACAATGCACGCGTGTACACCACTGGATCACACACACCACATGCACATCGCATTGGATTAGCCCAAGTCCAGCATGTAGGAGTTGGGAGCAGCAACGCCAGCGTCAAGGCCCCAATGATGTTACTGTCCATTCACACACCTTTCACACGTCATTCATTCAGCCGTGGGGTTAACTTCACCACCACGGCCGAGGGTGACACCCCTTACTGTCAGGAGTGCCACCCTCTCACATTCACACACCATTCACACTGTCCCCTGCACTCCTGACCGTGTGCAGTTCAAAATAAATAAAAAATCTCATCACCTGAGCATGAAAATAAAATATAAACTCATAACCTGAGTATAAAAAAAAGCACAAATATAAACCAAATCAAAAATAACCCTCATCTAGGATGACGGGGGCTCCTCCTTGGGGGCACTCTCGGGCTCCTCATCTGCCTGGAGGGAGTGGGTGGTGGTGGGGGTGTGGGGGCATCTTGAGGAGGCTGTTCCCCGGATGGGCCACTCCGGCCAGCTGTTGGCTGCCTGCCCTCCAAGGCCACTGCAATCCTGCTCAGATAAAGGTTCGTCTGGGCCTGCATCCTCAACTGGCGGGTGATATTGTGCCGCTGGTCACGCTGCCGTTGCCTCCCCTCTTCCCGAATGGCAGCAGTGTTGGCATGTACAGCTGCTGTCAGGTGCCGGACATCAGCCTGCACCTCCCCCAGGCTGGTAACAATGTTCTGAACACCACTGGGCATGGAGCCCAGGCTGTCAGCGACCCGGTCCAGGTGGCCAGCAATCTCCCCCATCTGCTGGGTCTGCTTGGCGTGGTCCAACAGCACCTGGTCCTCGACCAAATCACACACCCCCCTGGTCTTCCGGGTGGCCTTCCTGGGGGCAGAGGAAGGTTGTCCCCGTGGGGATGGAGTCGCCCTTGAGGGGCTACCTAGGATGGGGGAGGGGATCACAGAGGGCCCTGCAGAGGAGGAGGACTCCTCCAACATTAAAATAAACTCCTGTTCAGGGACAGGCTCCTCCACAACCACCTCTGCTGAAGTGGTGTGGGCACTCTCCTCCTCCACCTCGGTGTCTCCAGCACCCAGGGCCTCGTCAGCAGCATCCCGTTGGGGGGTTGGGGTGGACTGGCCGGCACGAGATGATGGCCCAGCACCGTCATCTGTGGATGACACAAAGCAGACACATGTTGGTGGTCCCACACACTTGGCACATGTACCCACCCCCCCCCCACATGCAACACACCAAAAAGGGGGTAAAAATCACTTACCTGTCCTGGAGCCTTCCTCTACGGAGTCATAGCCAGGGACCCCCTCCAACTGCTCCCTGTCCAGGCAGCGGGCAACCACCTCCTCCTCCGCGGTCAGGGTGACAGGACATGGGGGACCACCACCTGTGCCCCTCTCATGGCTCCTAATGGTGGACACCTTGCCCCTCACCTTGCGCCGCAGGTCATTGATTTTTTTTTGAATGTCTGAAGCACTCCGGGTGGAGTACCCCAGCACATTGACCCTGGCAGCAATGGTGGCCAGGATACCCTGCTTCCTTTCCCGGCTGGTCTTCCTGCTTTTTTTCCCATGGAGAAAATCATTAAATGCCTCCATAGCCGAGATTATCACAGTGACCTCCTGGGCATTATAGTTTAGGTTCCTCCTCTCTTTGGGGGTAGCGGGAGCAGCCATTACAGGGCAAAAGTATCTTCCCTGGGGTGGGGGGAAATGGAACTACTTTTGCGCCGGAATGGCGTTTCCGCCAGCGCTTTTAAGCGCCCAGCGGAACGCATTGCGCTGACGTTTCCCAGGAAGTGGTGCCGACGGAAGTTGTGAGCATGCGCACAAGGGGGGCGAGTGGAGCCGCACTCACTGCGCATGCTCCGTGGATGATGCGCTGAACGTAAGCCTCTGCGCTGGGCTCCGCCCATCATTTACATATGATCACACCCAGTTCCACTTGCGTCGGGTTACGCCAGAGCATTATCGTTACTCTGGCGCAAGTTTACGCGCAACTGCTATGTGAATTACAGGACTTGCGCTGAAAGGGTCTTCAGAGTAACGTAAATGAGAAGCGTTACTCCAGAGGAAAGATACTCTCATCTACCTGAATCTGGCCCTTAATCGCATTTCGCTAATCGCATCTCATTTAAAGTCCCAACCCTCCATTTTGTACACCACCTTCTTTCCCCACTCACCACACATGCAGCCCAATTACTCTGCCCCCATCTCCCTTCCACCATTTTTTCCTCTGTGCTCTGCCAGTCACCACCACACCTGTGCGCACTTACCACCAATCCTTACTACACACTTGCACTACACTCCTTTCTCACCACTCTCTTGGACTAGAGAGATGCCTCACCTTAATAGATACCTGGATGACATCCAGTTATCTTAAACTCAATGGTTCGAAAACAGAGCTTCTCCTGTTTCACGCAAACAGGAAAAGTCACCCCACCTCAGCTTGGACCCCTCTGCCCATTCTGGGTAAAACTATCACCCCCAGCGCCAAAGTCAAAAGTCTCGGAGTCATTTTTTACTCCTATATGACAATGGATGCATAGATTGGGTCGGTAGTCAGCGGATCCTATCATCTGCTGCGTCTGCTACGCCGACTCACCCCCTTCATCCCTAAAAAGGACATTGCAGTCGTGGTGGGAACAATCATCAATTCCAGACTCGACTATGCAAATGCCCTCTATCTAGGACTCCCCAAATACCAAATCACTCGTCTGCAAGTCGTTCAAAATACGGCTGCTCGATTAGTGACTGGTAAAAAACCATGGGAGTCAATCTCCATTTTGCTTAGATCCCTTCACTGGTTACCAGTGAAAGACAGAATAACTTTTAAGGCACTCTGCCTAACACATAAGTGTATTCAAGGAAACGCTCCCCAATATCTATGCGAAAAAATAAAAGCTCATAACCCCAATCGCACTCTGCAATCCACAAATCAAAACCTACTGCAAATACCCAAGGCAAGATACAAATGCAAAGGAGATCGGAGATTTGCTGTCCAAGGACCTCGACTGTGGAATGCACTACCTACCACCATCCGACTGGAGTCGGACTACTTGGCCTTTAGGAGAATGATTAAAACTCATCTCTTCGAGGGGCGTGGCTTGACGGCTCGTGTGAATGGCCGCTTAACTCCTCAGCTCTGTAGTATACCCGGCTTGAGCGACCAACTGAGCAAGAACAGAGAAGAGAAACCGATCCCTCCGTGCAGCTCAGACACCCCAGAGTAGCGGGAGAACCATGTCAAAGCGCCGAAAGGACTCTAAACTACCGAGGAGGCTGACGGACTACTACCCCTTTCCAGATCTGACGAGCGGCCAAGATGGCGCCGGCGGCAGCCGCGAAATGTCAGCGCGGCTCTCCTCCTCACACTCCGGTCTCGGATCCACGCTGCCTCCGTGCCTCTCTGCCTCAGAAACACAGGGTGAGTGTTCCCCTCCAAACTCACCCACTACTGCTAGCCCCGCTAAGACCAGGATCAGGACCGAGGAACCCCAGCAAATACAGCCTGTCACAGCTCCCTGCATTGTCTCCCTCCCCCCTCAGCAAGCATCAGTTCTAGATGCCTTCCCTGCCTCAGACC